>VWZE01003153.1:57896-128919 GCA_013396675.1 Eubucco bourcierii | reverse complement strand
CCTCTCCTCTCCTCTCCATTATTTTTTCCCTTTTCTTTTCCCTAGTAGTGGAATTTGTACCTCTGTAAATACAATTATTAACATATGTTGCTGCTTCATCTGAAATAACCTCTCCAAGATCTGGTTGATGAGACATTGTGCTTAACTCAACTGTTGGGAGAAAATTAATGCAGGCTCTGGATTTAGAATTCCTATTTTGCTTCTTTTGTGATGCAGAGTGCCTCCCCTGTAAAACAGTTCTATTCAGTAGGTCTGCATTCTGAAGAGAGGTACAGAACCAAAGATCTGTATCTTTGGGAAGCTAAGGTTATGATCTGACAAAGGCTGCATCTATATGCACAGGCAAATGAACCTTTGAAGAGGAACGGGTATAACAAAAGAGAAGAATCAGAAATGATCGTATATGTGACAAAATGGACATTCTTTGAAAAAAAAAAAAAGTGAAACAATGTCCTCAATGATCATGTGAAATCAGAAGAATGGTTACTCTATACATTTATGTGTGTGTGTGTATACACAAATTTGGAAATGTGTATGCCCATTTTCAGAAACATGCATCTTTACCAATATTAAATTGATTTGGAATCAATTTAATTAATTAGCTGATCACATGCAGTTCTCTCCTTTAGGGTGAGTTGATGAGCCATCCAGTCTGCATTGATCGCTTACAGAAAACACCTCACACAGATAGAGAAACTTGTAAATACCTAAGTTTGGGTATTTTAATGAGGAGTTGAAATCTATCTTGCATCTCGATATAAGTTATGATACTATATAGCTATATATAGAGCACCTGTCAAGTAAATTTTCATATTATGAATCTTGAAACCAGGTTATACAGATGTGTTCAGACATATTGTTGCTGTCTGAGAAGCACTTTTATAACACACAATCAGCCAATGACCTGTATGATTAGATGGTGAAGTTCCTACTGAAGGTGTTCGAAGAGTTCACTTCAAAACACTTGCATGGCAGCTGAGTTCTGCAGAGTTCTCATCCTAACTAAAGGTAACTGCTGAAAGTAAGAAATGATGACAAAAAGATGGTTAGACGGCAGTATTTCTTTCTTTACGATGAAAAATGGACTACCTGTTGACTCAGGATATGGCTGGTTTTTGTTTTGTACACCTTAGCCTTGCTTATTACACCATGAACTTGTATTCATTAATAGTTTCATCTGGTATGACCCTCTGAGGTGTCTCCATGTTAGCTTAGTATGGCAAAGAAGGGAGTATGATTTGTGTGGAAATAATATGTGCTAAACATGATCTTAAGCAATTCAAGGAGGACATGTTGGAGCTAATTGCATTCACCATAGCTTGAATTAGCTCTTGTCTAGGTGTTTCTTAAGATGTTATGGGAATAGGATAACAGAGAGGCTGGATAAGGGAAAGGATATTAAAAAATAAGGAAAAATTATGTAAATTCAGGGGGACACTTTACATAAAATAAATGCTCAGTTGCTTTCAAATAAGTAAGAAGAAATTTCATTCTTTACCAAAATAATTTCCATGTAAATGGTTTCATATGCAAAATTGCTCTTCTGTTCTTACTCCAAAAATTAAGTTATATTATATACATGAGATACTATAATATATGGGGATATCCAGCACAGGAGTCTCTTGCAATATTTTGAAATATGATCAAATAAACAACTCAAGAATATCAATATCAATGAGTTACCTATGCCATAAACGGGTTTGCTTGAAACTGGTTTGTGAGTTGAAAAGTTGTTATGGAACATATGAAAGACACACATAGACATACATGTTTGCTCTATATGAAGTATATCTTCTTAGGCCTATTTTTCTTAGAAGATTAAGAAAATACTTAGTGAGATTTGAAAAACTGACTGAGTATGAGGACACCTTCTGAAAGAAATTACTAGAACAGGAAGATATTATGTGAGAAGTAGTCACACAGAGGAGAAACTTGAAGGTGTCTCTATCATACCTCTTTTAAAGCATCAAAACTGTTTGAAATATCTGAAGCATAAATGTCAGGGAACGAGAACTTTAAGCAAATACATTCTCCACATATTGTAAGAGGAAAGACATTAATGTCCTATGACAGTATTAGGTAAATGTACTTTCCTGTAAATAAGAAAATTTTCTTGTTGGGAAATGGTAATAACTTACAGCATATTGTACTTACTTTATGTCATGACACATGACTCATATTCCCTTACAATACTGAATATTCTCAAAAGTTCCCACTGCAACGAAAAGAGATTCCAGACTCAAAACTTTGCAGCAGATGATTTCTAGTTCAGATCTTTTAATTTTACCCTATAAATTTTGCTGTCTCTCTTCATACTTAAGTCTGTGCAGCTGTGCTGTAGAGGACTGATGCAAAGAAAGCACTCTGTCTCAACAGTCAGTCATGAAACACCAGTTGCTGAAAATGTGATGCTTACCTTTCTAGCTTCTAAGGCTATACCACGATGTTTTCCTTGGCAGTCTATCAGAATCTCGGTTTTGTGTACCTGGAATAGAGAATCACTGCCAGGTAAGGAAAGTTATGTTGTGTCACAAAAATATTGAAACCGATTGCTAGTGGCATAGAAATATAAAGGTAAATCTACACTGCCATCACAGCTCATGCAGTGTTACTGTGGAATACTGAGCTGGAAATCACTGAATGAAAGTAAATGTTTTCCACTAACTCTAAAACTCTGCTGAAGAGTGGGAGCTGAAGCAGGAAAAGCCTTCATTTCCTTCCTGAACTTAATGACAAAATCTTCACTGATGTAGTCGATTATGAGTTCCAATGCTACATTGGAACTCTGAGCTATGCCTTTTCCTACAGGTGCTGCACCTGGGTAGGCACAATTCCAAGCACAAATACAGGCTGGGTGGTGAATGGTTGGAGAACAACCCTGAGGAAAACGACCTGGGGGTCTGGGGTGATGAAAAGCTCAACATGAGACAGTAATGAGCACATGCAGCCCAGACAGCAACCAAGTCCTGGGTTGCATCAAGAGAAGCGTGGCCAGCAGGGCAAGGGAGGGGATTCTGCCCCTTTACTCTGCTCTTGTCAGACCCCACCTGGAGTACTGTGTGCAGTTCTGGAGCCCCCAGCACAGGAAGGACATGGAAGTGTTGGAGCGGGTCGAGAGGAGGACCACAACGATGATCAGAGGGCTGGAGCAGCTCTCCTATGAGGACAGGCTACAGGAGTTGGGTCTCTTCAACCTGGAGAAGAGAAGGCTTCGAGGAGACCTTCTAGTAGCCTTCCAGTATCTGAAGGGTGCCTACAGGAAGGTTGAGGAGGGACTATTTACAAGGTCTTGCAACGACAGGACTAGGGGCAATGAGTTTAAACTGGAAGAGGAGAGATTTAGACTGGATGTTAAACTACCCTCACTCTTTCCAGTGAGGGTAGCGAGGCACTGGAACAGGTTGCCCAGGGAGGTTGTGGCTGCTCCCTCTCTGGGGGGGTTCAAGGTGAGGTTGGAGGAGGCCTTGAGTGACCTGTACTAGTGGGAGGTGTCCCTGTCTATGGCAGGGAGTTGGAACTAGATGATCCTTGAGGTCCCTTCCAACCTTACCATTCTATGATTTTATGGATTTATATACAGAAGACGTTAGACTAGTGTGAGGTCTGCTTTAGAGACCATGGAACAGTGGTTTGCGCTGACTGGACCTTTCTTACAGGAAACACTATAAATAATGTAACTGTGTTCTCTCTTTGAACAGAGCGTTTGGTAACAAAAGGGTTGTGGAAGGATAATCTTGCTTTTTAAAACTCCTTTTCAATTCATATTATTTATGAAAGTGTTTGGATTTTTCTGCAACACTTTTTCTTCTTTCAGTCAGTGCTGCAGAGATTATGTGGTAGCAAACATCTGGGCAGTGCAAGAGTTTTCCTTGTTTAGATGATTTTACCACATTCTGTAGTAATAATTGAAACAGGAATTCCTTTAAAAACTCACTATTTTGTCCTAATGAGATATTAGGGGGCTTGAGAATTAACACTTTCTGTTTCATTTCCTTGCAAAAATTACCCATGAAAAATGCAATACAGGCATCAAACTCTTCAATGAGTCCTGTTCATTATAAAATACCATCATGGGTATAGTACAAGAGAAAGTTTAAATATCACATTTACCAGCACTTCAATAACATATGACAGTGTAAAACATAGTGATATACTTTTCCAGATTGTGAACTTGAACTACTCAGAGCTAATTTAGAAGCAACAATTAAAAATCTAATTGTCCAGTATGAAAACCACTTGAATAATCACTCCATTCAAAGCTAATAATTTTGCAGAGGCTATTTTCTTCTCTTGTAAACTTGTCTGCCTATTAGTAGGGAGGCAGGAAGCTGTGTGAGTCCCCTTTCAAGGAGACTACAGTAGCAGTCACCTGCTCAGACTGCTCTCACTCTTTTTCTCCATAAAGCTTATGGAGCAAGGAACAGGGTGTGCCCATTGCAGTGCTGATAAAGCAATCATGTAGCGAAATTCTTGGCTTTAGGCCAAGGCTTCCCTGTTTCCCAAATACTATTGTCAAGTCTCACAAATCACCGTGCATCACCATAACCTGTTGCCCTTACCACTGACAACACAGTACACTTTCCAGTCTTTAACCTGTTTATGCTTATTGCAACAGAATTTTGGGGGTTTTGTTTGTTTGTTTGGGGTTTTGGTGGTTTGTGGAGTTGTTTGGGTTTTTTGTGGGTTTTTGTTTATTTGTTTGGTTTTGTGGGGGTTTTTTTGTTGTTTGTCTTGGTTTAGTTTTGGTTTTTTTAATAGAGATTTCTCCATTTTAAAACTTGGAGAGAGGAACAATACAGTTTAACACAAAACTTGATCAGTTGATGAGAAGTTTTATAGAATCTTTTCGTAGTCATGAATAAGAAAAATCCCAGTAATTTGTGATTCTTTATGTTTTACAATATTTTCATGTGCAAGATGTCCTGCTGACTCAGACAGTGCTATGGTGTCATGAGGGATGGAAACATGCTCTTCAAAATACATTTGAATATGTTGAACAGTGATTTTACTCCATCAAGGTACTTTTGTTTATTTTGGAATTCTTTGAATAAGTATTGTCTCATTTTACTACATCAATTCCTGATGTATAGTCCCTGCTTGTTCTTTTTAATGTGTGCACAAACTGCATACTTTACACACCAAATTTTACACACAAAATCAACCTGGTTCATGATAACATCTGTTTTGAAACTCTCTCCTTTTCCCCTTTTTCAAACCAAATGCACTTTGCAAATTTACTCTACACAGTGTTTTCTTCTCTGTTACAAACCAATAAAATCCTACTTTTCAGTGATGCATTGGACATGGTGTTTTAGAAATGGCTTTAAAACTTTTCATACACAAGATCCTTCAAATCTAAAAAAGATAATAGCTTCTTGATAACCTTGAACACTGAAAATATTGTTAGTTTTAAAATAATCAATGATGTTATATATTGCAGACACTGATTTGCAAAAAAAACCCAAAAACAAACAAACAAACAAAAACAACAAAAAACCCCAAACCAAAACAAAAAAAAACAAAACCCAGGGGTGAATAAATAAGTCTGATTAAAGTTTTGTTTGTTTCTTTTAATAACTGCCCTTTGAATTTGTGTTAGGTAGTTACTGCATGGGAATTATTCATTGATATTTATGTTTTTATCATGTGTGTATTAAGCCACTGTTCAACTACACTTGCTGTAGTTTTGATTAAAGTATTTAGTTTAAAATAGTAGAAGTAAAATGTATTTTAAGTTAATCCTGATAAAGAAGTGGATTTTAGTTCTGTTTGGGACACTCAAAAAAAAATATTGGAAGTTTTACATTAAAAGATGGTTGTCTTCTATATTTCACAGTATTAAATCTCTATGTTAAGGAAAAAGAAGATGAAATGGTGTTGATGAACATATGTATATTAGTCATATGCTATTCCATCAATATTTTGAATATGTATAACATTTTCTAAACAGGATCAGGGAAGCAGTAAATATGAAAACATGTTTTTTCACATGGCAAAGAATCATCCAGAAGTGGAAGACAAGATAATCAATTAAACTATTCTTTATTATGCTAGACATTGGAAGAAAGATTAGGAGGTACTCTTTTTGCATTTGTCTGAAAAAGAATATTAAAAATAGTGAGCTCTATAATCAAGCTCCAGATTTCATTCCTAAAATGGTGTTGAGGAAGTTGTAAAGTGAGGATTTTTATTTCAACTTCATTTGTAATTAAAAGACATTTTAACAGCCACTCTCAAAAGGCAATTATGTAGTAAAACAATGCTTAATGAAATGTAGCTGAAATTTTTTCCAATGCTATTATTAAATTATATTTCTAGGATTTTAAGAATGGTAATAGTTACTAATTCATACATGATTTTTTTGGTAGGATTTTTCTTTTAGTATAAGGAAGATATTTGTTTTTACAACTTACCGTTTATTATTATGAAATCGTACATTCTATCAAGAACACAAGCTCAGTAATATTAACCAGTATGAAAATGAATAATAAAGAAGCAGGTCTTGCCTTAGGAAGAGTTCTGTCTACAAATTCACTACTTACCATTTGTAGTGTCGCACACCAAAACTTTTATGCTACTGCTATATTCGAATGTTACTTTGTTTTATTAGACAATGTATATTTACTTAATTGGACTTTCACACTTAGTTTCATTTGTGAAAGACCCTACACACCAACAGACATTTCAGTCAAACTACACTTTAGATAGGCAGGCACTCAAATGAAGCCCAGCTGAAGGCAGATTATTTACAAAACTAGGATCTTGCTTAATATGATTTGGTTTGTTCAGTATTCAATATGGGGACCACGGTTAAGAAACTCCCTGGCATTCATTCAACAAACTAAAATGTCCAGTGTTCAGCAAAATCCTACAGCAGCAAGTTCAGATGCACTTTGTAAGTATATACCTAGTTAAAATGCCAACTATAGAACCATTATATCAATTAGGAATATATTTTCTCCATCATATGAACACAGCTTCAGTCAAACAACATTGGCAAATGTTAAAACATCTAAAAACGGTGTCAAATTAAATTTCGCTTCTCACAGAGATAGACCTTAAGGTCTATCACTCATTCTCACCTTGCCTTGAGAGTCATTCAGGACACAGTTAAGAAGATGGGGTGAGGGAGAGTGGGGATTTTCATTAGTCCTGCAAACCTCGCCAGGAATCTGTCTCTACACTAGCAGCTGGACCCTCTTGATAGCCACTAAAACTAGTTTGTTCTTTCAGGCCGTCACTAGTGCTACTTCAGTGTTGAATGCTCAGGGTTTAAGCTGTATCATTCTGTACAATGCCACAATCACTAGATATAGATTTTTTTTTTTTTATTCAAATGACATACACTGTAAAATTTCATTAGAAATATATATTTCTAAGACTTGTTAATAAGCAACTAAAGATGCAAAAGTCAGAAAGTATCAGGATTCCTGCAGCCTATAAAACAATAATTCTGCCTGTCGTGCCTTAGATCTACAGTACAAATTTTACTTACAGCAATCATAAGGCCACTGCAGATGTAATGCTCTGTTCTGAGCATTTGACTTGCAAGCACATAAAAAATCTTATTCTAATCTCTTTTACTTATGCAGCTCTGCAAATAACCTGAGCTTTGATTTACTTCTCTGAACTGGTTTATTAAAATTAGGTTCCAGAGCAGAAAAAAAAAAAATGTAGTGGGGTAGAAAAGATGATAGGAAGGAAATCCAATTCTCCCAGATTTGGAAAAGGGATCTGAACCTTAGCTTCACAGCAGAGGGGTCTGGGCAAGTTGTATCAATGATTCGAAGCCAATGGAATGAGGTTTAACAAAACCAAGTATCGTGTCCTGCACTTTAGTCACAACAATCTCAGTCAACACTACAAGCTTTGGGAAGAGTGGCTGGAAATCAACCCAGTGGAAAAGGATCTGGGGGTGCTGGTGGACAGGCAGCTGAACATGAACCAGCAGTATGCTCGGTGGTCAAGAAGGCCAGTGGCATCCTGGTTGTGTCCAGCAGGAGTAGAGAAGTGATTGTCCCTGTGTACTCAGCCCTGATGAGGCTACAGCTTGAGTACTGTGTTCATTTCTGGTTGTCACAACGTAAGTAAGGCACTGAGGTCCTGGAGGGTGTCCAGAGAACAGCAATGAGTCTAGTGAGGGGTTTGGAGGGCATGTCTTTTGAGGAGCAACTGAGGAAACCGGAATTGTTTACTTTGGAGAAGAGAAGGCTAAAGAGGGATCTTACCATTCTCTACAACTACCTGAAAGTGAGGCGGGTGTTGGTCTCTTCTCCCAGGTAACTAATGATAGGGGAAGAGGAAACAGGGTTAAGTTGTGTTGGAGTTATGGCGGAGTTGTCTTCCCTGGAAGTGTTCAAGAGACATGTAGATGCAGTGCTTCAGGACATAGTTTAGTGGTCATGGTAGCTGGGTTATAGTTGGACTCAATAAGGTTAGACTCCAACCTTAACAATTCCTTGATTGTTGTGTATTGCAGTTATTCCACATGTACAAGTTACAATGATCACTCCTTACTATCCAAACTCTATCAGTCTCCACTGTTGTGGCTACAGCACATGTTGCATACCATTCCTATGATCAAAATCTTGCTGCAGTTGTGACCTAGTATGAAAGAGCTTTGACAAGAGATATCAATTTCAGCATGGTCACAGTGATCTTTGGGCTGAGCTACCTAACTATATGAGAAATGATAAAGTGCAAAAAGTATTGATCCTGAGTGTTCCGTATCCTGAGTGCTCCGTTGGTCACCAAGTAGTTTTCTCTGACTGGGAATGCCATTGTGGACCTTGAAAATCATGGATCCAAGTGTTAATTTTTGCTAGCTTAAAATGGTTTGTTGTTTTTTTGTTTTTTCTTATCAGGTTCATCCCTGCGACAAGTTCATGTTTTGATTAGCTGCACATTTCTGTTGAAAAACCACTCCATAAGAAAGATTCCCAACCAGTTATAATTAATACACTGTTTTGTATTATACTGTTCAGTGAAGTTTTGAAAGTATGGCCTTAGGGGTAATCTTTTAAACAGTTCCTGTTAATTGACAGTGTTATTCAGACATCTCCCTTCCACACCAACCCTGGTAATATGCATGAGTAGTATTAATGCAGTAATTATTTAGATCACTTTTTCAAATTTCCCCATGTCTTTTCAAAGGTTTTTTTACTTTAAATGTTTTGTAATGCTTTTATGTCTCTGACTGTTTCTCAAGTAACAGTTTTTTTTCATGTATTATTTGGAAAAAGACATTTCAGAATCCCTCTAGAATTATTCCGTTTGGAAAACATCCTATACACATAATTTGCTGGAGGCAAGCTAGCACGGCAGATTAAAAGTTTACTTGAAGACAACAGACAAACCAGTATTACTTTCAATCATGCTGAAAAAAAAATAAAGAAAAAACTACATTTCTGATAGGCCTGAAAAAATCTTTATTTCGTATCTCCTTTAAAAGTAAAGTATATTACTGGATACCCAGTAAATTCTTATCTCCACTCATTTACTATGTACCCCATTAGTATTCTGCACTTAGTGCCAGATTTTGGTATCACAGATTCCTAGAAATATCTTTTATCTTCACCAGAATTAATCAAATTATTTAAAGGAAATATCAAATCAAATACAAATGAAAAAAGGAGTTTCTTAATTCCTTCTGATTCTAAAGCACCAAAGCTCAGAAAATTGCACATTTCTCAAGTATTGATAGCAGGTAAGAAAGAAACTGGCAATGTTAAAAAGGTAAAAAATTATTGAGTAAATAAACAAAGAGCTTTGAGATCTTTCCTTATGTCACTGTGATAGAATTCATTTGTTCCTGCATGTGACTTTGAATACATTGTGATCTATTTCAGAGTAGGCTATATGGGAACAGTAAAGTAGATTAGTACCTAGTATCTCCTCAGACTTGTTGTCGTTATGGACTGTGATTTATATATATGTATACACATATGCATGCTGTTGTTTTCCAGTTGGAAGAGTTCTTCCCTTCATGCTGAAATTGAGTGTTAATTACTGCTCTTCCATTGCAAAAATATTCAGTGGAGTGCATGATATTACATGGTACAACAAATTAGTAAATGTATCTGAATCATAAAATGAAAATATGAAGTTAATATTGTGTTGTCATCACTATATCATAAAGATAATTTTGAATGTAGGGTATTCTAAGAGGTCAAAATAAGCCAGTATTTCCAGTGGTGATCATGGGACTGTGTGTCTGAACTTTCAGCTAATCAGCTTGAGATACCTAGAACTCACTGTTCCCTCTCAGGGTAATAGGGGCCACATCTGTACTGGGTTTGCCTGGGGCTATGTTTTAGATTCTTAACCAATACAGGGGTATTTTAGCTATTGCTGAGCAGTGTTTACGCAGTCAAGCCCTTTTCTATTTTGCACACCTTCCCACCTGTGTGTAGGCTGAGGGCACACAAGAAGTTTGGAGGGAACTGTATGATGTCATGCTCAGCAACAAAAGCTTGGGGAATAAGAAGGAAAGGGGGTGTATGGAGCAGTGACGTTTGTCTGCCCAACTCTCACATGTTACGGAGTCTTTCCCTGTTGACAGCGTTTTTCTTGCAATGGGAACATTCATGAAACAACTTAAGTCGAAGTGAAGAATATGAAACACGAAATTAAATCTCTTCTTTACCAAAAGGTAAAAGTTGTTTCTTCAGTGCCTCTGTTAGCATTCATTTCAAAGCTTGAGATATGACCAGAGTACTCTCACTGCTAGCCAATCCTCCTAACCTGTCCGAGATACACTTCATATTTTGCCTAATAACCAAATTTCTAAATGGTACCTACTTTAACAAATAATTTCTTAGATCTCAGAAAATTATTTTCCTTCCTCTCTTCACATATTTTCATTTCATAAGCAACATCCACACTGAGTGTAGGGGCTTAATATACTCAATCTGGTATTTTTATCCACAGTTAAAAGGATATCTATGTTTAACAACGGCAGAGTTTGTTTCTCAGTTTGCCCCAAAGTGCAAAACCTGCAAGTCTCTGTTACAGTTTTTAAACTTAGTCACAGGGAGTAGATGGTCACCCACTCAGTTGTGCCATCCTACACATATGCACTCCACAGCCTATTCTGACTCCCTGAAGTCACACTGCCAGGACAAGACCTTGTATCTGGCTTCCCTGCTGTGGACACACCAATGGCAAAATAAGGCAAAATAAGGCTGACGGTTCAGTGCTGGGGCATAGAGGTGACACCTCCATTCCCTAATGTTTAGCCCAGTATTGTTTATGAAGAGTCTTAGAGAACTTTCCCAGGTGCGTAAGATCCACCCTATCTGCTTTTGTTGCGTGAGCTAGGAAATCCTAACAGATACTGAAGGATTCTCTATTCCTATAGCACCATTAAATGATCTTACTGAGACTTTCATCCCAGAGGACAGACATCTCCTTGTCTGAGGTCTCCAGGATACCCTATCCTGACTATTAATGATCAGATAGGAAGGTACCAAGGAGATGTTTTACCAGTTGAGAAAAGGGGATAGAAAAACAGATAATGGGAACAGAGCATTTACTGTATTGATTTTTAATAGTACTTCACAGTGCTAGAGGAGAGAAGTGGCTCCATGTATCTGCATTCCTTTCTCCCAAAGCCATTGAGATCATTCTTCTACACCCTCTGTTGTCTTGGTAATCACTCCTGACTTTGAGACATGGGATTTTTCTCCTCCTTCAGCTGCCGGTTCTGACTCTGCATGGAGTTCGTCTCCACACTGCAGCTGCTCTCATTTTAGGGGGGCTACTGCCACCAAGAAGCGTGTTTGCCTCTGTGTGATAAGATTGCAGGCGATCATTTCATTGATGCAGTACAGCAAATGGGAAGAAAAGGCACGAAGGCTCCTAAGATTTTCATTTCCATAAATCTTGCCTAAGGCTCCAGCTGGAGCTGTCCTAGAGGGGCCATGTACAGTACAGTACAGTATATTCCCTGACTACTTCTTTAGCCAAATAAATTTTGTTGATGAGTCATGTGGGCACTGCAGAGCATTTCAAAGACCCATCTGGCAGAATAAAGTCACTCACCTTCAAAGCATAGTGTATCTCAAACAGTTCAGCATTTGGATTTGGTTTGAATTCTTGGATCCTTATCTGAATTCCCTGAGACTGTATAACAGGATTTTTTTGCACAATTTCCCTATTTCAGCTTCTAGTTAAAACCATGTAATAACACAAGAAAGCTTTTTCTCCTGGTATTTCTGTCAAAAACAGAATTATCAGGAGGCGGAGAAAGAAAAAGAACTTGCATATATCACAATGTCAAGAAAGATTCAGTTCAGGATTTGTTCTAGAAACAAGTTAAGGAATTCAGTATACCAGTTGATTGTTGTTTAGACATTTATCTTATTTTAGGGACTGACTCATTTTATTTAACAACGTCTTCATCTATTTTCTGTTTCTAGAAAATTATAAAGTTAATATTTGTTTATGTTCCAACCTGTCAGTCATGTCTCCAAATTTGATAATCTTTAATCAGAATGGAGCCTTGGGTTTGCAAAACGCTGCTTATAGTCCATTGCTTCTATTTTCCTTCAATACTTCTTCATTGAAGTATATGAAATGCAATGATGTTTAAAAAAAAATCTTTGAAAGAAATACATTCAGTAACTCAAGCCTCAGTTGAAATCTCACTATAGTGACTTTTTCTAGAACCATTTACAGCATCTCATAAATACTTAAATATTTTCCTTCTTCAGAGAGCATACTTGTGTTTTCTTATCTGTGTGACTTGGACTTATCAGGAAAATTGTTATATTGTTCTTATATTCCTGCATGGAAAGAACACATCCAGGACATTTATCCACATTTGTAAGTCTGTGGATGAAAGGTACACCTTTGTTTAAATTTCTTTCCATTTTCTCTGTGAATGTCTGATCTTTTTCAGTTCTTATCACTTAGCAGATTAGACCTAAGATGGATCATGGAATGTCTGGAAATACACTCCAGGCTGTCTTAAGGTTCATCTTCAAGTTTATAAGTTTAGGTTCATCTGGATGGCTCATTTTGTTCACGGTTACTAATAAACACAATCTGTAGAATTTGATTTTTGGAAGCACTGAGTATCTTCTAACACTCAAACCATCAAAACATAGATGATCAATGTTAGTTCCATAATTCTTTTTTATTTTCCCCACTGGACTAAGTCTGCTATAGTATCCAAGTGTAATGAAATATATATTGGTCACAAATTATAGCAAGTTCAAACATTGAGAGTACTCTTAGGGCTAGATCATGCACAGGACTTCAGAGGGTGTAAGTATACCAAAGGCAGACCATGCATCCCATTTATGAAAGACCAGATATGAGGATCTCACCCCAAAGCATAATGAACTGTTTCTTGCTAATGTACTGAGCACAGTGAGCCCATAAAGAAGGAAGACATTTCCAAATACCTAATTTCCTATTAGGTGCAGTTAGAACTTTGAGAAGATGTTACTGTACTCTGTCTTAAAACAACCTCTATGCATGCTGCTCTTATTTCAGGAATGTTTAAGCAAAAACAGCCTGGGGAAACAGTGGAGGATCACTGAACATTTGCAGCTTTCAGGAAAAAAAACATAGAAATGAGGAGGGTTAATATGCTTATACACAAAACAACATTTTACTTTAACCAATTCTGAAACAATGCTCTATTCAGTGTAAATAAATATAGCGACAATATTTTCAACTTGGGGGTTTTGTCTATACTGGAAACAAATTGTTGGAATTACACATCAATAATACAAAATGGTCAGTTATCAATTTATCATGATAGAAGGAAGATAAGAAAGTGGTATAACCTTAATATAGTCATCACAGGAAGGTCCATATATTACTTCACTGTTTAATACTGTTTGGCAAGATGCAAGCCAGTAAACATCAGAAATAATGAGGAAAACTTGATAAGAAAAAAAGACTTGGATTTTTCAAACGCAAAGTATTATGATATTAAGTGGTTTCATGCTTTAGTTTCCTCACATTATACTCTCACTTCTGAGTGCAAACTTTGCCAATGGCAAAGGGAAATACAAAGTGTTGACAGTTAACTATAGCTGGCCACCTGGCCGTCCCTTACACCCCAGATGTGAATTGTGAATTTTTTATATTCTATTTGAGGAAAATACTTCCTTTGTTGTTCTTGAGCAACACTTTTCAACTGGAGAAATCCACATATTCTTAATCTGATTAACTCATCATCACAGTGTAGACATATAGAAGAATGGTGGGGACACAATAATGAAGGACTATGTGATATATTTTTACAGTCTGTCTGTTGGTAAACCAGGTACCAATTTCAGTAATTATCTGGTCCATAGATGTTCTTTAAAGTTTATAAAATGGTTATTTTATATGTAGATTTTTTGCGTACTGCTTTGTACAGCAGTAGTTCAGATTCCTTCACGTGCACAGTTGGAGGTGCTGTACTTTGTGAGCAGTACAAAAGCAAGATGGTCATCAATTTTGAACCACTAGACAAGGTAATCAAGCCAACTATGGCATACTTTTTTGTTGTGGGTTTTTTATTCTTTATAGGAAATAAATCAGTTCAATAGGAGGTCTGAGGGTATCACGTTATCTCTAACACTCAGTGGTGGTGGCAAAAACATCTTCTGCCCTCTCTCTAGGAATCTGTGTGTGCACAAAAGCTGTACCCATATCAGCTTCTGAGAATATAGGGAGGGATGTGATTTGGATAAGAGGAGAGTGGAATGACAGGTCGGTTTTCAGTGAAGTTTTGATAAAGTCTGTTATTTTCTCCATCTCTTTGAAAGTCAGTTTAAAAAAACAGTAACACTTTTTCTATTAACCATTTACTACCTCTAAACCTGATTCTTGCCTTTTAGTAAGGCTTCTCAATGCATTTTTTACCTCAAAGTAGGAAAAATCAACAAGTTCCTTGGTACCATCAGAGTGGCAGGAAGTATCAGTAGAGTAAATGAGACTGCTGTGGTTCTTTAATTTTTAAAAACCCCACAGTCACGTGGCTTTTCATCCGTTCCATGTCTCTTCATTTAGTTTTCTTCTGAAGCTCCACTTAGCAGCAGTGGCACCTACAGGACAGAAGGCAGTGGAGGCTGCTATATCTCAGGCAATCATTTTGCATGATCAGAGAGATGCTCTACTGCATGCTGACAATACATTTGGCATTAATTCCTAGTCATTGCACAAAATTAAAATTCATTTTGTAATTTTTGATGCAATATCTGGCACACCAATAGCTTGCTTCTGCCTTAACTCCACACTTATAATATGCATAGCATTTGCTGGAAGGAAAGGCTCTGTTTGTAGGCAAAGCTGAAAATTTACCACAAGACACAAGCATCACCCAACTGTCAAAACCATTTTTTTCTTGCTGGCAATGAAGATTCAAATTTATTTTTTTTTTTGGTCCATTTTTTACCTTCCAAGCTTAACTATGAAGTATGGCTTTTTAAAAAAGGAAAAAGTGCACTCTGGGATAACCTCATGAGATGTACATCTCATCTGGCATGATCTTTTTCCAGTTCTCATTTTTTTTATCCTCTCAATAAAACAACATTTTCCCTGCTGATCACAGTACTTCTGAAGCTTGAGTTTTAGGGCTTGTAACATTAGACCATTTTTATTGATCTTCATGAGTTTCCAGTGGAGACTTCAAGGTCATTTGGTCACCAAGGTTAAGTTTGCAGCAATGAAAAGCAATAAACGCATTCAGGATAGGTAGGTATTTACTACGAGCATTTAATTTCCCCAAAACTGCAGTACTTGTTAGAAAGTACTGAAAAAATAAGTTCTTGTTTCCTTTGACATGTCCTTTCTTTAAGTATTCTTCTTAACTTACTGCCCCCATGACCTCCTTAGTAGCAGATACAATTCATTTCTTATGCAGACTGACAAAAAAGATGCATGGTATATGGCACTGCATATCTTTACTTCATTATTTCCTCATAGCAAAGACTTGAAACTGTAATGTGTGAGAAAGAAAAGGTGCCAACATGACATTTACTACTGCTAATATGAATCTGATTAATTCTACAACAAGAAACATCATCTTAACTCTTTATCTTCTTGTGTGTGTTTTTTTGTTTGAACCAAATTGATAAATCAGAATATTTTGACAAATAGCATATACTTGCAGCCCCTGTTGAAGCAAACAATATCACAACCTAGTCATTTGCAGTAAGTTTATTATAAGGGAAGCAAGAGGCTGTCTTTTAACAATATTTACATTTGTCTACTAAGCTGAAATCTGTTTTATATAGTTCATTTACAATATATTTAGCCATAGCTACACTTTATTTTTAGGACAGCACAGTCAAAGTCAGAAATAGTTTCAGTGTGCTTCACCATGCCTTATTCTACAATGTTATGATTCACCACATTCAGTGAACAAGATTTTCTCGTAAGGAGGTGTTACAAAAGCCTAATTATTCTATTTGTGCCTTATTCAGTAACTCAGAATGCTTGCTTTCTGTTTAGAACTCGGGCATACACAGATTGTCCTCTTTATATCTCAGCAATGTAGCTTTTCCTTAGTTTACACGGTCAAAATTATTTTAATAATATTATTTTTGTTTGACTTAATATCTCATTGATGACTTATTTTAGTTTGGTACTTTAAAAGACTATTTTTCTATTTCCAGTTATTAATTGACAGTACACAAAAAACCAAAATGTTGTGATTTCATATTCTTCCATCTCAATTCTTACTACTTGTAGGTTTGGCTGAAATGTCAAAAATGTAGAAACTGTGAAAAATAACATAGACTGTGCTGAAGTATACACTTATATGGAAAATGTTTTTCATTAAGGGAAAGGTTAAAAAAAAAAAGAAAATTGCATTACAGGGAAAAAAATTATCTAAATACATCTAATGTTTCTCTTATGTATAACGTATATTTAAGCATTCATGAAAATTACAAAGAAATAACCCAGAACATTCACACACTGTGGTAGTTTTAAATGTGGGGTGACAAACATTGAATTCCAGTGTTTGATGATCTTGCGAGGAAAATATTTCTCTTGGATTTTTTTTTTTTCCCTTCCTTTGTTAGATCAAATTTTAAATGTCCACAGGAACTGTTACTGTGGAGAAAAATAAACTGGCTGCTAACACAACAGTCTTCAAATAAAATATGAAAAGAAAGGGAAAAAATAAATAGGAGAAAAATAATTTATGAACTAGTATTGGAGGAAGATAAACAATGTTTTGCCAAAGTCCATGGACTATTGGTAAGCGAGTGTGGTTAAGACTGGTTGTTGCTTTGTAATGCCAAAGCAGTACAAATAACTTTGAATGCAAGCAAATGACATAGGTCAGGATTTTAAATGTGAACACATGCTCCAAAGGAAACCATACAGGAATAAAAGTTGTTCCTGTTTTGTTAGTTTAGATTCTGAAAGAAGCTTTTGTGTGTAAAGATGTAATACGATCCCATGCCTGGAGCCATGCCCCATGGTACGCAGGCCGCTGTGTTTGTCCCAGCGTACGGAAGATAGAGAAACTTGCAGTCTATCTGCAGGCTGGCACTGCCTGTTGTGAAATGCGGTTTACTTTTACCAGAATGATACCAAAAGAGACCTTTCTTGCTATTCTGCAGGAGGATTTAGCAGGCAGAGCGTGAGCCCTGCTGAAGGTAAANATCCCTTTTTTTTTTTTTTTTTTTTTTTTTTTTTTTTTTTTTTTTTTTAATAATAAATTAAAGAGCAGTTCTGTTTCAGTATTACAAACTCTCTCCTCTTTGAATACCTTCCAGAAATCTGCTGGTTTAATTTCTTAGTCCCATCTGTTTCCCTCTCACTGGCTATATTTGTTAGTATTTCCTCAAGCAGCATGTTGTATTGCCCTTACTGTGCTGGAGGAAAAGGGCATAGATTGATCATTTTGCAGGACAGGGAAATGTTTATTTTGGGCTGGAGTAGAGTGTATTTCTACATTTTTTGCCCAAAGTTTTAGGAAAAAAACTTCTCCAGAATAAAAAACAAAAAAAAGGGGGGAAAAAATAAAGAAAACAAAAGATGAGAAAAAAACAACAATAAAACAGAGCCTGTTCCGTTGTACCAGGGATTTAAAAAGAAGGGAAAAAATTTTTTAAAAAAAAAAAAAAAAGAGNGCAGCAATGTCAGGAGGGCCATTAGGCTGCTTATCTGTCTTTCTACTTTGGCACGTGAAAGCTCCCAGCTCAGCATGCCATGTGTCAAATCTATCATTTGATATGTCAGGAACCATTATTCCCTCTTTTGTCACCAGTTTTGACCAAAGGATGAAAAATTGCTGTCTTACACAGACAAAATTATTGCTGAAAAAAAGGGCAACTATGGCACATAGGAGTAGGCCAAGGTGAAACCTGGGGAAACTCTCCTTAGATTAGGTCTGGGTTGAGAGAATATTGATCTGTGTGCTAAAAACTGTTGATCTCTCTCTGAGCAGAGGATGACAAATGGTAGCAAACAAAAAATTGAGTGTCTCCAAGGACATTTGAGCTGCTCTCTGTTTTCTGTGAGTGTTTGTTTGGTTTGTGGGTTCATCTCTAGGGATTTTAACTAAAATGAGCAAATATTAAACAGAAAGGAAACAGTTGCAGAATGATATGGTGCAAAACTACAGGAAGACTACAGTCAGAAATTAGACTGGATATTAAAAATGATAAATTACTTAATCATAAGGAAAAACATATATTCACTGCAAAATCTTAACATATTGTAATTTATAGCAAATTTGGAGCATTTGGAGCCAATTTCTTTTATTTTCGTGAAGTTTTATTACAAAAAATGGGATGTTAATATTATATTATTGTTTTTTATTAATATCTGGAATATTCATTTTGAGCATTTTTAGAAGCACAAATTTTGCGGTGCTTTGTATGGGTGATTCACAATTAAATTATTTCAAGGGCAGTAATAAGCAAAGTAATAAGCTGCTTTGTAGCAGCTCAAGGATCTCTTGAAACCAGCAGCAACCTCCTCTTTTCTTCATTGACCATATCCAAAGATAGAAACATTGAAGGAAAGAACACAGCTCCTATGCTCTGATCAGAGGAACAGCCATAATGGTTAACCAGAAAGAAGTCAAATAAGACAGATATATTTTTCAACTAATAGAAGGGAAAAGGCAGGTAAACAGGTGGAGACTTTCAAGGATTTCGTTGGGAGAGAAATTGTGGGTAGAGTTTTGTTCTACTTTAGGTTTTATCTGTAGAGCTTTAAGTTTGAATGAATTGAAAATAATGATCATGAAAGGCTCTTTTGACCTTGGGGAAACTCATACATGTTCCAAACTATTACCATATATTAACAGAACTGGAACAGGGATTTGTTTTCTTGCTTTGAGACAAAGAGCAAGCATGCCTCTTAAATTTGTGTTGCCATGAACCTTGGTACTCCTAAGACCATCTTGTCTGAACAAGATTCAGACAAGAATCTTGTGAAGTGAACAACACGCAGCCCCTGACATTCTGTGATTCTGTGACTCATAGTTCCGTTGGTGTGTATTTATTCTGCCATTCTTGTATACACCTGCCAAGAGCCATGCATCTCCTGTAAACTTTCTTAATTTGGTGATACTGGTTTGCCATCTGTGAATTTTACCATTTTCTGCTCCTTCCCACTGGAAGTCACTGCAGCAGAGGTGTTGTGGACAGATAATCTGAGCTTCCCATCAGTACCTAGGAACACGTGGAGGTAGATAAGGCTGACATATATAATTTTGAACTCATCGGTGAGCATAAACAAGCAAAAGACACATGTAACTTTTGGATGCATGTGGCAGAATAAAGCAAAAATTCCATGGATATTTTCAGGGTCCCCACTACAAACTGAACTTGTTTGGTTGTAGAAGAGGTGTCCTGCGTGTTCATCTGAAAGGTTTACTACATTGAAAAATGTCAATTTATTAAAACTGAGAGTGAAATATCTCAGAGTTGGCTCCATTTTTACAGTTGCAGCTCATTACTTGCTAATTTCCAGATAAATCACTTACTTCTTCCTTGACTTCCTTTTCTCAAGCTGATAGAGAGGCACAATAGACCTAGCAGATAAACTCCCAGAGCCTTTCACCTTCCAGCAGCTTGCTTGATGAACTGACACAGAGAAGAAACTCCTTCCAAGTCACAAACTCTTTCTAAGAGATCTACAATATCCTAGATGAACGTGGTGTAGTATTTAATGCTAAGCATTGCATCCTAGCATCGAAAAGTAATTTAGTCTCACAAATGTTTCATGAGGTTTGACTGTGTTGAGACTGAGTAGACAAGTTCCAGTGCTCTTTGCAACTGCCCAGAAAACAGTCATGTGAATACTGAAAATATCACATCATTGTGAGCTGATATTCAAGCACATCTTGTAAAGTTGATAGAAATCCTTTGAATATCTCAAATATATTTTCAACATAAAAGATGTCTCATTTGAAACTGATAATTTGCCCACGTAGTTCAGTTGTGACAGTTTCACTCCTCCTCTCTTAATTTTATGAGAGAAATATAATATGATAATTTTTAAAATGAAATCAAGATAAATGTCAGTTTAGAAAAAAAAATACATATTTCTCTCTTTTCTGTTTTTCCATACAAAAAGGGGAAAAAAAAAAAAAAGTTCTAATTTGGTTTCCGTATGTGAAGGAGATGCAAATCAAGTTTGCGATTTTCTTTGAGTTTGGGTTTTGCTTTCCTTTCCCCACAAGGACTGGGTGAGTGACTAGCCAAATGTACTTTCCCTTCACTTTGCATTATTTCCAGGAAGATAAAGTCGGCAGAAAGCAACTCTAAGCATATTTCTATTGAAATATTTTCATTTTTTTGAACACAAAAGTACTTGAATGTCTTTTGTTGGCAGTAGGCTAGTAGCCCTAAGTATGTTATTAAACATTTTACATCCCTGGGAGTCAAAAATATTACTTCACTGCAAAAGACAGCCACATATTTTTGTGGACATGTATTTGTTGTTGGATCCTAGCTCTCAGAAAACTCTGATTTTGATTTAATATTGTCACAAAATGTAGAACATTTATGCTTTTAACTTAGCATTAGCTTGCATATTAGCTGGCAAGTTCACAGTGAGGGACAAAAGAGCTTGAGCCAGTGAAACAGCTCATTATCCTCAAAAGAATCAGTCCTGCCTCCTGCCCCAGCCAATTTTCATCCTCATACCCTTTCTAATACTCATATGACCACTTTGGGCCACTGCACTGGCAGATCACAACTCACAATTTTTGATGGATTCTCTTTCTATTTGGTCAGTGATTTGAACTGATTTATCAAGGACTCGTGAGTGTCAGACTGATCAAAATAAACATATCAGGGAGGTATGGTTATGGTTAAAATATGACAGGAAGAAGAGGAAGAGATGAAGAATTGCTAACTAGCTGACTAGTTTAGATCACCTTGTTGGATTAGACATAGGTAACGTGGTACTCGTATGTTGATGTTACTTTGACACATTTGTGTCATCATTCTTAAATGAGTATTTTTCTTCATGTCTGCAAAAACTCCTACTTGTTTACATGAAGATGGACCTAAAAGTGCAGTTGCATATCTAAAAGCAAGGATTGATTGAAGAGGAGAAGTATTTCCCCTACCTCTTTCTCTGGGTGTCTCCACAGTAGCATGATGTTACCTGTCCATTGCCCCAGTTCTACCCACTTGAACCAGCACTCTTTCCGCAGCAGGGGAACAAGAAAAGTGAACTAAAACCTTTCAGTATCTTTTATGCTTAGACAGTTGCTGAAAAACAGGTGGGTGATGATACTTTTCTTTAGTTACTCACTATCATCATAACTATATCTCTATGAATCCCGAATGTGGACTACAGGATCCAAAACAAGGAAACAAAGAAGTATGATTGCTGATTGCTGTCCACTGATTACCAGGTGTGTGTGTATATATATGTTTTTTGTTGGTTTTTTTTTCCCTGCTCTGGACTCTCTCATATTTGATTTTGGTTTCTCTCTGGATGATAGGACAAAGTCCTGCAGAGCAGTCTAATTACTAAGTTCAAAAAAGCTTCTTAGAATTTCAGAAGAGCTTAATTGTTCCCGTACAGTCTTGACACAGTCTTTCTGAGACCATCAAAGGGACAGAGGGACATTGTAGCTGTTCCTTGCAAACCTCTGCAAAGGTTAAAACACTATTGTTCATTAAAATGGCAGAAGTAGTGTCCTCAGCTTTGAGGACACTTATCCACCGTCAATGAGTTCCTCATAAATGGGGTATCACTGTCTCTACAGGATGTATTATGGTGTTACACAGGGTATTGATACCAGATGGTGAAGATGTATGGCTGAACTGGTGTGTATGCTAAGAAAGTATACAGCTTAGCTTCATATATTCCAAAATGAGGTCCAGAGAGTAAAATTTCAATACATGCTACAAGATGAGTCTTGAAGGCAAATTTCATGTCAGGAGCTTCTGAAATATTGCTTTGTAAATTACATATATTACTAGTTATTGGAAAGGAGAATTTGGATTAGATGATTTTATTACTTCTACCATGTACTAACAAATCATAGAACCATAGAATGTTAAGGTTGGAAGGGACCTCAAGGATCATCTAGTTCCAACCTCCTGCCATAGGCAGGGACACCTCCCACTAGTACAGGTCACTGAAGGACTCGTCCAACCTGGCCTTGAATACCTCCAGGGAGGGAGCAGCCACAACCTCCTTGGACAACCAGTCCAAGTGCCTCACCACCCTCACTGCAAAGAACTTCCTCCTAACATCTAGTCTAAATCTTCCCTCCACCAGTTTATCATTTTTTTCCTTACACATGTGAGTATGTTAACATCTTCCCTTTTCCCCTCTACATTCAGTAGTCTCAGTTTAAAATTATATCATTCCTACTGTTAGTAGGCTATGAATGGCATGTGGGTTTTTTTTGTGACATAAGTCAACCACAGATCACAAATTCCCAAATATCAAAGTTCAGAAAATATTTATTAAACCACCATGCTCCCCATAACACAAGATTGTTTTCTTCAGCTTCTTGGAGTGCCTCCATCAATACAATATCAGAGTGTCTTCTAGAAGTACTTAACTGACAGCTATCAAGCATGATTCATCATTCTTCTGAAAGAAAGTATTTTGTGTACATTAAAAAAAAATTGTAAGGAAAAAAAGACCTTGTATAAAGATAACATAACCTTCTCTAGGTAAGTAGCACATCAGCAACCACACTGCAACTGTAATGTTACTTCTGATTTTCATGTTGTAGCTTCATCTTTAAGCCAGTACTGTGAACACAGACACTCAATGGTAGTTTTCCATAGCTCGCAGTTTGCTACTTGAACATTAACACATGCACTTTTAAAGCATATTTCCTCATTTTATGCACTATCTTATCTTATCTCTGTTTACATGCTTCAATCTGCATTTTTAATGCTTTTTATAAAACAAAAATAATATGCATTACCAGCTGAACTATATACACTCCACAGAAACTTAAATTTTCATTAATTTACAAGCTTGTCTATGTAAAAGGAAACCTAAAAAGTACTTCCAGCATGCCATCCTATCTCAATTAGCAACATTAAACACAAGCTCAACTGACACATAATCTTTGACACTGCTTCATTGTTTTTAGACATTCCCTCAAATCCTTTTATATTATGTCATAATCTCCTTATTCTTAAGATAACTTAGATGTCCTAATTTCCATGACAGCCAAAAAATTGCTTTAAGCAATTATTTATGTGATAATTATTATTATTCATTATAAAGCTATTTATCTTCTATTCAAACATTAACCAGATTAAGAAAAATGATACTATAAAAAGGACTCTTGCAGCTTATGGCCCTTAAACTCCAAGGATATAAGTTATCCATACAGGGATAAATGCTTCTTTTCTGCTCTAGACAAAAATTGCTGCACTTCATTCAACTGCCACATTTTTTCAGCTGTTCTCATACACTGTGGAGCTATCCCTGTATGGAGAGAGCCAGAAAATGACTGATGTACCACTTCTAGACTGTGTGGAAGATTTCTCCTTTTATTGGCCTCCTTCAACTCTTAAGCATGAGTATGTGAGCGTACGCATACTCTGTCCTGCTTTACTCTTACTACACTGACATGTTGATTGCCATATGAAATGTAACTTAGTACAACATGTAACCAAATTATTATCAGAAATGATGTGTAAAATATTTATTTAAAAGTAAGGCAAGGAATTCTTTAGTATAAAAAAATTACAGAGATACATTTCTTAAGTTTATTATTTGCTCCTGAATGTTTGTGAGATACAAGAAGTAATCCAATGTGACTTTAGAAATCAGCTGGTCTAACTTGACACTACAATAATTTCGCATATTTCTGTGCAATACTTCAGAAAGCAGGTAAAATTATTCATATGTCTAAGCTGCATTTCTGTACCCAAATAAATTGGGATGTCTTTTATCATAGAATCATTTTGATTGGAAAACACCTTTAAGATCATTGAGTCCAGCCATTATTTAACTCTACCAAGTCTAGTGTTAAAACCATGTCCATTAGCACCACAACTCTTCATCTTTTAATTACCTCCAGAGATGGGGATTCAGCTACCTCTCTGAAAAGCCTGTTTGATAGTCCTTTCAGTGAAGACTATTCTTACAATAAGCAATCTAAACCATCCCTGGTTCAACCTGAGACCGTTTCCTCTCGTCCTATCTCTTTTTACTAGGGAGAAGAGACGAACACTAGATCTGATCTAGTGTGAGTTATCCCTGCCCATGGCAAGGGGTTGGAACTGGATGATCTTTGAGGTCCCTTCCAAACCTGACAACTCTGAGATACTCACACCACTGCAATCTCCTTTCAAGTAGTTGTAGAGATAATATCACTCCACAGTCTCCTTTTCCCAAGGTTCTCTCAGCTGTGCCTTGTAAGACATGTTCTCCAGACCCTGTACCAGATTCATTGCCCTTCCCTGGACCCAGTTCAGCCTCTCAATGTCTTTCCCATAGTGAGGGCTCCAAACCCTGCAGTTCTCAAGACATGCGCTCACCAGAACTGAGTACAGGGGGACAATCACTTCCCTCATCCTAGGATGTTGTGCAAGACAGAATTAAATGCTTTATTGGGGTCACAGAATCACAGAATGTTAGGGGTTGGAAGAAACCTCAAAAGATCATCTAACCAAATCCCTCTGCCAGAGCAGAATCACCTAGTGTAGGTCATGAAGGGGTGCCTCCAGGTGGGTTTTGGATGTCTCCACAACCTCTCTGAGGAACCTGTTGCAGTGTTCTGTCACCCTCACAGTGAAAGTTTTTTCCTTACAATCATGTGGAACCTCCTATGTTCCAGCTTGTACCAGCTGCCCTCTGTCCTATTCTTGGATATCTCTGCAAAGAGCCTGATTCCATCCTCTTGATACTCACCCTTCACATATTGATAAACATTTATGAGACCACCCCTCACTCTCCTCTTCTCCATGTTCCTGCTCCCTCAACCTTTCCTCATAAGGAAGATGTTCTGCTCCCTTAATCACTTTCGTGACTCTTGAACTGAGGGGCCCAAAACTGGACACAATACCCCAGATGTGGCCTCACCAGGGCAGAGTAGAAGAAGAGAATCTCTCAACGTACCAACTATACCCCTTCTAATACACCCAAGGATGCCATTTGCCTTCTTGGCAACAAAGGCACATTATTGGCTCATGGTCATCCTTTTGTCCACCAGGACCCACAGGTCCCTTTTCCCTACTCTCCAACAGATCAGTTCCTACGTCCAGACAGCCGTTCTCTCATCCAATAAGCCAGGTACATTGTCATAGAAGAAGAAGAGGTTCATCAAGAACCCTTTATGAACCCTTGCTGACTGGGCCTGATCTCCTGAATAATGGCATGGAAGACTATCTGCATCATGACCTTTTCCAGCACTGAGGTCAGACGACAGGTCTCTAGTTCCCCAGATCTCTTCCAACCCTTCTTGCAGATGACATCTGCCAATCTTGAGTCAGCTGGGGGCTCCCCAGTTATCCAGGACTGCTGGTAAGTGTTAGAAAGTGGCTTGCTAAGCACTTCTGATGGTTCTCTCAGCAACCTTGAGTTTATGCCATCTGGCCCCATGGAGTTATGTATGTGTATTTTTATCCTTAAGTTGAACACTGAATTTCGCAGAGTTATACCATTTGCCTTGGAGGAATGTACAAGAGTCTTAGAATATTTCTTATGGTGAAATTAGTGATTTGTCTTTGCTTTAAAATAGTCTTTTGGGTTGTAGTCATCTCAGCTGATGTTAAGTCTCTAAGGGTTGGATATCTGGATGCACTTATTTTAGGATGAATTGACCCAGAGATTACTGTCCAGAGGGCTGACCTCAAAACAACTCTCAGTGCTTCAACCAAACTGCTGGCTTTTGTGGAGTTCAAATGAAGATTCCTATTGCTTCAGTATTAATGTTTGCTCCAAACCAAGTTCTGCCCTCATCCCTGTGCAAGTGCACAAGTGTATAGAGAAGTATTTTCTATTGCCTTTACTTCAACTCAACAAAGCATGGGTTAGACCTATTCTGAATGTTACATGAAGGCAGGTGCCGTGAACAGTGCCAGCCTCTCAGGGCAACTGATCAAGTTCAGCATCCATTCACCCAGGGTGGACAGAGCAAGTGTACCTCTGTCAGTGATCCGTTCTCACAGAAAACATTGTCAGGTTAAGTCACTTAAGTAAGGTCCTGCACCTGGGTAGTCACAATCCCAAGCACAAATACAGGTTGGGTGGTGAATGGCTGGAGAGCAACCCAAAGGAAAAGGACCTGGGGGTCAGGGTTGATGAAAAACTCAACATGAATCTGCAGTGTGCACATGCAGCCCACACAGCCAACCAAGTCCTGGGCTGCATCAAGAGCAGTGTGACCAGCAGGGCAAGGGAGGGGATTCTGCCCCTTTACTCTGCTCTTGTCAGACCCCACCTGGAGTACTGTGTGCAGTTCTGGAGCCCTCAGCACAGGAAGGACATGGAAGTGTTGGAACGAGTCCAGAGGAGGACCACAAAGATGATCAGAGGGCTGGAGCAACTCTCGTATGAGGACAGGCTGAGAGAGTTGGGGCTCTTCAGCCTGGAGAAGAGGAGGCTTCGAGGGGACCTGATAGTAGCCTTCCAGTATCTGAAGGGGGTCTACAGGAAGGCTGGGGAGGGACTATTTACAAGGTCCTGCAATGACAGGACAAGGGGCAATGGGTTTAAACTGGCAGAGAGGAGATTTAGGTTGGATGTCAGGAGGAAGTTCTTTCCAGTGAGGGTGGTGAGGCACTGGAACAGGTTGCCCAGGGAGGTTGTGGCTGCTCCCTCCCTGGAAGTGTTCAAGACCAGATTGGACAAGGCCTTGAGTAACCTGTCCTAGTGGGAGGTGTCCCTGCCTATGGCAGGGAGTTGGAACTAGATGATCCTTGAGGTCCCATCAACCTTACCATTCTATGATTCTATGACTTAAATGTGCATGTTTGTTTAGGGTTTGTTAATTACAGTTGTGTAAGGAGAATCTGACCTGGTTTCATTTACAAGTCCTCACTGTCAACGACCAGACTTTTGATTGTAATGTTTTGCCACATAAATGCAAAACAGTGTCTTTTAAATAATCAACTGAGTAATTTATTCCATCACACCCATTTCAGCTTGAGATGCACTCAGTTTCCCAAAAAGATGGGTAAGTTCTCCTATTCCTGAAGACATCTCCTCAGGTAAGTACTTGTTTTACAGAACAAATTAAGTTTAAAATATTTTTTAAGATCCTTGATTTCCTATTTTTCGTGGAAGAGCTGTGGGTAGTACACCATGCATCCGTATGCCTCACTCAAGGTATATGGATTCTTCTACACATTCTGCTTCTCCTATCTTATTAATTTTAAATGCAAAGACCCTGAAGACTGAATCCAAGTGAGGTTTTTTTGGCAAAAAACTTCCTCTATGTTGAAGGTCTGGCAACATCATTTGCTAGATTTGCACTGAATTCAAACTATACTTAGTGCAAACTATGTTTTCATTAACTTATTTGGAGTCCTGCTTTTCTGTAAAGGCTCTCTCTGACATATTCAGTATGGATATCTCTCTCTCAGCATTAGTGTTTCTTCACTCACAATAACCTTGGACCTGCAGGGATTCCCGCACACATATTTCTACCGACCTAGGTAAGCTTGCTAAACACAAACGTCTTCCACAGAAAACTGGATTCTCATGTTTTCTGTTCAACAGTTACTTGTGTCCTCACAGTGCAGGTCTTGATATTTTCACTGGCTTTGCTATTATTTGCTGACTCTTGGTTTGAGTTTCATCTTACCTGATCCACATGCCAGAATTAAACAGTTTAAGCTGGTTAATTTAGCTAGGAATAAATTGTTATCTAAGATAGTTATTTTCATGCAGGATCAATTGCATTCTGGAAGTGCTTATCTATATCCACTAATTACAGAGGCAGGCTAGACGACTAACCTAAAACAAACATTAATATTAAGATGGCTAAATACAAGTGAAATGAGTCCAACTCTTGTGCAGGAATAAATTAACTCAGACAATGAAAAAACAGAGCTCTTCCAGTTAAGGCAGAGCATTTTCCCTCACACTCTGTGGTCAGACAGGAAATGTAGCCTGCCATAGAGACTTATCCCAGCAATAGTCAGTGCCATACATCTCATTTTCATTGATATAAGCACAGTTCTGATATTTTCTAAAAGAGCAGTGAAACCATCCACTTAAGAAAAACTCAATTATCCATCAGTAAATAATTTTCACTTGTTTAGTATTGTCCCCAGGATTTTTGAAGTGGAACTTTAGGAAAGTTAAANTTTTTTTTTTTTTTTTTTTTTTTTTTTTAATTCTGACATTGTCTCACAATTTCCCCAGAAAGCAACCTGTGTACCTTCTTTGAACTTCAGACCAAACAGCATCATGACTCCTTTCATGAAATTAGAAAAGTTACTCATCTTTTTCTATAAATTACTCAGTCACCAGAATGAGTAAATAAAAAAATGTCATGAGTTAGACAGATGTGGTAACTTCTTGGCTAATGCTTGCCAACTGCTTCGAGCTGTAAAGGACTTTTGGATTGTAAAATGTAGTAATGTATTTTAAAGACTTTTTTGGAGTTTTTTCTGATTTCTTGTTTCCTAGGCACATTAGACAGTGATATTGTTTTCTCAGACTACGATGTTATTTCATACAGTACACTTTTAGTGATGCAGTTACTCTGCAGGTCTTGACCTCCAAGGATGATATCTGATTAGACAAACCCAGAAAACATCGCTAAGTTTATTTGAATAAAGGTAGAATAGTTCCAGTCTAAATTTATACACTTTATACATTTACAATTTGGTGCAAGAGAAAAAAAAAAAATTAGTGTTTAATGACAGATTTGGGGAAAGAAGTGCTTGAAAACCTGAAGAGTGAATGTGTGTCAACAGAAATCTATCCTTATGGGTGGTACTTTGTCAGTCCAGAAGCACAAGTGTCATAATACAATTTCATCATTCTGAAGGGAAAATCCTCATACGGAACTGTTCAGAAGACCTCTCCTAGGCCAAGAAGTCTTGACATGGTTTTTTATTTTGGGAGGATTTTAATTTTTTTTTTTTTGTTGATCATATTTTAAGTCTGATGTCTTAACTCTGTTAGGGTTTCTTTTTCATGATTGTACCATAAGATAATACTTAGAAAAAGACTCTTGGCTTGCATTTTTCAGAATCCATTTAAGATTTTTGCATGTTTTATGAAAAGCAGTATTTCTTGAGATGCTTTATGGGCAATGTTAAACAGTCTTGAGAAAGTGGGACCTCACAACTTGATATCATTTAGAAATGCTAAGTTCATATAATAGATAAAAGGAATTACTAAAATCAAAACACAAAAAAAAAAAAGAGAACAAAACAAAAAACAAACCCAGAAAAACAGTATACTTGGTTATACCTTAGATTTGAAAACCAACACATCATTACCATCATTTTCTCTCCTCTGTTTTCAGTCAATCACTCTAAGTTATAAGTATGAAAACTAAACACAGGAGCTTGTATGGAACTAAGAACAGACAAGACCTGGTGTCTATTTTTGTCCTGGAATGACTTAATTTTAGAGGTTAGGAATAAAATTAATCTACAGAAAATGGAAACTTAAATAGAAAATGGCTTGAGATCTTACCAATCACCAGTTGTGTAAGAGAAATATTCAGATACATATCACTTGCAATACAATCATATATACCCTAAGTATGGCAATCATGAAAAGATACTGAGCCTTTTTCTTCCTTAGGTTCAAACCTAAGCTGAAGCTTCCTGTAACTACTTCTTCCTCTGAAGGGTAGTGAACTATTTGATTTGTTCGCTGGTCTTCATATTCACTCCCTACCATATTTTGTATGAAGAAGGAGAAGAGTCTACCCCATCTGTGAGAATATCTACCATGTGAAATCTTTGTCTATTCAGCTATGGAACACTTCTGTGGATTCAAGGCACTATTGGGTGAGGAGGCCATGATGTGTGGACTATAGCTTACACCCCAGGATTCATTAAAACAAGCTCAGTAACTTAAGGGAACAAACTCTGACTCTGAAGGTACACTGGGAGTTAAGGCATGAGAAACTTCTACTGAAAAGACAGTAGACATGTTGAATCTGCCTTTCCTTTTTCTGTTCACTGGCCTGGAAGGCTGGAATTGAGTGGTTGAACCAGTGTTATACAAAGTCCTAAGTAAAGAACTTAGCCTTCAGATCTTGCCTTCAGAAATTTCTTTTTGAGCACCAGCAGGGTCTGTTCCTTGACCTTCAGAGCAGGACTCAACTCCAGAAAAAAAAAAAAAAAAATTCCTTGTAAATAATCTCTATTATTTTGCCAGCTGCTCTCAGCACTTAATCTGTCTCTTAAAACTGAAAAATTACAGTTGCACCTGATGTTCCATCCTTTCAGGTCAGCTCTCACTTTGGATGTCAGTGTGCTTTTCTTGGCTTAAATCGGCTTTGGTGTTCATTTTTTCATTGCAGAAACTCATTTCATTTAAACAGTTATGAAGTGTCCACTCCTGCAATTGACTTCCCTGCACAATTCCCATTCAAAACAATGGGGAGTCTGCAGGTGAATTAATGGTAGTGCAGATTTCTGGCTCTAGAAGATTAGAAACCATTAACTGCTAAAATTAAGAGGTTTTACTTAGTTCTCCCTGAAATTATAAATGGGAAATTTTGGGAGACACTGCATGTGTGTGTATTTTTAAAGGAGAGACTGCTGTGAGACCCATCCAGCTGTGCAGTATTGCCATCTACCTACATACTGCTTTTCACTGTCCCACACTTCAAAGTTTAGCAATGAAATACAAATGAAAGTGATGAAATAGCAGTTTTATCCAAGTTTTCCAAATATCTAGTACTGGTGGAACTAAAATTTTCTTGCTATTATATTAAGGTCATCCACATACCATAGCTAAGTAATTACTTTTACACCAATTTCTCTGGTGAAACTGAGCTTTTCACCAATTAAAATCCTCCTTGCCATCCTGCCTAAGATATGATGTAAGGTCACAAAAAAAAATTTCTTTAAAATATGAAATAAAATCTCTCCTGGCAAGTTCATAATCTGAAAGTTAGCCACTGCCTGTTGAGAAAGTCTTATCATTCCCCTGGCTCTCACACAGTCAGTAGACCCTTTCCCAGGAATAAAGGTAGGACTCTTATTTTCTAAAGGTAACTCTATTTTCTTTCCACATGATGTTTATTATTTCTGCTTCCCGATTGCTGCTAAAGGAGGTATTTTAATGCCCTACTAAATACAAAACAAGCAGTCAGGCTTCTCTGTTCTGACCGACCTAAAGTAGGAATCATTGGTAAAGTCTGTACAGTGGTTGATGGCATATCCTAGACCCATAAGTGATTCGGATCTATCCAAACCTGTGGCTGTGCCTGTGCTGGTTTGAGGCTAATTGGAATATTTTAATAGAGAAAAATTACACTCTAGGCTGTGAAAGGAAAACATCATGATGTCTACTTCACTCATACGCTTGCTGGAGAATTGTTTGGGAACACTAGCCAAAACAATTGATAAGTCAGTCTCTCTCTGTCGCTTGCTGGAGCAGGAGCTGCTGGTGGGATCTAGCAGTTTCTGGGCTCTGAGCCCTCTGCCGATTACTCCTCACTAACCACTTTTCTTCTAACCCCCCTGGCTGATCTTCCTAATTTACCTTGCACGTAAGGTAAACCGTGGGGTAAGGTACAGGGGTGGGGAGAAGGTGGAAGGGTGGTTGGGAGCCCCTCCTGGGGTCTCTGATTTCTGGGAGGGGAGTTGTGTTGCTGTATTACCTTTTACTTGTATATTTCTGTAAATATTCTGTATATAATGTAAATATCTGCTGTACATTGTGCAAAGCTGTAAATATAGCTTCATCATTTAACTTCCAGTCGGCTGAGTTCTAGTCTGGGTCATTTTACAAAGTGGGGGGGTGGGGGGATGGGAAACTCCCAAACCGTCACAGTGCCTAGCCAAACTTAGTGTGTTGTGCTGGTTTGAGGCTAACTGGAACATTTTAATGAAAAAAAAATAGATTATAGGCTATGAAAAGAAAACAATGGTGATGTCTACTTCACTCATAGGCTTGCTGAGATGTATAAAAACAGACACAAACACAGATAAGACAGAGAGTCTCTCTGTCTCTGTCAGAGTTGGTGTGTTTTCTCCCTGGGCTTTTCTGGCTGTGTAACCCAACTAATCACTCTGCTTCTAACCTCCCTTGCTGATCCTCCAAACTCACCTTTCACATAAGGCAGGCCCTGGGATAAGGTAGAGGGGTGGAAAGAAGGTGGAAGGGTGGTTGGGAGCCCCTCGTGTGAACTCTGATTTCTGGGAGGGGTATTGTGTTTCTGTACTACCTTTAATTTGCATATTTCTGTATATAGCTATATATATATATACATATATATACATATATGTATATATATACATGTATAATATATTGTAAATATCTGCTTGTATGTTGTGCTAAGCTGTGAATACAAAGCTTCATTCCTTAACTTCCAGACGGTTGAGTCTAGTCTGGTTGATTTTTACAGAGTGGGGGTACAGGTAACTCCCAAACATGTGTCCACATATTTGTTTCAGAGACAATGCAGGCATAATTATTAGCTGTATGGATTACGCAGGATCTCATTTTCCCTGCTATACTGTCTGCAAACTGGAGTGCTGGAATACAGACATGTGACAGAAGCATAGAGCACACTCTTCCTAGGGAATTACTGAGGCAGGTTGGGAAGGATGAGCGAAACGGAATTTTCACTTTGCTTCTTGCTTTGTACTAAAGACCCTCAAGATCTTCTACAAAATCAGTTTAGAAATTCAGAAAAATAAAAACAAACAACAACAACAGAGAAAGCAGCCAGTGTTCATTTTGGTGCTCTTTTTAACTTTCTCTTAGACATTTTAAAATTTCTTCCCCAATCTATAGAGACATGTTAAACTCTCTGAACCAATTCAGTTCCAGATAGGCATCGTTAGGTCCTAGAATACGTGAACAACATCATCTCTGAGAAACTTTATTTAAAGTGGTTGTAGAAGAAAGGGGTATTTTTACTATGACTATATGTATTTTTCATTATCACCTTTTTACCTAGATACCATTGATTGGGACATTCTTTGTTAAGAAAGAGTAAAGCCCAAAGCATCTTTATCCTGTACAACTTATACATGTTTAATTATATAGATACAGTAATTCAATCAGATATGTACCCTTTCTTGTTAGAACAGCTTTATATGAGTTTTCTGTTTAAAATCTTTGAAGTCAGCTATAGGTCATTAATTTTTTTCCCCTTCTTAACCTTTTGATCAGTCCTCATGTACAAGGCAAGAGAGTTTTCTTGCAAGGTTCATTTGATCTTACTTACCATGTATGATATACATTATTCAAGTAATATAAAAGACTACCTGAACTGAACCAACATCCTTGAGATGGAAGTGATGAAATGCAACTGCTTACACTGCGTTCCATATAAAAATAGGAGAGCAGGCAGTAGGCCTGAATATTATGCAAAGACTACTGTACTACATTTTTAAAACACTGATGTCAGAACCATACCTGTAAAATATATGCAAACTCAAGTAAAGAAAGTCTGGAACATTCCTGAAGCTTTTATTGTACTTTAGATTAGTTTCTGGGAGAATGATAGCTATCTATTGGTGGTCCAATCTTTCTTCCATTGACATCCATGTAAATGCTCCCATTGACATCAATATAAATGCTCCCACAGACTTCATTAAAAGCTGCAGTCTGGCTTACTATTCATTTGCCATTGCAGACAGGCTCTTTACAATGGGGTGTTCATAAAGTGACACACAGTTACTTGCTGATATGTGAGAGATCAACTTAGCTCAGTATTTGTTAGACACATTCAACAACTTTACAGATCTCTTTCCACAGACGAATTTCAATGTATACTAGACAGTTTACCAGATTACTGCAAAGAAATAATTCATTTATGCACGAGCAACTTTCAGTATAGACTTTCTCACATAGACAACATGATCAGAAACTCTACCTTCCTGGGACTTGAGTCATAACTTTTTCACTGAACACATCAGAATGTTACTTTGCCTCAGTACCTGAGTTGTAAGAGCCAATCCAATAACTGTGGAATGCTTGAGATTAGGATCCATACCTCTTAGGATCGAAAAGGCTGAGGAAGAGCCATTGAGAGTGTGGACGTAAGGCCTGCAAACTTTTGCATGTTTATGCATGGATTTGGCTGGCTGGAGTGCACCAAATTTGCATGCAGATTTGCTGACAGTAGGAACATTGGATGGAAAAGTGAGATATCTTATTTATTGTTCATACCAGCCATTTATGACTGTGATGCAAGGACTGGTGCCAAAAGTCTTTAGGATCACAGTGTGTGCTGTTGCTCTGCTTGTCCATGTCTTTGAGGACCAATTTCAAAAATTATGATCTTATGAAGTATCCATTAAAAGTATTTTTCCCCACATCATCCTATTTTTTTTTTTTAATTTGGAAAATAAAACTTTTTATCAATCAACCATCCACATTTTAAAATTAATTAATATTAATTATTTTTAACTAAGACTCCAATGTACTGTATGTAGTTCCTTACGTCAGAATCACTTTGCGAGTGTGTTAATACTAACAGATTCCAGGCAGGACAACTCAGGAAGAATGTTTACTAGAGATCTACATCAGACAAGCCAGGATAAAATTTTTTCAAAGTCCTGAAAAAGCTTTAAAAGTCTGTTGTTTAGCTTCATAAAATATGTTCTTTTTTGTGACCTGTATTTGCTGTCACAGATAGTAGGAATCACTGAGAATTTATCTGCATCATAGCCGTTTTAGCCCTAGTAGAGGAAGTTAGAGAGATTAAGCATTCTGAAAATGCTATTGAATGATGTTTGCAGTCCTATTTGCTTAGTCAGGTTTCTGATGATGAAAGTGTGCAACCTCGTTGTGGCTTAATTATCATTGGAATTATTTTTTAATTTCTGATCTGCAAAAATATTGAGATATCCATTGTTACCCCAACTTCAGTCTCTGAAAGCGTGGATACCTTTGAAAATTAGAAAATCTGAAATAAAATTCCCAAAGAACTTGAAGCAGAGGAGTTCTTGATATTAGCCAGAAAATCTAGATTTGTCCATTTTCTTATACTCCTTTTCTTAAGTATATTTTACTCTGAAAGTTAGACTGTTGGCAGAGGCTTGTTTTGACCCCAGATGGCCTTCTTGTGCTCTTGTAAAACTACCAAGATTATATCTGCCAACGTCTTTGATTCAGAAAGCTGTAATTTTGGCAGATTTGTTTGATCAAGCTACTGTTTGATGCCTGGGGAGAATCCTTTGCTCTGGTACTGTGGGACACAGGACCCTTCTCACTCCAGGCAATCAAAGGAGACCTAGGAGGGCCTTGTAGCTCCCCTGGTCTATTTTAATGACAGTGTGGATTAACATAGCTACTAATCTTGACAAATCTTAGAACTCAACCCAGCCAAAAGAAAATTAATAGTAAAATTTTGTGTCTACATTTGAGATAACTACTTCAAGTTCTCTATTAATTACAGGAATAGTCACTTTTAAAACATTATTCCTCTGACCTATTTTAAGTAAGATAGACTGAGAAGGTTATTCTAACCCTTTACATTTCTTACAAAATCTGCTCAAACTACAAGCAAATCAGCTTCCAGAGTAGAAGAGGACACTGTATGAAATGGATGTGCCTTGCTAGTTTCAATGGGTTTTTTTCCACATGACCAGAAGTAGTCTGGGGACCACATTGGTTGCACACTGGTTTGAGCAGCTGGACAGGTAGAGCTACAGTAGTAAGCCCTGTAGGTGGATGAGTTGTTATTTATTTTATCAGACTCTACTCCTCAGTAAGGAGACAAAACAGAAAAAGCAAAAGGATTTAGGCAACTACTAAAAGCAGTAGTCTGCAGGTTAAAAAGAGGGAAGGTGTATTTAATAGAAGTCAGGGTTGGGAACACGTGCAAAGACGTCACCAGACTGTGACCAAACTGCAGGTCTGGTGGGACAGTGCAGCACTTCAGCATCCACTATGGTAGCCAGATGAAGACTGAAAAATAAAATAGTTAAATGTTAACTAAAAAATAAAATAAAGTTACATTCCTGAGGGTAGAGACAGTAGAAGGAAAATGTGGCAAATACTGTTAAGCCAAGCTTTTGGTGAAGATAGCAGTTGCCACACACGTGTACTGCACATATTTGGCAACAGATAAGCCAGATTCATCTAGCAGCTGCCAAATATCAATTTAACTGGAGCTACAAAAAGTACTGAGAGATTAACTTCAGGCATTGCTGCACATATGAGGTAGATTGTGTATGAAAACCCAGAGGGGTAATTATTTACCTTTCTTTCATAGCATTTTCCCCTTTTTGAGACTTGTATTACTTTGTTTTCTACTAAAGGCAAAAAGAAACATCTTCCATAACGCATGCTTTTTGCTCTGTATGCTGTCACATTCCCATGTTTAAAGACATATTATCTATTTAGAAGTCCCAGTTGCTGCCACCCAGACTGTATCAAGGGGTCTAACAACTCTAAATAGCTCTCTGTTCATCACTGTGGTTGTTAGACTTGTTCATATGTCTAATTATTAAGTTATAAACACAAAGAATTTCTCTGAAGGAAATTATCTTGTTCCCAAGTCATTTAGCTTTCTTCCTCTAAAAAGTGTGTAATATGGAGGTTAGCCTTAAGACACTAAATATTAAACATATATCTTTGTTTAACTCCTTAAATCCTTTTTTCAGGTTTTAGCTACAAAGAACTTGTAGTATGTGAGTGTTTTGTTTTTACCCTTTTCAATTTTAAAGGGCATAACAAGAAAGCATTTGAAAGGGCCAAAGAGAGGTCTGCTGTAACAGGTAGATATTTCACAGGTGGAACACCATAACTGCAGGGAAAGTCAGTAATACCAAGGCAAAACCAGTAGGATGATGTACCTAAACATAACTGACATTTGAACAAATGACACAAGTGGGTGTTTACGCTAAGGGTGAATGTAGCAATAATACAGACCTATCTAGGAAAGAGTAGAAAGATGGGAAAAAATGGAAAACCACAAACCATCTTTGCAAGTTTGTAATCTGAGAACTGAGAACCATTGTACTGCAGAGCTGAAAGTATTCTGAGCCCAGAAAGACAGACTTACAAGCTATCTGCTAACACTGAGTTCTGTACATCTAGAACATATGTGGTCATCCCAGAACTGCTTGGAGTGATTTAATCACCCAGTGAAACATCTATGAGCCAAATAAAAAGTCAAACTATAGGCACGCAACTGGGATCTCATTCAGGTGGTGACCCCTGTTACCAAGTCATAAGAATGCAGTAAGAGCCTGTGAAGTCAATAGCAGGAGTAAATTAACAGTCTCAGATCCTATTCCAGTTAAAAGTAACCAGTTCTAGCCTGATTAAATACACAATGTCACAACAGCCAGTGTGATGATATAGAATGTAAATCAGGGAGGGGAGGGAAATCTGTAAAGGGCCAACCCTTTTGTTATTTTTTCTGTTTTCTGATTCTTGTAGTATCTAACATGTAAAAAGCCCACCATGATTATATGCTTTATTTTTTTTTAATAGTATATACAATAGCAATGACATTGGTAGGAATACTATTTATTACATTTTAGATGATGGCAGTATTATTCAGCTACCGTCAGCAGTATATCCCACAAATTCAAACCTCCTGATTGCCTTGGGGACATTTTTTTACCTTCATATTTACAATTGTGTGCTGCATTTCTACAGTGCTTATGTAGATTTCTCTGCCTTTTATGTGGAGTTTCTTCTGCATTTTGCATTCTTATTTCCTCTGTCTCTTCTTTCTTTTACAGTAGTGGTCAGATTGGAGGATAATGAAGATTTGGCCTGAACATAATATTAATTCAGAAAAAAGTTATTGATGGGAGATGCTAGATACAGTTACAGACAACTAAACAGTTTTCTACAACAGATTGCATATCAACATCTGGAGTTTGCTCTGAAAATTGTGAAACTCATTTTAATTTTAACTTCTCTCAATGTCACCTCAGATGAGATCTATGTGATCCACACATCCTCTTTTCTTCCACTCTTCTTATTCATCATCATGACAATAACAATTTCTCTTTTGTACTGGTTTAGAGGAAAAACAGCTTGATTCGCATTTGTGTGGGTAAAGGAAAACACAACTCAGGGACGAATTTTGAACTGGGTCATGAATTTTGAGGTAGTCTGCAATTTCTGCTACTTTTTTTGTCGTCGGGACTTGAAAGCCAAAGTTTCAGTGTGATTCTGTGAAGATTGTACAGCCTGTCCAGCAGTTTCACAGTTTCAGAGTGATAACGGTATCATGACAGGTCATAACTGTGATCTCAATAGACAGGAAGACAGAGATCTCATATCATACTGAGGGGTTTAAATATCAAGATGGAGACCTTGAAGTGGATAAATGTGGCAATTTACTTTGCTAAGTAGACATTCTGTCGCATTTTCCCCCACGTGGAGCTTTTTCAGGCCATATGGCCTAATTTCTAGGTCTGAGTTACAGTAATGCAGCCTGGAGGTCACTAATGCAGGGATAACTGTATGGTATGATTACTTTGTAGATTGCCACTTAGCTATGACTCAAGGGAAAGGAGGGACCAACATGGTTGTTTGGATGTATTGTAGTGTCAAGGAATCAAAAGGGATCTGAAAGCTACCGATCTTTTTTCTTAGATACTTATAATAAATACCAGCTTGGAGAAATTACTTACTTAGCAATAAATAATGGTGTTAAACTCTTTTATTTGATATTATTATCAAAGAGCACCTACAGAAATTATCATAGAATATGAAAAGTGTTTGTCCTCCTTTTTTCCCCTGTATGTGTGTATGTTTCAGTATTTTGTGTGCAACTTGGTTTTGCTTTTCTCCTCTATCAACTACAAGTTTGCTTTTTAGTTACATAAACCTTAGATGCAAACCAGTATGAGGATGAAAACACCTCTGTTTGTTTTTCCAGCTGGAAAATGTGATTCCCCAAACCATAAATGAGAAGTGTCAGTAATCATGTAAAAACTATATTTTAAAGATCTTAACAACCACTACAATGATAGGACTGCATTCCAAAGTTGACAGCATCCTTTCATAATTTGCTTTCAAGAAGTTAAGCAAGGTAAGATTTTTAAAACCTATTCTGAAGACCAAAATGTCTAAAGGAGAGAATACTCTTCCACATGACCTAATATCCTGGTAACTGGTTAGGTTTAGAGAATGCAAAAAAAAAGAAGGAAATAATGCAATGTGTGGATATGTGCAACTTGCAGAGTCCCATTCAGTGCAGCTGGGAGTCTTGATCAGGATGTTTTGACTCATTACTCTGGGTCTTCATCAGCTGATGGAACTAATTTTTTTTTTTTTTTTTTTTTATCAGCTGATTAAGATTCAAGATAATGAATCGAAACATGCCAGAAGTAATTCCCTTCAGGACTGGAGACAGGATGTTAACTTACATGCAGATGCACACAGAAGAAACCACAAGCAGTATAGCATCCCCAGGTTCATTTAACTGGTGAAAAAAAAAGAGTTTTACATACACCTAAGAAATAAAAAACAACAGTTAGCTAGAAGATTAAGTGTGTCATATTTCTAGCAGAACAGGATAGAGGACAAAATAGGTAAAGGAGCAATAACAAAATATATATGGGAAAGGAATTATTACATATGGATCAACAAAGAACCAAGAGAAATATAAATTCCAAGTATTTTGGGCTTATTACTAAAGTAACAAATATTCTTCAGAATGCTTTTGATGGGTTTTTTGTTTTGTTTTGTTTTTTCTGGCTTGAAATAAATGTATGTAAGCTGAAAACTGTGCAAGTTTTTTTGCAACAACTTCTTTGACTTCCTTTGAATGTTTACCATGCTGTTAAGCATTGACTTTGACAAAGGAGATCTTTTCATTCAGTTTGAAAACCTTTTCTGCCACTGTATACAAATGCCACTATATGTTTTCTTTAGGGAAACATTTGAAATCTTTCCTTCTTATACGATTTAAAGTCCAGTTTGAATCAAGGCTTTTGTTTGTTTTTTTCATTTGTTTGGCAGTGCTGTGTTTTTCAAACTGAACAGTGGGAGGGAAGTGAGATAGGAAAGAGCAAACAGGATTTGTACTGGGGTTGTAGTCTGACCAACAGTTCAGTGCTCAGTTACAGTTAATGGGGTGAAAAGCTCTGATAAGGCATGTGATCTGAATAGTTAATGTACTATTCCTACAAGCCAGCCAAATTCAGGGCTTCCTATATGTGTTTTATTATTCCAGAAGTTGAAAAAAGGAGTAGTCTCATAATATGAGCCAAGCTTTTTTAACCTATCCGCAGAAATGTCAGTATTATTTTAGCAAGTGATTCATAATTTCTGCAATGCAAAATCCTGTATTTTGTATATTGCATTTTATATAGTAACTGCCAAATTATAGTATAGCATAAACTGACAGTTAATGATTTGTACTGCATGTCATGGCTGTGATCCCAGCATCTTCAAACCACAAGGACTGGGAGTATGTAGCAATTTTAAATGCAAGCCTCTGTTACCAGAAAAGAGGCTGAACTCTCACATGTATGATTAAGGATCACTTCTCCCTGCACTGCACAACTGATTTTCATGTTTCTGAAATAATCTTTCTGGTACACTTTGTTACAAATTAATGCAAGGGTTTGGAATATGGGAAAGTGCTGCAGAGCTGAAAATGTTTATTTTTTGGTTCTCTGCCTACAGATATGTCTATCCTATAACAATTTCTAAACTGTCAGCTTCTTGAGACACTATCAATTGGTATATTAAAGAGCAGGAACTACTATTGCTCAATTTACAAAGTACAACTGAAACACAGCAATTGTCATACAATCTATAAAGACCTAGTTGTGCATATCTTCAAAGAGGGTCTTAATTGCTGCATGAGTTACTACATGAGGAATACCTTCCTTTTTTGTGTTTGGGGGCATTTTGTTGCAAGAGAAACCTTTTTAACCAGGTTTTTATAGACCAGTCTTCACATTGGTAGGATGCATTTACTATAATTGGTGGCATGGTTCTCATATCATAAACATTGTTATCAGTTAATTAAACTTGAAATGGAGCTTTGTTCCACAACATGTTTTGTCAGATTGTTTTCCTTATTTATTTATCATCATAAAATTTTATTTTATGACTGGCAGTTTCTCAGCCCTCCAATAATAATATAAATCAAAACAAGATTTTAGTCTTCATGCAATTTCCTTTTGGTCTCAAAATATGAAACCAGATGTTTTTGGCATGCTAAAGATGCTTTTCATCTTTTTTTAGATTCTTTCAATGCAGTCAAAGTAAATGCATTTTTAAAACCAACTTATGAAAGTTAAATTTCCTTTGTTCGCCTGGGTGTAGTCTGGTTTGCATTGATGCAGCAGCAGTGAGAGACCTTCCAGATAACACACAGAATGCCATTGAAGAATTACACATGTGTGTTTCAAACCTCAGACAGCAACAGGAATTGTATTAATAGCAGATCAGTAGATTTATAATATAATTTAAAACATTATGAACCTTTTTTTTTTTTTTTTTTTTTTTTTAATATCCATCTAAAGGGCTTATCAAGCATCTAAAGGAAGTTTGGATTACAGGGCAACCATGCATGCTGCAGTCTATATACAATAAGTGGTTAACTTACAATATTTGTTCACATATCTAGCAGTCTTTTTCTGAGTTGAAACAGATATTTTGTTTTTTTTTATGATGCCCCAACGAATTGTCATCAGTATTTCCTCTAAGCAATGAATCCTTTCTCAGCATGCATTAGATCTGGGCCCAAGGCTATTACTAAAGGACCTAAACATTCCCAGGTGGGCCCCTCTTCAATAATAAGAGCAGCCTTGAAGGGATTTACTGATACTGTAAAGAATAAAAAGTAATAAACAGGAACTGGAACAAAGTGGGACAGTTGTTACGAACACTTGCATGCCAGTCCTCAGAATCCTCTGTCCTATCAAAATAATTCTGGTTGCTAACCCCTGAAAGTGAACAGAAAGGCTTAGGTAACTTTGGTATGCTTGTGCACAGCGGTATGTTCTAGATTGGGTTTGGTTTTTTTGTCTGCTTTACAAACTGAAACTGCAGATGGGCTTCTCTGCATCAGCCTCTACCTCTGAACTCAGTGCAAGAACTAAGCAGACATTTGCCATTAACCTTGCTCTGGTCTCAGACATTAGAAAAATCAGTTGTTTTATAGTGAGACTAAATATTTTCAGGCCCGCAAAACTGAGTGCCACACGAATTACAGGAGAGATGCACATTTGCCTGATTGTGATATCTATTAAGTCTCTGAGTGAGCCTTGTGTATTTACGAAAAATAAGTTGAGGAAGAGATGTTGCTGGAAAAGGAAAAAATAGAGGTTGAAAAATTAAATTAATATAAACCTTATCACTCCAACTGGTCACTTCATTTACTTCTCCATATTTTCTTTTTCCATTTTTTATGAACTTTTTTTTTCCCAGTTCTACTTTTTGAAATCGAATGAGTATCTGTGAAAAGACATATGTATGACATTTATTGCATATTAAGTGTTTCTGCAAATTTTTACTGTGTAAGTGTGGTACTTTACTATTCTAAAAGTGTATCTGACTCATTACTTTAGTGTTTCTTCTGTTTGTATTTTTGAATGGTAAAAGATAATTAGGAGCTAGGTTTAGAGTAAAAGAAGCTAAGTTTCCAAATGAGACCTATCCAGGGGAAAAAAGACCAATGTGCAAACGTTGGGGTGGGAGGTGGAGAAAATTCAGTTGGGAGGAAATCCAGGTCTGTCTGGAAGGAATATTTTGATTTGACTTTGCAGAAACTAGAAGGGGGGAGGAAAGTAATAATTGCTTTGTAGATGTTCAGTGCTTAAAAATTGCAAATGTTCAGTTCTTCAAGATTTGGTCCAAGTGACCAAAGCAAAAGTTTAATAATGCAGCTGGCTGAGTGTGGCCTAATTAACAGCAACAAAATAAAATGTGAAAGAGAAGATGTGGACAAAGTGACAGTTTTCTAAGAGCTTTGTTGTTCAGTGCTTTTATACAAAGGATGACATTTAAATAAAACAGTGTTTAGTCACTCTCACTTGTCTTGTGCAGAGCTACACAGTCCTGCTTCCCTATAAGAGTTATGTGGCCAGAGTTTGTATTTACTTACAAAAGTGTTTGCAAGGAAGACATTGGGAAGAAAATCCCACTGTTTGTGGGAGATTGCGGGAGATTAAGTAAAACATCCTTATGAATGCAAACTCATAACGTGACTATTGTATAGGCAGCAGGTACTCACTGGCTACCAGTTTTTCTTTGCAGTGAAGAAGTGTGTCCATAAAAATTGCTGGGAACAAGAAATGTATGATTCTGTATGAAGCTTCAGCTATTTTCCCATCCACCGTAAGACAAGGCCAGATATCGCCCTTAGAACAACTGGAAATACTTCTTTGTTTTATGTTTTGTTTTTCTCAAAAAAAAAAAAAAAAGTTAACTGAATTAGGTACATCTATATAATTACAAATGACAAGTAGCAAGCTTCACTGGCCATTAAACTTGAAATCTTTTCTCCATCTTTCTTCCATCTCTTCTTTCCCCACTTCTTTTTCACTCTAAACAAGCGATGAATGAAAGGAGACACCAACATACAGAGAGACTACAGATACACGAAGTCCTTCCTTTCATGTGTTAAAATGAGAGGATATCTGGACATATAGAATATATTCAAAGTGCCCTCATAATGGTCTTTTTTTGAAGCTAATCATGGTGTATGAAATAAACAAGCAATGCAATTCTTACATCTTTTTGCATGGGTTTGCATACACCTTTTTGCATGCATATCTAAGCAATATGGCTTTGCTTGCATTGGTGGTTACCTTCTGCTTCATCTGATGGGATAGTGTTTCCCAGGCCTTATCTTGTTTCCCTGAGCTGACTGCAATACCCTGTGCAACATTATGCTTTCTCTAGGGCAGTGAATGATATTGTAATTTAACCATACATTTTAATATGCAGAAATAATCAAGTATAATAATTTTTTTGTTATTAATGTAAAGAAATTACTATAGGGAAGATGTGTATGGGTTAGATCCATTGAATGGTTGTAAAAGCTCAGAAAGAATTTGCTTAGTTTGTGAGGCATTCCATTACACCATTGCTAAATATATGCTGTTGAGATTTGACATTAACCACCTTCATTTGTCATAATAAACACATGAATTTTCCACTTGGAGTATCAGATCTGATTTTTTAATAAGAAACAACTATGTTTATCACAGTATTCTGAATCCATCACTCAGATATCACACTAGATTCACAGAGTTTTGATGTTGTCCAGAAGATGTATGCTTTCTTTCTCTAGTATTTTTTTTTTTTTTCCATTTTGCAGAAGTCAAATAAGACTTAACAAATACCTCCTGTCATGTGGTGGTAGGTCAGATACCTGTATTATATAAATCTTTATGCTGAGAGTTTGTGGCATTTTAAACTTAGAGCTTCATTCAACTCAATGATTTTGGCAGCAGCCAATTATGACATTAAACAGTTCACAGAACTTAACCTAAGACCTAAAATTATGTAATTTTTGTAATGACTGATTTGCACCTCTCCCTTTTCATTTAAAGTGAGTCAGTTCAAAAGTCTAACCCTTCTTAATTACTCTCTTTTAATTTGAAGCTCTCTTTATTTCATTACTGTATCTACTTATTAAACATTATCAATTAAAAAAAAAAAAATCCTTCAGTCTTACAGAAGATTGTCCATATGCTATTGGAGCAGAAAGAGTAGAAAATCATTGCTGTTACTACAGAGACCAAAGACCAAAAAGTATTTTTTTTTTCCGCCTTATATTATTTGAACATCCGATGAAAGATTTATTACAGTTGTGTGTTCTTAGTATGAGAACTGCGAGATTTCAGATAACAGAAACCCAAACACTGCTTGATGCTTAGGCTTTTCCTTAAGGAACAATAAACTCTGTTTTGTTCTGTTCTTCTGGAGACTTGGTGACTCTAACAGGCTATTCTGGACAAATGATCAACCAAAGAAAAAAATTTTTTTGAAGGTCACTTGGAGTAGATCATCATGCTTCATATGCTCTTTAGTTCTAGGTGGGAAGGTAAGTAAGTGAAGGCAAAATTTCTGAAATTACAGAAACAATAACACAGAAGCTGAAATATCTGTTTGAAATTAGGAGGTGAGAAGGGTGGTTGGAAAGATCAAGTCATAGAAGAAATGGGGGCGTAGCAAGATGTACAGTTCCATGAAAGTTGGAAGAGTAGCATAAGATGAGAGAGAAAAAGTACACTCCAAATCAGAAGGCACAGCAGGTAGAAATACTTTTGAGTACCTAGATTCACCTGGTTGCCTCTTCTGAAGCTTATTCCACCTAAAAAAAAATTTAAAAAAAAAGTCATATGGCATTATTTCCATTAACCAGGTTTTAGAACCAGCTTTAGCCTAAAGAGTTTGTGTGGCTATGTATAGTTCTGTTAACAGTATAGAAGTAGTTGTTGTAATGTTTTGCATTCTAAAGTAATAATTTTATAGTACTTGTCATTTGTGCTTCAATAGAATTTGAAACCTGGTTTGAACATCTGCAGACAGGTTTGGCAGAGCTCAGGTAAAATATGTTGTATCTTGTTTAATGCAGTATCTCGTTTAATGCAGTATCTCAAGTACATGGAAGGCATATTGAGGAGAGAGACACCCTACCCACCCCTCCTACCCCCCCACCCCAACTCCTACCCTCCTTGTTAAATATTTACCACTTGAATTCTGAACATCTGCAATTAGCTAAGAATGGTGATGTCAGTGGACACTTCCCAAGGTTAGCTGCCTCAATATTTGTACAGATCTAATCTGGAGTCCTTTTCTTGAGAAGAGGAACACATCCAAACTCAACAAATTGTCATTGACAAATGACCACAGTAGTCTAAGGATAAAAGAAGGGCAACTATTCAATAGAGAAAGAAAACATGAACATTAACAGAATAAACCCCATATATTTATTACTGTATGATTCCTTGAACTTGGATTATTTATTAGCACATAAAACTCAGAATTTTTAGATAATCCTAGCAGTTTAGGAACCAAACACCTGTAATGTAACTGGGGGTGGTGTGTGTGTGTGTGTGGTGTTGTTTGTGGATTAGGATTTTTTTTTCCCACAGAAAGGGTGAGGAAGACTGTGCACATTAAGATGCAGCATTAGGATTGGGTGCTTTCCAGGTGGCATGCCACTCTGTGCTAAACAGCTCAATTAGTGAGTCTTTCTATTTTAGTTACGTCGATTTTTAACAACCATATGCTTTATTATGGAAGATGCAATGCCAAACTGCTCCAACCTCATGGCCCCTACTACAGTGCACAAGAGCCAGGACACGTGAATATGAGGAGTAAAAGACTGGGGTTTTTTGTCACCACATGATGGCGAGAGGCTCAGTATAAAAAGCATGTTTACCAGAGGCTCTTGGGTGATCAGCAGAGGTGATCTCTGGAGAGCTGCCCCAGGCATGGAGCCTGCACATCTGGAAAGAAGGGTCTACAAAGCAGCCATGGCTGCAGGTTGTTAAACAAGAAAGGGCAAAGCAGTGATACTGCTGGTACCTGCAAAATCAAACATGGGTAGCCTAACAATGTGATTCAGGTGTGGAAAAAATTCTAACCCAAGCCCTTCATCCCAGTGGAAGGTTAGGTGAAGAAACCTAGTTCGTTTAAATTAGCTGATGTAACCACACCACTCATCCTCTGAGCCCAGCCTTATAAACTACCATGTTCAGTACTCACCAGAAGAAAATTAGACCACTGGGGCTTGATGCCAGTTCACTGGTCGACTACACATAGGCAGACAAGGACAAATGAGAAAAACTAATTTGTTTATGGGATGTAGATGTGTTTCAGATCTCATCACTCTAGAGTTCAAGCTTGCTGTGGTTATCAAGTCTATTAACAGAGAGAGGAGCTTTCTCTGTTTGGAGGCAAGCACATAGAGGCTGTAGCCTGTTTCTGTAATTTGCAGAATCATTCACAATATTAATAATGAAACAGTTTTGACATTTTGGCAGTTGCTCAATTTAACCATTTTTTACCCTGTTAGAGCTTCAACACCCACCTTTTTTTTTTTTCTCATAATGGGGTTATTAGAAAAGATTAAGACATACTTTTAAAATTTTAATGTATTTAACCTGTTAATGCAACTCCTGTTTAAATCCACTTCCTATAATTAAACTGGAAAAAACTCCAACAAGAACAGAGGGGAAAAAAAAAAATAAAACCAAACTGAAAAAGATAAAAGAGAAACCATTTCTTTCTTACATTGTTTGTGGAAAATGTCTTTTGCCAAACTCCTCAGAGAGTGTACAGAACACTAGTCAGCATAATGCATATATATATATTTATGTTATTATATACACACATATATAATCCAAAAGATTCTTATAAATCACCAGTTTTCAACAAATTTTCAACCATTTGCTACACAATATTTCTCTATGCCACTTATTAAAATCTTATGTCTCAAAACATCACGCAATATAAAGTGACTTTTGCTACTGTGTGTAACTGTTTGTAATATGAAGCTCCAATTTTTTAAATGTCAAAAGGGGTGATGGTTTCATTAAGGACTGCAACAGACTGCCCATTGACTCTGTTGACAGAGCACCAAGTCTATAAAGCCATACATCTGTGGGATGAAATGCTGAAAAGAAGGTAGATTTAATAGTCTTTTTTTTTTCAGTGTTGACTGTCTACTTTCCCTTCACTGAAGCTCAGAGTAGACAGCAGTCTGTGTAAATATGCATTTATTCTTAAGGATTGTATTTAATACAGTTTAAAAAAAAATGCATCTACAGCAGATTTAATAGAAATTAGTGTCATTGGACAGAAGTATTGGAAGTAATGATATCTGAGATATCTGAGAATTTTCCCCAATCTATCAGTTGTTAAGAACACATGGTAGAAACCCAGATATTGTGCTGGTGACAAAACAATATACAGTTATTTGTGGGGGAACAGTCCCTTTATTAGAAAGCAATGCACTTTAATTATAAAAAAATATGTTAATTTCAATAGTGTATTCTTCATATCTCTGCCCCCAAAAATCTTTGCACACACCTACATTCTTTTTATGGGCAGTACAAAGGAGGATAATAGATGCCTATAAAAGTAACTAGTGAAATTCTGCATTAGGATAATCTGTCACCTATTTCCATTTTTTCTGAAGAAAGCAAGCATAATCAAAAGCCTAAATGACAAAGAGTTGACAGTAAGATTCTGTGGTAAATGATTCCAGAGTAGCTGGCCTGCGGAGATGCTGAAGAAGTCCCCAGCAGACCTGATTAATTCCAGTTTCTCCAGCTGCCAGGGGAGCAGAGGCTAAGCAGTTTCACAGAGAGGAGCCTATTACCACTACTAGGCTGAAATAGATCTAATCAACTCACAGCCGCTGAAAAGAAAACTTTACAGGTTTAGCTCACTAAGGCAGTGCTTTAAAATGATGACTACAAAGGATCATGGGAGTCTGAAAGCATTTAGTCTTTATTGCAGCTCAAGGAAATTTTCTGCTGTGGTTAGGCCATGCTAATTTACTGAACATGACAATGCCTCCCAGATTGTATGACATCATTTCAATAATGGCCCCAGTCCTCTTAGTTAAATATCTCTACTACTACTTATTTAATTTTAAATACTTCATTTATTGAAACATTGTCTATGTTGGGATTAATTAGGTTTACGGTTCCAAATCTATGGACTAGCCTGCTTTATCATTCACTTTGAATGATGATGCTGCATAATTTACTGTGACACAGACAGAAAAAAATATATCTTTTTTTTTTTCAGAGAATGAACTCTAAATGTACTCTGTACCTCAGACGTTAATTTTATGCCAGTTGCATTTTTTAAAGAGCCTCATGATTGTATAGATTCAAATTAAGAACAAATATTCCAATAAATTGAATATTATTTATTTTGACTGACAACAATTATACATTCAAAACAAAACAAAAATCAAAACATTTTATTTCTTTTCTTTGTTCTTTCATTTGTTTGTTTGGGTTTTTATTAGTCCTCCAGTCCCCAGGGAGAATGTCAAAACCAGGTAAGCACATATAGTTTGTTAGATTAAGAAAATAATTCCAACAACTCTTTCTCAGTATTCAGTGGAAAAACCTTTCTTAAGAGATAAAATCCACTTTAAAAAAAAAAAAAATCAGTATTTGGAAACTGGAAGCATAAATACAGTACAATTAAAAGATGTAGTGCAATAAATGGAGTTTGTGAGGTAGTCCTTTAATGATGGCTAATACATTATTATTTGATCTACCTCCCAAGTGATTTAAAGTAGAAGCACACAGCAGAATGGCATTTGGGAAAACTTAGTTATCTGTGACCCCAGTATGAAGGAAAGGACAGTGAATAAACAGAAGTGAATAAGGTGGTGGAAGCTGGTATCCAGGACTGGGAGCTGAGAAGCTGCTGGAAGCTGCCACTGGGCTAAATACAGACCAGTCATGGGGTTACCAGATGCTCTGTGCATGGTTGTTTTTGTGGAATAAGCTTGATATTTTCAATTTGTGACACAGGGGGAAAATGCAGCGTGCTGGAAGTAGCAGCATTCATGTGTATTTTCGCAAGGGTCTTAAATACAATGGAGTTCTCTCTACCTCAGAAACACAATGGGTGAGATTTAAGATCTCACAATGGCAAGTCTCCCTGGAACAAAACAAAAACAAAAACAAAAACAGAAACAAAAACAAAGGCAAAAACATATACAAACAAACAAACAAACAAAACCCCCTGAAAATATTATGAAACTTTGTGGACTTAACAACACTTTTTCCATACAAGAAACATATACAATGGATCATTTCATGGGTATGAAAATAGGACATTCGCCTATTTAATAACAGGTCTTTTTTCATTCCAAGTGCGTGTGCTGGTTTGAGGCTAATTGGAATATTTTAATAGAGAAAATGACACTATAGGCTGTGAAAGGAAAACATCATGATGTCTACTTCACTCATACGCTTGCTGGAGAATTGTTTGGGAACACTAACCAAAACAATTGATAAGTCAGTTGCTCTCTGTCGCTTGCTTGAGCAGGAGCTGCTGGTGGGATCTAGCAGCTTCTGGGCTCTGGCTCCTCTGCTGATTAATCCTCACTAACCACTTTTCTTCTAACCCTCCTGGCTGATCCTCCTAATTTACCTTACACGTAAGGCAAACCTTGGGGTGAGGTACAGGGGTGGGGAGAAGGTGGAAGGGTGGTTGGGAGCCCCTCCTGGGGTCTCTGATTTCTGGGAGGGGAGTTGTGTTGCTGTATTACCTTTTACTTGTATATTTCTGTAAATATTGTGTATATAGTGTAAATATCTGCTGTACATTGTGCAAAGCTGTAAATATGGCTTCATCATTTAACTTCCAGCCGACTGAGTGCTAGTCTGGGTCATTTTACAAAGTGTGGGGGGTGGGGGAACTCCCAAACCTTCACAGTGCGGAACTTTAGGGAGTTAACAGGAGAGAAAAAGGAACAGATTACAACAACCCAGTGATCCACTGCACAACAGACGTATGAAGAGTTGTGTAACAATAAAGACAGATAATGATTTATTGCATTCAGAGTTTCTTACATATCTTTTACAACTGTTTTAATAGGTTGAAAGAAATGTGTCATAAATTAGGTTAGGATAGTGGTTAGTAACAACAGTGTAAATAATTTCTGGAATAGGGAGGGGAAAAAATCCTCAAAAACCTCTATTACCACTCTTTCTTCTTCCCATGGTATTTGTGTAAGAAGGTAAAGAAAAGTATGTTCCAACACACACTTTGGATACTGAATTTCAGCAGGAATTCAAGACAATGATTCATTTTTCTAGAGTCCAGGAAAGTTGAAGTGAGAAATAGTGGAATACTGAAAATATCAAAAGGAGAGCAGTATACCTGTAATTCAGAGATAGCAGAATAATTTAGCTAGGTAGGAGTGAGAACTACAGGACTTTTAATATCATCAACCAAGTCCATCGACCTGTGTGGGTTGCTGGAATTAACCCGAACAACAGGGGAGACAAGGCAAGAGGAGACCTGAGATCTACACCAAACAAGAATTTCAATCATTCAGCAACATCCCTGATGAAGGTAAAGACAATGAGATGAAAATACTACCCAAGTATGACAACCTGTTGGTCCTGGAAGTTATTGAAGTTACTCCCTGGCTGGAAGTCCTGTTCCTTCTCTATTCACTCAAGAACTGTAACTGGATAGGTACTCCACATGCTGCTCTTAAGTCTCATTTAAAGATTGTTGTGTTTTGGACTTCAGCAGTCCAAAGATTTCCATTTTTTTCTAGCAATGCAGTTGTTATGCTTTGTGAGTTTTAAGATCTGAATCAAAGTTCATCAATGCAAACAGAAAGTTTCCTATTCTTTTTAATGATCTTTGGATCAGATCCCAGAGAGAACCATCATAAAAAGATGCTGTTGCTGATATAGAAGAAATAAATTTGGACAAAGGAGGCTGCAACAGAGAATTATTTGCTTGAGAGCAGATCATGTTGTCTCCTTTTCTACTAAAGCAAAGAAGAGAATTAAAATATTCAAATTTAAATTTGCTGCAGCTTTGGTTGATAACTAGTCAAGATGCCATCAGTGAGTCTTCAGGGCTGAGGGGTCACCAAGGGGGCCATCATTCCAACCAGGAACAGTCCCACCCTCAGCTGTGCCAGCTCTGAGCATGCCCTGAACTTGAAGGACAAACCCCAGGAGACAGGATGGCCATGGAGCTCCAATGCTTGCATTTGGCTACAGAGTTTTTTGTCCATTTCTGGTATATGCTGTGGAACAACACCAAGTTTATTATGCATGTTGTGATGTTGCTAATGTGTATCCAGTGTCTCAAATCAATGTCATACATAGCACAATAGCTTGTGAAACAATAGAGCTGTCAATGAAGGAAGTGGTAATGGACCACAATGGGAATTTTAACGCACAACAGGATCCATTACTGGAATGGTAATGGCTAGGATGAAGGTGGAACAACAAATGTCAAATACAGATAGATGTCTGTGTGTTTGTTTGTACAGACTTATATGTATATAATACTTAAAAATAGCTATGTCCATATGTTTACAATTGAATACGCACACAAAATCTTTAAATATTGTGTATATTGTTTTTTAAGGTACATGCTAATTTATCTTAGTCAGCGAATTTTTGGGTTTGGACTTGATTTTTTTTCCCTGACAATATTATGATATAATCTGTGAATATGTAAATAAGACATTACATACTGTGAAGATTTTGATGGGCTTCTGAGATATTGATCTGGATGTATGAGAATAGGGGAAATACTGAAGGAGGGCAATATAGGACAACAGCATTGTTAAAATAAAAATGTGGCAAAGAAAATATCAAGCAGAGTGTATTCTGAATAAAACATGGATGGCTGATTCAAAGGTTCTGTTTTCTAATGCGTATAATATATATTAGCAAATGTCTTGCTTCTATTTTCTTTTAATGTCCCTTATGGAGGCATCCTACTGAGTGTAATACAATAATATATCTACCCATCTGTCTTTCAATGTTCTTACACTGATGCCCTTGATTGTAGAATCAGAATACTCATATTTAATAAAAAAATGCACTTTCCCATAGAATCACTCCTTACACCACAGAAAGTACAGGTTTCTATCATCCTCACAAATTCTATTTGATTTTGTCCTTGTTTACTTCATTCCTGTATGGCAGATTTTTATATACTGATCTCACAATATTTACTACATACGTTAAACATGTTTTCAAGTTGATATTATGAACACATTCTTTTGATACTAATTGCACATAATAAACACATTAGATCAAGTATCACTATATAGCCTTATTACCTTCATTTGATTTTGACACAACTCGTTACCTAAGAACAGCACGACAAACAAAGAGTTGAGTGCTTAAGACATCATTCAGAAAACCCAGGTGCTGTGTAAAGTGTTACCAGATAACGTAAAGAGTCCCAGAGATGAAACTGATAACATGTGAAGGGATTCTGCACAAGCATTGCATCTCCATATAAGTTTTGCAGTCTTTCTAGAACCTGCAGGGAAAAGAGCAAAACAGATACTAGAAGTATATCTCAGGCCTGTTTTAAGAGGCACCCTCCACTAGTTAATGCTATCTCACCAATGGAGCTTGAGCTAATATGCCAATTTTTGTCATTAGAGATCATAAGCAATTTTCACAGGACTGTAGGTGTTAATTTCTTTCTCTTGGTTAAATTCCTCCTTGGGTGATTGTACTCTGCCTGCTTAACTTTTTCTGCAGATTCACTTTTCTAATGCATTTTCCTCTTTATCTTATCCTCCAGCACGTTCTGCTGAAAGCTTCCGGCTACCATGTGGCCTCACAATTTATCACATTGTTATCACCACAATGTACATGGTTTAAACAAAAGTATTGTGAATTATTGCAAATAATACCACTTTTTTGATTCTCCCCAGTCATAGGGAAAATATTAGTAAATGACACAAATCTTATAAGGACTCAAATGGGAAAATTCAGTACTTTACATGGAATAATAAAACAAACTTTGGTGTTATGAATCATAAAACCTTGTCCTTAAGAACATTAAATGGGGACTGTTTTGGAGGGAAGCTGAGGAATGTTGCCAGGTTTTAAAAGACAAAGGAAAGCTAATGAGGATCTGAGTACAATATGTACATTTCAAATTCATGGTATGGTTGCAGTTCGAATTTACTTTGATTTCAGTTTTTGTCCACAGATTCTCACATTTCCCTGACTGAAATGGCATAGCACTATACATTCTAGCTAGATAACACTTTTTTTCCCCCATTGGAGAGCAAGAAACATCAATTAAGAAAAAAATAAATCTTGGAAAGACTACTTAATGTTGCAAAATCTATCAGAAAAATATTGTCTAGATCAAATAAAGTCTGGCCCTAGAAGAAAACTCAAGCATCCATTCCTTAATCAACTGAATATGATTATAAGAAAGCCAGAAATTATCATGGTTGGGAAAAAAATTCCATACATCAGCACAGAGGTCTTCAAGTAGCCTTAGCAGATTTTATAACATTGTTGTGTGTAGGTGTGTGTCATAGAGAAGGAGCTGACATATGGCTCTGCCAAATTTCAGATCTTCTAATCCTCACAACCTCTGAAATTCATGGCACAGGAAGATGCAAAGTTTAATTGTTACAAGTAATCATATCAACATGGTAACTGTATATAGGTTAGACTTATCACTCAGTCTTGCACAGAACAGGTTTACTGAAGTACAGCAATATGACATTTGTGTAACATACCTTGAACAGATTCCAAGTAGTTAACTGATCTCACAAATACTGCTGTAAATGGCGTACTTCTATCAAGGTCCCACAAAGATAAACTGTGACCCTTTACTGTTTAATATCTTATCAACCACAAGGGAGAAATTACAAACTGGTTATTGACAAAGTTTGCAGATGACACAAAGATTGGAGTAGACATAAATTATTACAAAAGTACAGTATTATTCCTTGGAGAGATTAGAACCCCTTTTGTTCAAACAAAATACATTTCACTGTTGTATAACTCTGTAAAGAAAGGAGACGGGTGTGCTTTTAGGACAGGAAATTCTGTTCTGAGAATCAATGATGCTGAAAAAAACTTCAGGCTACAGTGGAGAATCACCCAACTGTAACTCTCCTATGCAGCACTGTGGTTAAAAAGGCTAAGATATGAAATCAGAACAAATAAGAAAGGAATTCAGAGAAGTAGAGGTTATAGCACCTCTATTTGGCATTAAAGACAAGATCACCGCAAATGGTCATAGACAAATCTGTGAGGAGCTTAAGTCTTCCTCAGTCAACATATGAGCTTTCTTTAGGAGATACAAGTGATGACATGTTTCTATCCACTTGAGAATTGTCTGAAATTAAGTTTTCCTGTGAGACTGCTCAGGACTAGGAGCTTGTAGTGCAAGCTTCATGACTGTTCAATGATAACAGGCTTTAATGTGCTGTTCTGGCTACCATTTTCCTCTTCTCATCCAGAACTTGTTCTCTCAGGATATTCTTAGACAATCAGTGCACAGGAAGAAAAAAAATAGAAAGAAATTCATTTTTTTAGTGCACAAATTTACTAAGTCACAAATTTACGACAGTCACAAAAACCTTGCACTGTTGCCCACTGTTTATTAAACTGTCAGTGAACAACATTTCATCTCCTCTACTGCATTTAGACACTTAAGGGTTCAGCAAGAATCATTCTATTTTTTTCAGGTATTAAGTGTCTATCACTTTGATATCTAAGCACCTACCTGAATATTACACTTCAAAATATTGAAAGAACATAGAAATGTTGCAGCACAATCCGTCTGTATTTACTCTATGGCAGCTTAATCACTGATTAAATACTAGTAACAATATGAAGATTGACATATGAGCCACAGGAGAAAGAAAAGTTAATTGCACAAAGGTGAATTGCTGTAACTAAGATTCCTGTCCCATTCAAAGCATGATCTTCAGTAAGGGAACCAGTTTGGTTTTTTTTTTTAAGTTGTCCCCTTGGACACTGCACAAATAATCATGTGATGTGGGTGAACTAGTTTTTTGTTAGGAGTACTTCTGCTGATAGGCAGGAAATCAGATATTTAAAATATACTTCTAAAAATCAGAGTTCCAAGTGGAAAAGGAATTGGTACTTACCCACAATTTGAAGGTTTAACTTCAGCAGTCCCTTGTCTTTACATAATTGTAATGAAATGATGCACCCTTGCAAACTCTGTCAAAGTAATGCATATTTGAGCATTTGGGCTGCATCTTTACAGAGCTGTGAGATGTTTTCTCCAAAACACCTGGTATTTAAATCTAATCAATGGATCTGATAGAGTTTAAAGAATTGAAATGTAGAATTATGATCCACTGTAGAAAAGAGAAAAACACAGTGATAACATTTTGGTTTACACTTCCTATGCATTGAAAGCTAACATAAGTGCAGGTCAGTCTTACCATCAAGGAATTGCTGTTGCTAGGAATTTCTGGCAGGCAGAAAGGAGAGATAAATTTAGAAATAAATGCAGAATTTCAGGGAAATAATAGAACAGAATTAAGTTGTTATGAAAATTAACCAATATTTTCAGCAGATCAAGTTCTTCTGTGATATACATTCAAGAATTAAACTTAAATTAGCTCTTTAAAGTGGCCGTGTGACTTTAATTATTTAAAATGTACACAAATTTAATGAGTTTTTAAATATTAAAACTATTCTCTATTGTCACTACTGTGAGCTCTTAATTTACAGAGCAATTAAGTCAGGACCCTCATTTATCAGTACATGTGCGTTTGTTGAAAACATAGTCAGTTTTTATTAATTGATGTTATAGAAATACTGAGGTAAAATTAATGTGTGTGCTTCAGAGGTCATGCTGGCGATAGTAGGTAGCTAGCAAGGAGCAAGACGTGAGATAAATAAGTAACTGCTGTTCCCTGATTACACTAGAGATAGCTGAAATATTAAGTGGTACAATGGGCACTACGCTTAGCCAAAATGCTTGCAAACAAATGCCCCCTGAGTTTTCCCTGGCAAGCATCTGTCATGGCAGTAGCTGTGAAATAGGGAAACTTCAAAGCCTTACTTTCTGATTATTAGCAGTGTGTGTAGTGTAATGTTCTTACATTTTATGTAAACTCAGCGTTGATGAGCTGAGAGGGTAGAATTAAAAAGTACTTCAACTTGCCTTTGTTCTTTGGGACACAACTGACAGGAACGTTAGCAGCTAGGAGTCTCCCGAGTGTCTATCAACTTGTGAATTACAGGAGTATGGGGCCAAATTTGCAAAAGAATCAGGTGAATAGCAACAGAATTGGAGCACTTTCTCTTTTTTTCTATATTTTCCCTGCCCCCAGTGGTGCATCTGCAAAAGCTCTGTGACGGCACAAAAAGTCACTGGAAAGTAGGTTAGGCATAAATATGAGCACAGCCTGGGTGCATAGAGATTTTGGGAGACTGCTGGTGGGCTACAGACCATTAGTCCCTTTGCTGCTTGCTCTGTCGGAACTACCTGAACCCATCATTTCTTCTACCATCCCAGTACGATTTCACCAGTAAATAAAAATTTAGTGGAGACATTACAAAAACAAGCAACCAACAACAATGACAACAATGCAAGATTTTTTTAAAAAAAGAAGGGGAAAAATTGCCAGGTTATCCTGTTTGGATGGTTATTTGGAGAAAAAAAAAAATGTAAAGACAAGTATTTGAAACATTAACTGTTAAACGACGCTCTTATTGAGAGTCTCTTCTATGGACCCAAGAGGTAGCTCAGAACGGAAGCCTTTGGTTTCCTTTGGAATCTCTCTCAGCCAAAAGTGCACCAGCATAACAATTTCCTTGTACTCCAGGAGTGCAGCACACCTTTCTGGTTATTCTACATGGAAAGGTAGGAGAGGTGTTCCTTAAGCCCTTTAGTTAGGGTATGTCTTTCTGCAAGTCCTGGTAACTTATTGAAGAAGATCTGATCTTCTCTTTGGTTGCCAAAGAATTTCAATAAGTTAGAGAGATACAAGCAGTTTGGTTTTCTTATGTCCCGATCTGTAAAAATACTTTATTTTTGGTTACTTTTTCAGATACTTTATCTGACAGTGGAGTAAAGTTTTCTGTATACCTTTTTTAAGAACTTGTGAGACACTATGATTCTTCTCCAAACTGACCAGTTTTTAATGCTTATTTGAGACTTTTACAATGGATGATCCTAGCAATATTCTTGTTCTTTGTTACTTTCTTTAAGACTCTCTTCTTTTGACAACTTGATCTCTGATACCGCCTTGTATTTATTATCTGAAAATAACTGGTTTAGAGAAAGACATCTCCATAGTGAGTGCAGATGCAAATAAATTGCTTCATTTTTATGCAATATTCTTAATTGTTCTGTTTATCTTTAGTGGTCCAGCATCTGACCAAACCACTTGCAAGCATTTTGAAATTGTGCCTATAGCACTACATGTGTGTGGGGGAAGTATAAAGAGGATGTACTTAGAATTCAGAACTGAGAGGGTAGTCTGGAATTCCTCTTTCAGGTTATTTAACAAATGGTTTCTTTCAGCTCTTTTCCCTCCTGTTTATTCACTTCCCAACCTGTGCACTTTTGATTCGAAACATGGGGCCAATGGGCTGCTGTTAATATAGAGTGTGATACGATTCTCTACGATCTCCCCACTTAATTTGGAAGTCATGTATCCTATTAATAATTGCAAATAAATTGATTTTCAGTGTTCCTGCAGTATTCCATGGCATTGAAACCAATGACAGATATTTAAGAATGCATTAGCCTTAATGTTACTCTATACCTTACTGTATCCTCTTATTAGTATATCTCACAACTTCTCTATCCTGATCTGTCATACATTTTTTCACATCAGGACAATGTACTCTTAGATTTATATCTTCTAAGAGAGGGACAGTCCCTACAGATCACAGAATCACACAGAATCACAGAATAAATCAGGTTGGAAAAGACCTTCAAGATCATCGAGTCCAACCTATCACATAACCCCTCTAATTAACTAAAGCATGGCACTAAGTGCCTCATCCAGCCTCCTCTTAAACTTCTCCAAGGATGGTGACTCCACCACCTCCCTGTGCAGCCCATTCCAATGCCAATCACTCTGTGAAGAACTTCTTCCTAACATCCAGTGTAAACCTGCCCTGGTACAGCTTCAGATTGTGTCCTCTTGTTCTGTTGCTGGGTGCCTGGGAGAAGAGACCAACTCACATCTGGCTACAATCTCCTTTCAGGTGATTGTAGACAGCAATGAGGTCTCCCCTAAACCTCCTCTTTTCCAGGCTGAACACCTCCAGCTCCCTCAACCACTCCTTGTAGGGCTGTGCTCCAGGCCCCTCACCAGCCTTGGTACCCTTCTCTGGACGTGTTCGAGCTCCTCAACATCTTTCTTAAATTGAGGGCCCCAGAACTGAACACTGTACTCAAGGTGTGGCCTAACCAGTGCTGAGTACAGGGGCAGAAGGACTTCCCTGGTCCTACTGGCGACACTACTCTTGATACAGGCCAGGATGCCATCGGCCTCCTTGGCCACCTGGGCACACTCCTGGCTCATGTTCAGTTGGTCATCAACCAGTACCCCGAGGTCCTTGTCTGCCTGGTTGCTCTCCAGCCACTCTGTCCGCAGCCTATAACCCTGCATGGGGTTGTTGTGGCCAAAGGGCAGAACCTGGCACTTGGACTTGTTAAAACTCCTGGCGTTGAACTTTGCCCATCTCTTCCTGTCCACCAGGTCCCTCTGCAGAGCCCTCCTGCTCTCTAACAGGTCTACACTTGTTCCAAACTTGGTGTCATCTGCAAACTTACTGATGCTGGACTCAATCCTCTCATTAAAGGGGACTGGGCCCAGCAGTGATCCCTGGAGCACACCACTAGTGACTGGTTGCCAACTGGTTATGGCACCATTCACCACCACTCTCTGAACCCAGTCATCCAGCCAGTTCTTAACCCAGCACAGCATGCCTCTGTCCACTGCCAAGCACTGCCAGCTTGGCCAGGAGTTTGCTGTGGCAGAGAGTGTCAACGGCCTTGCTGAAGTCCAGGTAGACTACACCCACAGCCTTTCCCACATCCACAAGGCGGGTCACTTGTTCATAAAAAATTATGAGGTTGGTCAAACAGGAGCTGCTCCTCATAAACCCATGCTGGCTCATGCTGTCTTCCAGTCAGCTGGTGGAGATCCTAGCCTTTTTAAACATCACTTATTCTTTACTTATTTGCTAATCTGTTGTTACAAACTCCATTTTGCTTATACAGACCCAAAGGTAATGGAAATAAAGAAAAAAAAATCCATCCTTGCCCTAAATATTGTGATCTTTTCCCAGTCCTAGGAATTTTGTACTTACTTTAAAGCATCTTTAAACTCTTTTCCTCACTGTTGACCTGTCTGTTTTGAGGACGATGTAACCACAATAAAGAGCGATGGAGGCTAATCATCTAAAGCTGTCTGAAAAATACTCAGGGTGGATTTTTGAGAATAAACAGTATTGGTGCTCTTTAAAGGCTGTTTTCTCATTCAGAAAAATACATTTCTCCTTCAATACATGTGTTGCATGAAAACTTTACCTTAGTTAAATCTATATTTCCCCTTTTATTTATATTTAAGTGTCTTTGAGAATTTCAGAATCTTATTCATAACATCTGAGCAAAAGTATTCTTTTATCTTCAGTCATCAGGGTGTACATATATGTCAGGCTACTTTTAAGCAGCAAGTGACATGCCTCTTCCCAATAATTTAAAATATGATTTTCTGCACTGATCGCTTCATGCATCAGTGCACAGTGCACCATGATGGCTTAATAGAACCCTCACTGAGAACGAATGTCTGAACTGGGTGTGGAGCCAAATCATTCCCTGATGTGTCGGATCCCAGTGATTCCTGCAGTCCCACAGAGACTAGAGGCAGAACAGGGCACACAGTAAATACCACAGAAAGAGACATTGCTGTTTCAAGGATCATATAGATGCAGAAGCACTGTTAAAGGAGTAAGACATCCTCAGAGTTTATGTGATGTGTTCAAGGCCATCCAATAACCTGTGGCAGATCCAGGAAGGCAGAAAAGCTATGAACTAGTTCACGGCAACCTATGCCTTGTGCACTGCCTTTCCAGGTAAAGAAATCTCTCTGTCATTAAAAATAAAGTTCAGGGCATGTGTCATTAGCATGTTCTATTTACTGAAGATTTTCCTCTGTGAAAATAATGTTGGTTCAAATAGAAGGAAAGATTAAATGGCTTCAGATGGATTTGGCACCTCTTTTCACCATTAGTCTCTATTTCTTTGGTCTGTGGAGTATTAACAAAGATGCACAAACACATATGCCAGACATCCAGCCTCTAGGTCTGACAGTGAATGTGGAGCTGAGGCACAGCAAAGATGTTTCTAAGGTTATCTACATGACCACTAAGGAATATTACAAGTCACTGCATTCTACACTTTCCCATCTGCTCCAGGCTGGATGGTACCCTCCTCCTTGTGACATCTTTCACTGCAACCAAGTTCCTGACTAAAGAAATAAAGTGACTCCATCCATTCCCAGCAGTTAAGGTTAAAGAGATGCACTCGATTCTAAATCTCTGCTGCTAACGCTCTCTTGACCTTTGACTTGCCTTAGCACAGCGAAGTTTGATGGGCCCATGCCAAGCCGTCTTCTGTAACCCATGAGTTGGTTAATATACTCCCATTCCTCATTCAGACAGCCAACAGAGGCAAAAAAGGCAGCAGGGCAACAAATGCTGTCTCCTGCAAATGCTTGGTAATAAATTGCTCTTTCAGTAGTGCAGAAGACAGATTTTTCTTTCTTTTGCTTCTTTCCTGCTTTTGCACAGAAGTCACCAATGGGAGGTTCACTTTCCCACCTGGCCCCAGCTGACTGTGCCCATAAATTTGCCTATGCAGTGCCTGTTTACGGGTCGCTGCCAGAACACGGAGACGGGTACATTTTCTAAGCACCGGGTAGATAATCATGGTAATTGATGTTTAGAGCTGCTCGCTCCTAGGAGCATAGGGTCTCTTTCTCCCAGTGAGGCCCTGTTCCATGTTATCAGTCCAGCCCATAATTAAATATCACTCTTTTACAATATGTTTCAGGCTCCTTAATGAGTCTAAAGCAGAAATAGTCACCTCTTTCCCCTTTGAGCTTTATTTACTTGTTATTAAACAATGTTATTGAGCTGCCTTCTTTCTCTGTGTTGCCAAACCTGCATCATTTCCGCTTTATAATTGCACAATTAGAGTCAGTGCTTTGCTTTCATACATCAGCAGGACCAGAGAGAGAGAGAGAGAGAGAAAGGGGGGGAAAAAAAATCAGGTGTTCACAGACAACTCAAATGCATCTTATTTTCATTAACTACCAGATTTTGCAAAATGGGAAGCTATTTATCATGATCTGTTTTCTACCACCAGCCACCCCCACCACCCTACTCTGGTGACTTTCGCTATGACCTTGTGCTGTATTGTTAAGGGTCCAATTTGCTCATTGTTACTTGCCTGCATAATTCTATGCACCTCCCCCACCATCTTTTTTTTTCCCAAGCAAAATCCAGTCATTTATATTCTGAGGCTAAATAGTATNGCAAAAAAAAAAAAACCCTAGCAATCCATATAACACTAGTAATTCCTTCTAACAAATTTCCGCAGATCTCCCCCTCCTTACACACATGCACATACTCTCTCTCCCTCACACACACACATACTCTCACACACACACCCCCTTAAGCTGCTCTAAGCAGTGTATTAAGTAGCTGAAGAAAATCCATTCACATTCTGCTGTGTCGCTTTCTTCTCAAGTCATGAACCCATCACAGACTTTTTCTAGCTGTAGGTTGCCACGGTGAAGATTTACAATGCCAGTTATTCATACATCTGCCTTCTCTTTTTTCCCCCCTTATTCTTAAATCCCTTGGGCGAGGGCAACCTTGATACTGAGACTCGTAAAATTCATGCAGGCTTATCATCCTTGGTGAAGGCTTCAGGCATGCATTACTGTATCCAACTGCCTGCTCACCGCCATGACAGAACTGGGCCTATAGCTTTTATTTCTAATGGGAAATATGTATTAATGTGCTAAATAGAAAAGAAAACTTAAATGTTTTGAGGAAAAAAATAATATCTAACATTACCCATTTCTCTTAATGATTTTTAAGTTTGTTTTAATTACTCTACTCCCCAGAGAAGAGCATAAATTTGAAACCTTTTTTTTGTTGTTGTTGTTGTTTTTTTAAAGCAAGTTTAATTTGTGTGGAACTGTGTTCTGAAAGTCCAATCACACCACAGTGAGGAAGTACAGTACTAACACAGCTTCTGAACTCCACATCAAAGTAATGAATACAACAAATACGGAATGAATTTCAAATGCAAAATTTTAAGTCTTTTTCTTTTTTTTTTTTCTTCTGCATTTTTAAAGAGTTACCATAAAAAGAAATATTTTCTTAGAGGGAGGTAAAGGGGAGATAAATGTATTGATTTTATAACATAATTTTTAAAAAACTAATAAAAGCAGAAGAATCCTAGACAAATTACAAATGTTCAATTACGAAGTCACAGGTTAAAGACAGAGTCTGCAAAAATACAAATCACTTTGATTATAATTTTTATGTGATCATCATTTGCTAGAACATTAATCACATCTTTGTATTTATCTGTTCCTTTCTAAGGATTACTCATATAGAGTATTGAGGGCTCCTTTTTAGGGAACCCAGGCAACAAAACCAGAACATTTTGTATCAGAGTTTGGATGTATTTCTGTTTTTAATAGTTAAAAATTATGGTATAAATCTCTGAGTTTGAAGGAGAAATATTGCTGGATGATGTGTTTAAAGACCTGGACTTCTGTTTTCTTTGCACGAATGTATGGAGTTCTAAGTCTATTATTTCATTCTTCGATGTGTTTTTAAATTTACCATGATTTTAGGAAGCTGAACTATGAACATACTAGAAAAATCTTTCAGTATGCTTTATGCCTTTACAACTGAAGCCAATGTAGTTAGAATGGGTGAGAGTTACAGTGAAAAAAGGTATGAAGGTGGATTACTGCCTTCTGAAGATGCTTAAGTCTGTGACAGACTTTTTCTGGAAAATTGTGACGGGGTTTCAGAAAGAGATTGTTCTGAAGACACAAAATTATTCAAAGAGAAATGAAACCTCATGTCCTTTGAGAAGTCACACCCCATTATCCTCATCCTTTTCCCCCCTTTTGCGCTTTATTGTTGCTTTAAATGTTTCAAAACTGTTTCAGCCATTATGCTGTCAAAAGTGTCTTTTCAATCTCAGATCCATATCTTCTGACATCGTAAGACAGCTACAACAGAAAAGAAGGCTTGTGTTGATGTTACTCAGTCAGCATTAAGTTGTCACAAGTGCTGTCTCACTTCATCTCAGTAGTGATGCTTAGAGCCCACTCATACCACCATCTGCCTGCACAGAGGTGACATCCCGGCTTGCATGATGAAGCACTATTTACAGGGCTCCACTCTCGGGTCCATACGGCTCTGATAGCAAAGCATCCTACTCAGTGTGCCACCTATAGTCACCTGAAAGCAGCATTTCTCAGCAAAACAGATGTGCAGGTCTTCCAATGCTTTAAATCAGACACAAAGAAAGAATTCTATGTTTGTGTCACCAGCGGAGGCAATTGTTCCTCCACTTAGATTGCTCTTACAAGTGGGTTGTAAAATGTTGTGGTTTCCAAATGCACTTTAAAATTGCCTTAGGGTCATTGATCTTTACTGGCACAGGCAGGTGCTTTTTTGCTACCTCCTTCCAACAGAAGGAGGCACTCCGTGGTGCACCCCAAGAGCTAGTTCACGTGCCTTTCATGGAAACCACAGAGCAGCAAAGAGTAATTCTGCTCACCCAACAAACCTTATGCTGATTTACACTAGGAGCTTGCTGAGGCACAAACACAGATATTTGCAGAAAGACATGTCCCTGGTTCCCACAGCATACTTGGTACTTCTAGGTATACAGTGTGATCTCAGACCGTCACAGAATCACAGAATCAGAAAATCTTTGAGGCTGGAAAATACTTCTGAGATGACCCAGTCTGGCCTATGACCTAGCACAATGACATCAGCTAAATCATGCCACCAAGTGCCACATCCAATCCTAAAGACCTCCAGAGACAATGAGTCTGCCACCTCCCTGGGAAGTCCATTCTAGTGCCTAATCACCCTTTCCATGAAGAAGTGCTTCCTAATATCCAACCTAAACCTCTCCTGGCACAGCTTCAGACTATGCCCTCTTGTACTCTCATTAGTTGCCAGGGAGAAAAACCCCACCCCCTGACCTGACTGCAATTTACTTTTAGGTAACTGTAGAGAGTGATAAGGTCCCCTGTTAGGAGGTACAGATGCACCTGCAAGATCTGAAGCAGAGAACAGTGTTGCTTTTTGTTAGAGACGGGTCTGCTAGTGTTGGGATTCCACCATGCTTCTTGCTGATGCCCCTGCGGATCGTCAGGTCCAATTCTTTCAAGCACAGGCCACTGTGCAATCAATGTGTTTATAAAAGTAAACCCCTGATTTATCACTAATCATAAAATGCCTCCCAGTATCCTGCTCTGAACTGACTGTAAGTAAAGAGACCAAAAGTTGCAATTACAACCTGACACAGGAAGAAAGAAATAGATTTCAAGGGCATCACAAAGTCCTTAAGTTCCTGCAGTAGCATAACTGGCTGGAAGCCTGAGTTCTCAAAAGTGTAGGAGTTACCAACACTACTTGCTGCCAATTAGTCTTTGTACGTGTTGAGTTTCCTCCCCCAAACCGACTTACAAAGGACTCACCTCCCAGATATTTCAGCTAGAATCCAGGCTGTTTAGCTCAAGCAGTAAAGAAACTCATGCTTTTTCTCCTTGAAAGGCTGCAGTTCAGCTGAGGTGGTAAGCAGTGAGAATCACAAGTGTATCAGTGATAACTCCCACCAACACACTCATTTGCTGGTACCATTTACTCCAAACATCATCCAAACAGAAGCTGGTGCAGATGCTCAGGGAATTTGGCCCTTAATTATGTTTCCATAAGTACTTGCACTAAGCATAGCACTTTTTTTTTTCCACCCAGCTGGTGGGATTGCTGGTTCCCCAGCATTATTCTCTCTTGCAGTTGTCCGAGTCCTCTAATTGATCCATTAGACAAGATTTTCTAATCCATTAGACACGACTCTCTAAACCATAGAAGCCATGTCAGAACTGCTTTCCATTTATGGAGACTTAACTGGAGGTATTTTGCAGTATTATTCCATTCTAGTACTCCATGTGAAGACTTCATTCTGGGTTGCAGTATTTGGGTTAAGTAGTCAAGGACTTTCAGTGCAGAGATTGTATATATTATTAAATATTAAATTAAATTGAAGGCCTTCAGAATATGGGAGTTACAGGCTGCCAGAAGGAAAGAAGTGGATGCATCCAAAAATTAGAGATCTGAGTAATTTCTTCTGCATCACTTTGCACTCTCAGGCATATCTCTTATTAGTCATAACCAATGTGAACTGGTGCAGATTTATTTTTTTTTTTTAAATCCCATTTTCATCCTACTGCATCCCTTATGTGGTGGTGCTTGTCAGCTTTTCAAGGTAAGGTAATAAAGCAGTTCTGTGAAGCGAGTCACTTCAGTGGTTTTGTCACATGAGAAGTATACTAAATGGTGTAGACAAACTGATGAAGAAGGAAAAAAGGAGTATCTCAAATCTGCATCGCTATTGCCATGGCAAAATTTTAAGTGCCTAGTGAGCCAATGAAGATACAATGCTGTTCAAAGTATCTGAGTGGGAATTATTACATCTTATTATGTTAGTCAAAGGTTGAGGTTATTATGTAAAAGTTATTACATCTTCACATTGTTTAACACTGTACAAATATGATAAACCCCTGGTTCTAGTGAACTAAGGTGGAGGACAAGATGTGTCTTCAACAGGCAACCTAGAAGATTGTTCTGTGCAATGCCCAGAGTAGTTTTGAAAGTATCTTTGTCTGCAGAGGACATACTGGGTGAGGGAGGAATTTCTGGCCATAGCAGCTATGCAAAGCTTGTGATTACCCATGCTTATGATGTTCAACAGCTGCTGGTGTCTTTCTTTTACAATATGGATGACAGCCAGCATTGAAAAACAAATCTACTGACTAGCTAATAGGTTTATGTAATGTCATGTGTAAAAAGCCAGAGATAATTTCATCTGGCCAAAAAAGAGAATTTTTTGCAAATACTTTGTTTAGTAAAGAATTGTAACTTTCAGAATGGAGTGCTCTGTAACACCAGAGTCCTCACTAGTAGCTGCAGAATTATAAATACTAAATACCCATGAGTTTAGCCCAGATAGTAAATATCTATGAATGAACGATGTAACGGAAATTTGGTGAAGTCCTTTGCACGTTGTAGGACTAGTTTGGCAGTATTTTGTTTATGTTACAACAGGAAAACTGGAGTAGATTTATGGAAGTTTACCAGTCAGAGAAGGCTTCATACCATTTCAGCAGTGACTATCCATTAAATGAAAGTTGTTGTGAACCTCAATAGAGGAACCTCAAAAGGAACAACAAAGAGTTTCAAAAGTTTTCACTTGTATTTTCACTAGATTTTTGTCAGAAAGCCCCAAAACCTTTAGGCTTGGTCACTTGCCATATGTCAGTAACAATCAGTTTTTATGGGGTCTTTATTTGCTTTTTACTGTCAGGTATCTTTTTTTTTTTTTTTTTATTTTTTTTTTTTTTTTTTTAACTTTATTCAGTTTGATTTGGTTTTGGTCCCATATTTCCTGTTTCTTTATTTCAACATCACAAATTTAACTGAAAGAACTTAGGTACTAGTCATGATAATAAAACCAGCAAAGGAGATAAAGAAAGGGAGAATAGTTGATCATGGACTTGAGGTTGGATTCCATAAAGAAAATAAACCAGTATTTTTCAGAGTCTTTCTTCTGTAAAGGGAGTTTAACACATCACTAACAAGAGATTGTAACTGCATGGGTCTTCCTTGCACAATTTAAGTGTTGTTTCTGAGGGGTAAGACACTGAAACATTAGGCCTTCAGGGAACATTGTCCATCTTAGGTGTTTTTAAAAAGCAGCTGACACCCTACGGGCATGTCACAGGTTAGCTAGAAAGATGGATGTGAAGGATCTATCCCTGGTTTCTGCTGCAATGGTTTTCATAAGGGCTCTTAGAAAATCAGGGTGTAAATTTGAGCCAAGGGTGTAAAGGTATGGCTGTTCTCATTTACATTGGCTGTCAAATCCAAATTGCAGAGAGGACAAATATGGCTTCTGGCTATCTTTGCTTTAGCTTCTCTGCCCTTAACGAATAATAATGCTTCTTTGCTTGAAAGTGTTTGCACATAGGAGTAAATTTTGTTGAACAGATAGCATTTAATGGATAGGTGGTTGAGATGAAAAGGTGCTATTTAGGACAGAGACTATGTACTTACCCTGCCTTTTATAGCAGCCTTGCACATCGAATGCCTCTGAGTAGAAAATAAACAGAATATATATCACATGCTGTTTATATACTTATTTTTACACATGCATACACACCTGCAAAGGTATGTAGATATGAAAGAGGAAGGAATACAGAGAAAGATAAAAAATAAAAGACATGAATATCTAGATATTTTGAATTGATGGGTGTGCCATAGAATTTTGCACTTGGTATTTAATTTATTAAACTTTTGGTGACACTGTCTTGGAAAGCAGTCATTTCAGATTGTGTTTCTTTATTTGCATTACGCAGCACACCTGGTAGTAAGGATATTTAAGTATTGAAGGACTTGCAGCATTAGTAATTAATAGGTCCCATTATGCTAACTCTCATGCAAGTTTAGGACATCTTAAATGCTAGATAAGAGATGAATAATTTGAAGTAATTTTCCTGTAATCATGCCAATCACTTCAGCAAAGTAGTTATTAAATGAAACAGTATTATGATGAATTATAGGACATCTAGTGAATATCTTTTCTTATCATCTACTTATAGTGCCTGATGCTGAAAAGAGGCAAACATGTGAATGCTCTTTCCTGGTAAAATATGCACACTTCTCACTGTAAATAATAGTTTGTTTAGCAAACCTTGTTTTTTTAATGAGGCCTAGAGACAGGTTTGTATTAGTCTCATACTCTTTACTGCTCCAGAAGATCATCTAGCTTTACCTTTTCTTTAAAGGTAGGTATTAGCGAGAATGAGTCACCACTGATGACAAGGAATTTTTCTAGTTCAAATTTGCTGAAGTGATTAAATATTATTTATCTAATTAAATACTCAAAACAGATCATTATTGAAAGGAATAAATTTAGTAGATTTGTTGAGTAGCATTAGCTGAAATGTAACTACACATCATTTGACTTTTTAGCATTTTATTATATCTAATAAGTCTTTCTGTGCTTAATTAAATCAACTTATTTTTTACAGTTAATTTAACATGATTTCATTTTAGTTACAGCTTTTGCATCAGATATGTAGAACACCAACTATACACCCAAATTAAGCTTGTTCTGCTCAGGTAGTCTGCTGTACTTCTAGCTCTCTAGCTGCTGCTGATGCCCAGAATATTTTTTGTTTCCTTATCCTCTACTGGAGAAAGGTTACTCATTTGTTAATTATAATCTATTTCAAATACTACAGTTAAAAAAAGAATATACCATATGGTCATAAAACATTTAATAATTCAGTCATATGTAACAAGCTCTGAAAATCAACTTTTTTTTTTCTTGGCATAGGACTTCGTCTGGTGTCAAAGAATGCCAAACAGGAATGCAAGATTAGTTCCGACTCATGGCTGCCCCAGCAATTTAATGCACACATATTCAAGGGAGTATAGGAGCAAACCTGGCAGGGCACATAGAGCTTTAATTCTTCCCAGGGTACACCCTATCTTCATAGTTTTTATGTGTCATTGCAAGACTTTTGAACCTGGTTTTGTGTTGTATTAAAAACAAATCATTGTTTTCATCCTTTTAAAACTTCTGAGAGCTTTTGCTTCTTTGCTGAAACATATCCACTCTTGTGGGTAGAGTAGGGTGGGAGGTGAGGAATTCAGTGAGCCTGATTGCAGTTTTCTTGAGCCAATGCCAGTCCTCTGACTTCAGCAGGATTACACCTGGACTGCATTAGTATGCATGAGATCAGAGCTGGACTGAGGACATTTCTATACAGGTTTTTTTTAAAAAAAAAAAAAAATTTAAAAATGGATTTTGGTCAACCTAGTCACAGGTTTACTAGTTCCCTCTAAGCTGTTTTTTTTTTTCACTAGATGCTGTCCCTCCAGAATCTAAGTGATGGAAGTTCACTGGGTGAGTAGATGAGAGCTTTTGATAGGTCATCATCTAATCCAAATCTCTGTTTTTCCTTTCCAAAGACCTGAACATCTTTCAGAAAACCTTGGGAATGCTTTTCAAGCTAGCCCTGGAGCAGAACAAGCTTTATATCATGTAGTACCAGTTTTTAGCAATTATCAGTTTTTAACCCAAACGAAAGTAACACCACCCACAGTTTTAAGTTCCTATGTAAGAGACTGCACAAAGATACATTTTGCAGACATGCATGTAGTACATTATTATTCCTGCGGTGGCTACCAATAATCATTTCTGCATATAGAGAAAACTGTCCAACATTTGGGTTTAAATTCCCCAGAGTAACTGTTCATGATCACAAATTTGGCTAAAGGATTTTTTTCATTACCCTCAAACATTTCCTTTCACCTCCAACCTCTAGGCAGAGCCATCGCTTTCCCTTTAGAGCAGGGAACATAAAGCCATGGGGCCATCGGGGCTGGCTGTGCCTGACCCCGAGGGCCCTTCTGTCAATCACTGCCTCCCCATCCCTTGCTCTCTTTCACACCAGGCAGCTGTACCCATCGCTGTCAACCAGGTAACAACCAGCAAACAATAGAGGCCTGAATGCCTGGTCTAGACACTCTTTTAGCCACTTATTTGCTGCTCTTGGCAGCTGTTGAAGCATAAATAAGCAGTTTGTAATCAGAAAGCTGACATCATTGCAGCTCAGCTGAGAGGGGGAATTGTTGCTGTGCACTGAGCTGCTTTCCCCCTTCTCACACCCCCC
>VWZE01003153.1:5423-52853 GCA_013396675.1 Eubucco bourcierii | reverse complement strand
CCTTTGTTTATTTGCCTTCTTTATCCACTCTTTCTTTATTTTCTAGGTGTTGAACACACAAATACTGACTTAACGGAAAATTATGTAAGTACTGCTTGCAATACTTCAGAGATTTTACTAGGAGATTCGTAATGCAGAATTTTATTGTAAATCTGAGGAAATAGCAGTTTTGCAGGACTTCAGTTTTCATAGCCCTTTAGAGCTATGTTTAGGCAGAAAAGCACTCACCCATTATAGTTAGGAGAGAAAAAAAAAATAATTAAAAAACGCTATTAGGAAAGGATCTGGCTGCTTTGCCAACTCCACATGCTTTATAGTTACAGCTGCAGTGTTTAGCTAAGGGAATATCAGTAAATATTCCTCTCTCTAAATATTAGTATTTATCTTAAAGCCAGTTTGCATTCCAGAAGACTGTACAGCAGACTCCTTGCTACTGCTGCTTCTACTTCTGCCCTATCTTTTGAGGAAGATGTTGACATTTGAGAGAATGACCACTGTTTTAGCTTCTGGACTAGCTTTTTGACAGATCAACAGGACCCCTGAAAGACTCCTTATGATGCAAACTTACTTCTCATAAGTGTATTTCAACCAAAGCTAAAATATCCCTTGTCTGAATATTTTGGGNTTTATGTGAAATACAATTAACACAAAAATTACCTCAAACAAAGGGTAAATTTTAATTTCGATTACTACATATTTTAATACAGATAATGTCTTATTTTCTTAGTGATACCATTATAACGCCAAAGAAAAATTCAATCAGCAAAAAAAAAGAAAAATATGTAGTATATTGTATATAACACTGACATTATATGGGAATTCATACCTACAAAGTGTTTTACGAATGTTGCAATATTCCCTTGTGGTAAGTGATATTAGTAACAGCAGGTTGTTTGGTAAAGTCTTGTGGAATGTAGATGGTCATTCATAACACTCTTGGGCCAGTTTAGCAAGTTTTAATCCCAGTTTTTATGTTGCTTCAACTCCACAACTTTCATCTTATAACCAAATTCACATTTCAGTTTCAAAGCAAATTCATCTTTCAGTTTCATACTTCCTGAGGTGGTCAAGGATTCAGGCCCTTGGCATAACCATGTGGATCTTCATGTGACAGAGTTTTGTGACTTGAAAATTCAATTTGTTTGTTTCTTTCTTTCTTAATGAAAGGAAAAAAAAAAAAAGAAAAAAGTGGTTTGAGGGGTGAAGAGTCATCCAACAAAACTTTGGAGAAAAAGAGAGATAAAAATAAGATGGCTTATTGACCTCCCTATAAGGAAGGTAGACCAAATTCTAGTTGCGGCTGCATGCATTAACTTTGAAGAATCTCAACAAGATTTTCTGCACATGGCAGAGGGTTGAATCCAGCCCTGCATGTTTTGTTATTCAAGGATGTTTACAAAGTGAAATGCAGCTTGAGAAGACTTTAAAGTAGCTATCTATCTGTAGTGATGTCATATTTTCTTTAACAAATTTCAGGCTGCAAGGAAACTACAAAGAGACTGTATTTATAAGAAACAAGAACTACAGCTTTTTTAATGGCTACAATGGGAATAAGATCATTTCTGTGTGTTTTTTTCTTCAGTATCTCTAATCCTCCCGCTTCACCCCTCAGGTATCATTGAGATATTTTCCGAGTTACCAACTCTGCATTTTAATCAGTTTATAAAAATGAGGTCCAAATTTACAATAATTATAATTTCATTTTAACAGTCAAATACAAGTTTCAAAAGAAACTAAACTCTATGTATGGTGTGACAGTGCATCCTAGTTCCTTTACATCAGAACTCACACTCCTAGGAGGCTTTTTGTTACATGAAGAATATTTTATGTTATGTCAATAACTGCATTTAAAAACAAAAGATGCACATGGGTCATTTGAAATTAGACACAATTTTACTGTGAAATATTAAACAAAATTGATGTACCCATTGTCTTTTTTTTTTTTTCTCAAGGATTAAGTATTTCTTAAAAGAGTAATGTACTTTGTGGTAAAGGATAATAATACTAACTCCAGAATACACTTACACATACTCCTGGGTATGTTTTTTATTAATTGCATAACTGTTGCATTTAACCAGGAATTCATGCAAACTTTATTTCAGTGTTCTTAGGAGATCAGAGTTCTTTTTTATAGATTATTTTATTAAAAATGTATCTTGCAGTCACATTCCGGATCAGTAAAAGTGAGTGGGGGTTTTAGAAGATAGTTTTACATTTATTGCTCCCACAAAAAGAAAACCATAAGATATCAACCCAAAGTCCAGAAATGAGATCTTATGCTTCTACAGTCTTATAAGGCTGACCTCAGTGAACTTAGCAGTTTTTCTCCTCATTTATATTTGTGTGTTTAAGAAAGGAATCAGATCCAGTATCCCAAATCATCTAACTCCAGTACACTATCACTGCTAAAAAATCCCAGAGGTACAAGGGCATGCATCTACTTACTCACATATTTACTTATATGTTTGGTTTTTAATGCAAAAAGCCTTCATAATTCACAGCACTCTGACTTTTCTCTCACTTTCTGTGCTTTACCTGAATGGGTTAACGTGATTGCAGTACATCATATCCATGCTCAGAATCCTATAGAGAAAACAAATTATCACAAAGCAAGAGTATATGGCAAATCGGAAACTAGATAAATGCACTCTGGAGATAAGTGCCTACTTGGATTTTATATAGATATGTGTACTTGTATCTAAATTAGCTACATGATGCCAGTATATGCACGTATGCATGTACGAGTGTGTATGTACAGATAGAGAGAGAGAGAGATGCCCCTGAGGCCCACCAATGGTATTTCAGCAGACACTGTTACTGTCACCAGATGAAAAATATGAATCTGCATCATTGGTGCATCTGCTGATCTCCAGCCAATCAGAAGCTCTCAACAACTCCACAACTTATTGTCATAGGAAATTCACCTGGAGTGACTTCATGGTTATTTGACCTTAGTATTTCCTTAAAAACTTACTGAACTCACTAGAAAACAAAGATTTGACTGCAGGATTGGAGCCTAAAGATTTGGAACTGCCTCATTGAGGAGGTCAAGACAGACTACTCACCAAACCTCTGGGAAACAGTAGCAGAAATCTTTCTTAATATTTGATTTGGGAGCTACCAAATGAATGAGCAACTTATTCTCATTCAACCCAAACTCCTCATACTGGTGTTCTTACATTTTACACCTGATTTGACCAACACAAATAAGAATGGTCTGAAAAACTGGTAGAAAAAACTATAGAAGTACATATCAAAGGACAATTATCTAGGAGCTGATAATATAAAATTATATATCAAAGGAAAGCACTAATATCCTGTCAGCAAGCGTGAGCATAGGAACCCATTATATTCACAGTCCAAAAGGGGTGAGGAGTAGAACTACTTCAGTTTGGAACATTTTACCAAATCTCCACAGAAATTTTTGAAAAAAAAAAAAAAGTTAGATTTTTATTTAAGGGAAAAAAAGGTAAAGCTGGGGATTTATCGGATTTAAGGAGATCTTCTCCACTATAAGTAGCTATTCTTCCTGTAATTCTTGTTTTAAATTAAAATCTAAGAAAATAATCTAAGTTACTGATCAAATGTCTGAGTGTAAACAGAAAACCAGCTTTAGACCAAAGCTAAAGAAGCAGAGCTAACAAGCAGGCATTAACTTTGTTTAGGAGTAGAGGCAGAAAGAAACAGAGCTTAACCTAGCAGCTACTTGGAAGTCTAATATTTTTTGGGTAAGGAGAGAAGGAAGTTCCAAGACTGTACAAAAGAAAACAACCAGAAAATCATGTTATTTGTAACCTACACACCAGTGGAAAGGCCATTTTTTGAATGATTTTATGAAAATAATTCTACACCCAGAGAGAGACTGCTTCTAAGAGGTACAATTTGAGAACTGTTCAAAGAACAGAAAATGTTTGGAATTTTGATGATCCAAGTCTTGAAAGATTTTCTTAAAACAAAATTCATGCTGATCTCCATGTATCAGGGTGTATAAATATGCTTTATTGAGTATTAAAAAAAATGGACAACATGTATTAGTCAACTACTTATCAGCTGTATCAAAGACTGGAAAAAAGATTTTTGTGTACAAAATACGGGATAGAAGAAATTACTAGTGAATGTCTAATGATTTCTATATAGCACAGAAGTGGACTAGAGATTAATAAAAGCATCCTCTCCTTCATTAAATGTTCTTTACTCTATGGGGGTGGAGGTTAGGTTATAGCAGTATTATGTCCTCACAATAAATGTACATTTAATCTCCCAGCATCTACTGCAATTGGTCATTCATTATATATAATTTTCTTTATTTTTGTAACCCTTTCCCTCTACCAGCTGCCTGACAAAGGCATGAAACATTCTGAAAATAAACTTTTGGAATAATTTGCATTCAATGGGAAAATTCCACTAGTAAAATAGTATTCGCTATTTTTTTCTAGTGATGGACAAATCTCAGAAAATTCAGACTATTTCAGACAAGTATAATGATATCAGTGTTTGTATACAGTGTTTTGAAAAATTGTCTCTGCTGTCAACTCTCCCAGGAACCTCCAAATAATCACAATTTTGTTGTACTTTAATGATGTCTAGCTTTACTTCTGTCCTCTCCTGAGGTTCCTTTACCAAACACAGCAATGTCTCCTCATGAGTAACAGGCTACATTTCAGAGGAAATTAATTCATTCTCCAATCCATGTTTCTTCCAGGAGTAACTCACAAAACCCTGATGTAGAAAGCAGCCACAGGAAACATTTTCTTGTGTAGTTCTTACTGTTTGGTTGGTTGGTTTGGTTTGTTTTCCTTCTCTCCTCTGAATTAAATTTTTCCTAGATACCTCTGTTGCTCTTTGAGGAGGAGGTAATAAAAGGAGATTCTTGCAACTTAAAATCTCAATCTCTTCTTATTTTCTTGTGGAAAATACAAAGTAAATAGAAATAAATATCATTAAAAGATTAAGAAAAAGCACAAAACAAACAAATGAACAAGAACAACAAACCAAACCTAACCACAAAACAAATGACTAAGGTCCACCAGCACCTCAATTCTGCTTGCCATACTGTAAATAATAAAAAATGTTTTAATCTATGTAACTGAAAACCTGAAGCTACCTGAAGGGAGAAGAGAATCTAGTTTTTGTGATGCTTCTCCCTCTCTCTCTCTTTTTTTTTTAAGAGATTCAGTTAAGATTCCAATTTGTGTTATAGGGAGGTAAGACGAAAAGACAAAAAGCTTTCAGTAGGATCAGCTAAAAGAGCAAAATAGATCTGGGTGTTATCAGGTTAACAACGAGAACTCACCTTAAGGTCCCTAAAAATAGAAGGGAAAGAAGCACATGAGTGCTGAGGAGCAAGGGGGCCAGAACAAAATTCTGAAGATTCCCATAATTAACTGACCGAGGGTCAGATGAACACTTATTAAAATGCAACAAAGCACAATGGGGTGTCTCAAAGATGGAGTTTCAATCTCAACCAAGAATTTCTTGATTTTGTCAGTTCCAGTCAGGTCTGCCATGTTATTTTAATAAGTACTTTTCTATTAATATTACCTTTGAGAATTTATGGGGAGCATTTATGGGGAGAGTTCAAAGGGCAGCTCATAGACAGTTCAGAGGACAGGTCTCCTTAGAAAGAGTAGGGGAAATGGTATTATGGTGATATTTTAACATGTGTTTGTATGTGATATTTGAATGCTGTGAGATGAATGCATCAATTTAACCTTCCAGTTTCGAAAGCAATACCAAGTGTTCATTAAGAAATAGTGTTCTCCCGGTGCAAAATCTCCCCCATGCCCCTACTGTAGTGCTGTTAAATACTATGCATTGTCAACCTCTCTTTTACAGTATCAGTGTGGAACTCTTAAGTCCCCTTTGTCAGACAATTTTGATGAGGATCGATATTTCACTTTACAATTTATCCACACCAACTCTCACCCCACCCTAATCCAAAGCCAGATGTCCAGGTAGGAAATGTAGATACACTATCTTGAGAAAATTATTTAAAAGCTTTCTCAACCATAAATATTGCTTCTTAGCACAAAGAGAAGTTTGTGTTTAAAACCACAGACTCCACCTAGCTCCACCTGATTTTAACGCTGTTCTAATTTAACTGATGTATTTTGATTTTGAACTAAAATATATTGTCAGAATTGGTTGATTACAATGAAGAGAAGTCTGAAGGGATTTTTGAGATATTTGAAGGAGTCAGGACAAAAGTAAATGACAAAAGAGGATGAATACTTCTCCAGTTTCAACATTCAGGTTTGTTGTGTACAATACATTTAACATATTGCTTATTGAAAGTTTGTGGGGGGGTTTAATGGAATATAGTCAATTCCAAGAGCACACTCTTACAACACAGTTTACAGTTTATTTCTACTATCATAAAGCACAAATACAGTCTGGGTGGTGAATGGCTGGAGAGCAGTCCTGAGGAAAAGGACGTGGGGATCTGGGTTGATGAAAAGCTCAACATGAGCCTGCAGTGTGCACATGCAGCCCACACAGCCAACCAAGTTCTGGGCTGCATCAAGAGAAGCGTGGCCAGTAGAGCAAGGGAGGGGATTCTACCCCCTTACTCTGCTCTTGTCAGACCCCACCTGGAGTACTGTGTACGGTTCTGGAACCCTCAGCACAGGAAGGACATGGAACTGCTGGAACAGGTCCAGAGGAGGGCCACAAAGATGATCAGAGGGCTGGAGCAGCTCTCCTATGAGGACAGGCTACAAGAGTTGGGGGTCTTCAGCCTGGAGAAGAGAAGCCTTCCAGGAGACCTGATAGTAGCCTTCCAGTATCTGAAGGGGGTCTACAGGAAGGCTGGGGATGGACTATTTAAGGTCTTGCAATGACAGGACTAGGGGCAATGGGTTTAAACTGGCAGAGGGGAAATTTAGACTAGATGTCAGGAGGAAGTTGTTTACAGTGAGGGTGGTGAGGCACTGGAACAGGTTGCCCAGGGAGGTTGTGGATACTTCCTCCCTGAAGGTGTTCAAGGCCAGGTTGGACGAGGCCTTGAGTAACCTGTACTAGTGGGAAGTGTCCCTGCCTATGGCAGGGGGTTGGAACTAGATGATCCTTGAGGTCCCTTCCAACCTTACCATTCTATGATTCTATCATAAAAGATTGACCAAAGAGGAGCAAGTGTTGAGTACCTTATCTGTCTGAAACCCTTTAGTACATTGTTCTATAACTGTGTAAGTTAGTCTATTTAACACCAGCAATACTTTTTTTTTCCCCCAGGTGTATTTCGAAGTTGTGCAATGTATAGCTGTTCATATGTGGGAGGGTTTTTTTAGTTTCTTTTCTTTCTTTAGTAAGTAAGATTATGACATCTTGGATTTTGCAATTCCTTCATAAATTATTTTAAGTTTTCTTTGCATATGTGCATACCCCCACACACATATTTACCACTTGGAGGACAAGTTTGATAAAGCTGAAGTGTAATATCACACCTCCCCTCTCCTGAGTGAAGGACTGTCCTCCAGCGGGTACCCAAATTGCTATATACTCCCTGGAACATGAAGAATGAAATGCTCTATAGGCAGCTGGCAATAATCTGGTCTCAAATCCTTGTTGCTGAGTGACTCAATTCTCTTACAGTTATCCCTCAAGTCAGTAGTAGTGTTGTAGTGTACTGACAAACAGGACCCCGGGCTTCAAAAATCCTGTCTTCCCATTTTGTCATGATGAAAGGAGTTCAAACCAAGCCTACCCTCAGATGTCCAACTAGAATCATGATGAATGTAGTGTGGGGTTTCTAGTGGGAACAGCAGGGGTTGTAGGTTGTTTAAATTTGACTGCTTTTGTTGCAGTGAAGGAGGAAGCAAAATAGGAGAATAGGAGGTAATGAGAAAAACAGTCATAAGAGGCATCCCAATACAAAGCAGAAACGGAAGTCCTTGGGGCACAGAACTGCTTATGTGGGTGAAGAAAGCAAACTGGTGAAAGGAAACTTTTTGCTCCAGTTTCTTATATGATCGTGGGTTCAGAATTTTGTGCAGTTTTTCCAAGAGGGTGTAACCAAAGGTTATACTGCAGGTTTGTGGAGGACCAGCAAAAGGCTGCATTTCTACAGAACCACGAATGGGTATCTGAGGATCCACTTGAAGTAGAGGCATAAAAAATACAAACACTTGTTTGAATTGCACCTCTTCTCTGTACTGTTTCTGCCTTTTCTGTTCAAAATAGAAATCTCCTCATCCTTTTTCTGTCTGTGAATCCTCATCTTCATCTGAAGTAACCTAAGAAGCGTGCAGTAAAGAAGCAAGATGAAGGCTGCAAGTGTTTCTTGTGCTTCTGCTAAGAGCATGCATAGGTGCGGTTAGAGCAACAATTATTTGACTCTCTTGTCAGTTTGCACTGGGTTTCCAAAAGCATGTCAGAAAGCAAGATGCTCCTAACATGAACTAGTTAATTGATTTAGTATTGCAATAAATGCATCTTTCAAAGTCAAAATCTTGGAAACTCTGACAGTTTTGTGTGCAACAGTATTTCAAGCTTGCTTGTCTCTGTGTAGAGATGCAGATTTCCTCCATTATTTTCAGTCTCCTCAGTTGCTCCTGTGTTCAGCTTTAAAGTGAGGCAACAGAAACAAACCTTACTTCTTTCAGCAAATCACTCATTCTTTCCATATCCTCTATAGGTCCTCACCAGACTCTCAAATATAGATATATTTATGCATGGTAGTTTTCACTGACCCTACCCACTTTTTCTGCCTAGTTTTTTGTTGTTTTGGTTTGGAGGCTTGTTTGTTTGTGTCTCAGTTTTGTTTGCTTGTGGTTGTTTTTTAATGGCACTCAAAGTCGTTTTTCATAGTCGTGCTCTGTGAAAAGCCATTACACATTTGAAAAATTCAAATATAGTGTTATGATACGTTGGTAAAAGGATCAATAAGTCTTGCTTTCGTATTCTAAGTAAAGCAACATGGATTTAGGAAGGGCAGATCCTGCCTCTCCAACCTGATCTCTTTCTATGAACAGGTGACCCTCCTGGTGGATGTGGGGAGGCCTGTGAATGTGCTCTACTTGGACTCCAGCAGGGCCTTTGACACTGTCCCCCACAGCAAACTGCTGGCTAAGCTGTCAGCTCGTGGCTTGGATGCCAACACTCTGTGCTGGGTTAGGAACTGGCTGGAGGGCCGAGCCCAGAGAGTGGTGGTGAATGTTGGTACATTCAGCTGGAGGCCGGGCACTAGTGNGACCGCCTGCACAGATGGGCAGAGTCCAAGGGGATGGCATTCAACAAATCCAAGTGCTGGGTGCTGCACTTTGGCCACAACAACCCCATGCAGGGCTACAGGTTGGGGTCAGAGTGGCTGGAGAGCAGCCAAACAGAAAGGGATCTGGGGGTGTTGATTGACACCCGCCTAAACATGAGCCAGCAGTGTGCCCAGCTGGTCAAGAAGGTCAATTTCATCAGGAATACTGTGGCCAGCAGGAGCAGGGAGGTCATTCTCCCCCTGTACTCTGCACTGGTTAGGCTACACCTTGAATACTGTGTCCAGTTCAAAGGTCCCTCAATTTAAGAAGGACATTGAGGTGCTTGAGTGTGTCCAGAGAAGGGCAACAAGGCTGGTGAGAGGCCTCGAGTACAAGCCCTGTGAAGAGAGGCTGAGGGAGCTGGGATTGTTTAGCCTGGAGAAGAGGAGGCTCAGGGAGGACCTTATTACTGTCTACAACTACCTGAAGGGTGGTTGTAGCCAGGGGGAGGTTACATTCTTCTCTCAGGCAACCAGCACCAGAACAAGAGGACACAGTCTCAAGCTACACCGGGGGAAGTTTAGGCTGGAGGTGAGGAGAAAGTTCTTCACTGAGAGAGTCATTGGCTACTGGAATGGGCTGCCCAGGGAGGTGGTGGAGTCACTGTCCCTGGAGGTGTTCAAGGCAGGTTTGGATGTGGCACTTGGTGCCATGGTCTAGTCTTGAGGTCTGTGGTAATGGGTTGGACTTGATGATCTTTGAGGTCTTTTCCAACCTTGGTGATACTGTGATACTGTAATACTGTTTTCAGGCATTCACAAATCTGTTAGAGCCATGAGCTACCATCAAGAAATCCTAGAAAAACATCTACTCTCAGTGCACAAACTACTTGTACACTACATGAGCTATAGATCCAGTGATACTAAATGCACTGGTTACACCATATGTGGATGACATTCATTCAAAGCTATGGTAGCCCAACCTCACCAATCTCTCAAACAATTTTCCTCTGAGCAGCAGATGAATCTTAGTTGAAGCTATTCCTCTAGCCAAGACAGGATCAAAAGCACATAAACCATGCCATATGGGTGGTGAAGCTAAGTGGGGGTGAAGCTACTGGCTAAGTGGAAGTTTCGGCTGAATACAAGCCTTCCATAAACCACAACTGCCCTGCAAAGTCCTTTTATCTTGGTCCTTTTCCAGCCATGTAGTCTCTACTTCATTATGCATAAGAACTCAAAGCACTATTTGTCTTTGAGAACAAAGAATAGATGTCAGTGTGGACCCTCCATAACTGATCTGCCATAACACTTTTCATTTATTTTTATGGTTTTAGTGTCACCATGCCATTATCGCTATCCAGTGTTCTTCCAGTTTCTGAAAAACACCAGCTTGTCCAGCCTTTCTCTGTAGAAAAATATGGCAGAACCACCTTCTCTGAGAATTCATGCTCCTTCCTGTTCTCCTAAAGAGCAAGTTCACTGGTATCCTGACCCCTTTACCATCTGTTCAGTCTGTAGAAAGCAACTTCTCAGCAGTTGCCTGCAAGTGGAAGAACAATCCTGTGAAATTCAGCTTGCAGGTTTGGCTACCACATATAAGAAAATTTCCAATGAGGATTAATTTCCTGGTGCTCTTCCCATCAGTAGAACAGGAATGCTTCAGCAATATGCTATCACCTTCCCACACTGAAATGAAGGTGAGTATTTTTTGAATATGCACTAAGATTTCTTTTCATTAATGGTTTTCACACAGTAAGTGGTTGATCCCTATAGCTCTCACATAAACAAAGCACTCCTCACTGTTTGTACAGACTAGACGGCAAAACTTCAAATCACAGGAAACAGGGCTGTTCATTGGTTAGTCCTTGTAAATGGCAAGTCCTTGAACATTCCTGAAAGTTATCTGCATGAATTGTTTTTGAAATCTCCCAGTGACAGAGATCCCACAGTCTCCCTGGGTGAGGTAAGTGTCCTTCTCTAGTGCTTAACTTTTCCTACAATTGGAATTTTTTCTTAATTTTTAACCCAAATCCCTCTTGCCATGATTCAAGGCTATTACTTCTTGTCCTGTCCATACTGTGTTTGCCAGATACATTATTCTCTTTCCCTTAAATATCGCCCATCTGCTATTATTTCTCTTTCAATCTCCTTTGCTTTTACATAGAATAAATACAATCCTTTTAGCCTTCATCCATAGTCTTATTTACTGATCATTCTCATTATCTTCTGATCTCTGCTTTCCAAATTGCCCACATCAGTCTCTAAGAAGAGTGGTCAAAAAAAAAAGTGGCCTCAGTACATCACTGGAAGCACCACTGGCACCAAACAGAATTCACATCATGTGTTCATTCTTTCTTCCCTAAGAAAAGGAATTTTTATTGGGTTAGTTCCACAGTGCAACTACTTGTTTGGCTGTAAAATTCTGCTACATAATAGCAGTGAGATTATTCAATACACTATTTAGGCAACTTAAGAATGACTTTTTGGTATTTCTAGTATTTTTAATGTTCTCCAAACATTTCTTGTAGAATGTTGTCATCATTAGCCTTTTCAACACAATAATAAGGCAGAGGACTATTTCACCAATGGAGAGGTTACAGGACTGCAAAATGTGCTTTGCAAAGGCATGTGTTGTCTTGTGCCTTCTGAGGAGAAAAAGCATTGCTGGATTCTTCTGTACAGGATGCTGCAGTGTATTTTAAATCTCCTTCCACAAAACATGATTATTCGACAAGTGTGTTCATAGTGCAGGTTTTCAAGCCAAATCTCTCTTCTTAAGGGCTCTCAAAGGTGCTTAACCATAAGCTCATATGATTAATATTTTGTTCATTTCTGCATTTTCTATTTAAGCACCTAAGTTTTGGTCTTTCATGTGCTTCAGAGCAATTTGCCAAATTATTTCATCCCTCTTGGGACAGTTGGTCAAGGAGAAAAGCAGGAGAAGGAGATGGAGAAGATAGGACCAGAAAAGAGATGCTTTGAGTGACAGGAAACACTGTTTCTCTGAATAGAGATGAAGCTGAAGAAGTCACATCTCAGTTCTATCTAGACCATGGGATTTTTCCAATTTCTCTTAATTTACGGCGTTCCTCTAATGTTGAGAAACATCTGAAACCCACTTTAAAATGTGTCTTACCTCATTCTTGTGCCTGATACACACACAAAAAAAATAATTATGGCAATCTCCTATTACTTCTAGGTTCTCAATAGATCAAATGACAAAGGTCTTCCTTGTGCAACCTCTGAAAAGACACATGTACAAATCAGAATGGTACTGCCTAACATCATTCATTACATGTTTATTTTCTTTTTCCTTTCATTGTTTTGGGTTTGGGGTTTTGGGGTTTGGTTGGTTGATTAGTTTGGTTTTTGAGGTTTTTTTTAATCTTAATTTATCCCTCTTATTTTTATGCACTATATGCATAGATATGCATTACAAAGTATGATGTGACATAAATTTCCAGCCTTGCTAGGATTTTTGCACATGATGCAAATATGATTCTTCAGTTATACATTCTTCTGTGACATCACTTGAAATTAGTGGGTCATCTTGCAGCACAACAGGTGGACCGAAATGTTTTAAATGGTTTCTTTTTTTTTTTTCTTTTTATTTGATAGTTTGTTTGGATTTGTTGTGGGGGGTTTTTTGTTGTTGTTGCTGTTTGGTTTGGTTTGTTTCTTAAATGTCAGAATCATGAACAACAGCATTCATTAAATTAGTTCTGAAAATTCTTTCATTCAGGGCAACTGGGAAAAGCAAATCAGGGAGAGACTTTTTGCCTTTTCAAGGGGGATGTAAATGTCATTGTACAGTGTAAACCACATATTATATTTTTTTGTCTTTCATGTCTGTTGATAAAAGTTTTCTTACCAGTACAACATGTTTCATTAATACAATGTTTAAATAATTAAATACAGCAACTCTGGGAGCAATGGCCAAGATAAAAGTTTGTAGACAATCCATTATTGTGATCAGACAGTACTTCTTATAACCCATGGAGATGTAATTTAGTAATTTAACTTCTGAAGTCAGTTGTTTAATAAACTATTGCATTTTAATATAGTTTTGCTTTTGTCAAAGGGAATGATTCATTTCCCCTCTGTCAGTTGCTTCAACTGAAGTTATTAGTGGTTTCAGGGTGAAGGGGTGCTGGGTTCCCATTTGAATGTCATCACCATGCTGTTCCCACTCTTTAGATATTGCCACTGTAAATTTGCATGTATGAGCTTTACTGGTTATAATTATTTCTAGGGATAGTAATTGGCATCATCTGAGTCTTCAATATGGATATATTTCATTAGGTTTAATTCTGTTGATAAGATACTGGTTAGGGAGGATAAACAAACAGTTGTAGTAGGATTAAATGAGCATTAGTATACTTCAGTAATAAATGTCCCATAAAGAAACTTGGTAAAATCATTAAATTAAAGGAATGTAGCAGACAAACTAAACATTACCTCTGCTATTACATGAGTTTTTCGTAGTTTAAACAGATTTGCTTGCTGAAGTTTCAATATTACCTTCTTGTCCATTTTTCTTTATTAAAAAAACTTTTGTAGGGAATGTACTCTTTTAAAAAAAAAAAAAAAGTGTTTCTGTTTATCTTTCCCCTTTTATGAAGGTTGTAGTTAGGTAATGTTGGTGTGTGCATTTAATATTGAGGACAGACTCTCAGTCTGTCCTCAATATTAAAATGTCCTATGAGGACAGACTGAGAGAGTTGGGGCTCTTCAGCCTGGAGAAGAGAAGGCTTCAAGGAGACCTTATAGTAACCCTCCAGTATGTGAAAGGGGCCTACAGAAGGGCTGGGGAGGGACTATTTACAAGGTCTTGCAATGACTAGACAAGGGCCAATGAGTTTAAATCAGCAGAGGGAAGATTTAGACTAGATGTTAGGAGGAAGTTCTTTCCAGTGAGGGTGGTGAGGCACTGGAACAGGTTGCCCAGGGAGATTGTGGCTGGTCCCTTCCTGGAGGTGTTCAAAGGCAGGTTGGACGAGGCCTTGAGTAACCTGTACTAGTGGGAGGTGTCCCTACCTATGGCAGGGGGTTGGAACTAGATGATCCTTGAGGTCCCTTCCAACCTTACCATTCTATGATTCTATTGTCTATTCGGCTTCTCTTTTGCAAATTGCTGATAGTTAATAAAATACTGTCAAGATAAGTTTGGCAATTGGTTAGATCTTTCTCCATATGTCCATCTATTGCTGCTAGCAGTCAAGGATGATGGACATTTCCTTGTTACTTCTCACAGAAATGCCAAGGCAGCAAAGAATGGGACAGTAACACCCACTGTGCCTTGAACTGACCACTGCAACTCACCTGCTGTGGAGACTCAGTGCGGTGTGACAGGTTTGTGAAGATTAGGGAGGGAGGACCTTTCTGCAAGCATTTGCTTATCACTGGCCTTGGAGACATGCAGGATTATTTATGGATGAGTCCTTTACCACTGCACTTACAGTTCTGAGATAGCATAACACGCTCCAGAGTCCCCACAGCCTCTCCATCTGAAGAGATGGAAATTGTCATTATTTGAAATTCAAGGAGTTTTTAGTGTACACAGGAATAATCCAAATGTGGAACGGGATTTCTTATTAACTGTAAATCCCCTTTCCCCTAAGAAAACTAGAGTAAATGCAGGAAATAAGCTCCCATTTATATGCCACAGAGACAATGCCTCATTGTCACTTATATTTTAGAGTCACAAGTGAAAAATAAATGGAAAATGGGAGCAAATATCAAGGTGTTAGTGGCTTTGATCTTTCCACAGTGTAGTCAATAGGAAATTTTTTAGCTTACTTGGAAGATATGAGAGAAGGTTTACATATAAGAATATTTGACAGTTTATTCTTTACAGTATCTGCTATTCTGCACCCAAATTAAGAGAGGAAATATCTTCACTTTTTACTATTTTTTGCATCACATTTTGATATTTACTTACTATTCACATTGCAGTAATTTAAGAAAAAAATAAGTATTTATTTAAACACACAAAAAAGAACTGATGTTGAAATAACTCCAAGTATGCATGTCTGAAGCATACTGTTACTAGATATTTGTGGGCCATATAAGATTTAATTTAAAAAGAGTTGCAAACAGAATTTCCTCATATATGTTATAGAAATTCTACTCTGTACAGTTTCACTCCATCATCATCAAGTCTCTCCTTACAGAGAAGAATTCCCAAAAAAGCACTATTATTCTCTCATAGTTGTGTGCAAACCCTTAGGAATATACAAACTTTCCTTGCTTGCATTTATTTATTCACTTTAAATTATATTTAGGGCAGCCTGTGTCATGACCTACCAGAGGTCCCATGTAGCTGAAGACAGCCTGGCTATCTCTGCATCCTAGCGCAGAATTCGCTTCAGATATAGTGTATACAATTAAACCTTCACTGACGGTTTAGTTGTTCTTAAATGTGGTCTTCAGTATTGACCATTCCATTCTTCTTTCAATCATGTTCAAATTATTTTCCATTTTCATTGCTAGTCACTGAGTTTGAGTCTTACAGGAGGCAGTAGGCAGAATGCATGTGCTGTACAATTTTGGCTTCAGGCAAAGTGGCATCTTTTCTGTAAGATTCTGCACTAGTTACTGAACAGCACCCATCCCACACTGATATTATTTTCTCTCTCTTTCTTTCTTGCTCACTATCTCTCAAACCACTTGACCCAGATAGACTATACCTTCCTACCTCAAGCATTCACTGGAATCGTAATGAATAAATCACTCTAAGCACTAGTGTCCTAATAACATTTATCGTTGTCCTTTTTTTGTCTTGTTTGGCATAAGTTGTTTTGTCATTGTTTGCTTGTTTGGGTTGAGTTTTTTCTTATTCCTATGGCTGTGTAGAGGAGAATCGCATGCAAGTTGTTGCACGTTCCAAAGTGTACAAACTTAGAGTGATTTGAATGCTCTCTGTTAGCACTCTGTTGGTTATTATGTCCTATGAACTCTGCAAAAGTGATTTCCATGTAAGAGAATATAGGTACAGGGAAAGCAATTTTGCTATTAATATGCTATTATTGTAAATGTCTGCCAAACTAGACTTTACTTTTTCTAAATTCACTTTGGATACATACACATAAATCTTTGCAAACTACTACTTCTTAAGTCTGTATCACTGGAGATAGTGAGTCCCTCTACAAAAACAATATCTTACCTTGTTTTTCACAAAGTGGAGACAAGAAACAACGGTTTTCTCTATACCTATGCATTACTTTTAGCATTATGGTAGCCTAGGCACTAGCATAATAGAGGCATCAAATAAAATAATAATACTCAAATGATGTTTACAAAGTTGAACTCGTAAATGTCAAAGGTGATTTGAAATGGACAAGAGTGAGTCTTAACAAATCAACCTAGGGGCTACCAGCAATTGTTTCTGTTCTCGGTTCTTATTGAAACTAATATTGGACAAATTGAAAGAGTGATTGCTTTAGAGCATTCACAATGTCTTCACCAATCTGTTGCCCATTTCCATAAAAAATGGGAGTGAAAATGGCAGCTTCTTTTGACCTATCTCAATTTCACTGTGGTTTCTGTTGAAAAGCAGTTTTTCAGGCAGACTATTATTTGCTGTAGTAAGTTAGTTGGTAGAGAAATTGAAAAATATTGGTCAAATAATCTCTATAAAACTGGTCACTCCATGTTGTGATTTGAATGGTAGCAAATCGATAAAAAATAAGATCCTCAACTTGAAAGTGCTTGAACAAGTGGGGTTCCTTTATCAGACATTTTCTTTTGTTATATCAAATTCTTTTGCTGTTCCTCTGTACTTATGATTTTATGGTCAGTGGTATAGTAAGGTAAGAAACTACCTGGAGTGTCTGAATTCTGGGCCTCCTTATCTAGCTGACTTAGTGGTTTCTACCCTTCTGGAACCATGGACTAAGAACTGTTTTGCTCCAATTGCCCTACTATCTTACCCTCTTTCCAGTTAGTATCTTTTACCAGAGTGTCACCTCTTTGATTCCACAAACTAGCTGTAGAAACACCTCCTTCTGAGAGTTAGTTTCATGACATTTTTCTACTTGGGAACTTGCAAGATAGCTAAAGTTTCTCTTCTCCACAAAGGTCAAGACCTGTCTTCCATGCCATTCCTCTTTAACCAACAGCAGAGATCTTTATTTCACTTGAAAGCAGGTCAAGCTATGTAGTGCAGGATTTAGTCTTAGGAAATTGTGTTTCTCTTCTAGAGGGACTTTTGAAGAACTGCACTCCTAACATTCACCCATCTTTCGAGTACTTAAAATTAGGTGGAGAACTGGAGGCTCCATGGCTTTTGAAAACCTTAAAATGAGTGCCTCTGGACCCTAGTCCATGATGCAGATTGCTCAACATAAGAGTGCTGGGATTACTCAACAAGCACTTGACTCCATCAAGTGAACAACTTAAACCCTATTTCCGCCTCAACTGTCTTCCTTCAAGTTGATTCTTTCTGTCTCAGTCTCATGTTGCTGGAAGGAATCAAGACCATTACAGTGCTTTTTCCCCTCCCACACCATCCAGTATATCCATCCTTTATCCTCTTCCAAATTAGCTGTGGGTGTCAAAGACTGTCTCACAACTGCTTCTAGCTGTTACTCTGGGTTTCTAGTCCTAGTTTTCCCTTACTGCTTCTCAGTCATTAGCCTCTTTTTACCTTGGGGAAGTAGATATCTTTTACTCTTTTCTTTCACAGAAGTGAGGTACTTTTTAGAGATATTCATAATTTCATCTGGGAAGGAATTAAACCTTTTTTTGTCTAGTTGTGGCAGCCACAGAGGACTCCTCTTGCCTTAGTTTCATGGCTAGAAGTGGCCAGATGCCCTTTCTTAAAATTTTGTTTGCTTCTGAACATAACCTTTCCTGATGTGAGACTTAAAAAAAAAAATTTAAAAAAAAAAATTAGAGGAGACATATTATTTGTGTTTGGAGTATCTTAATTAAATAATTTGGCTGAAATTTCAGTGTCTACTGTTAACTAAAAATAAGATTTCTCTTGTAGTGAGTTTTGGGTTATTTAACATAACAGAATTACTGTATCTGAAGCAGATTCTTTTTAAAAAATGCATAGCTTTTTATCAAGTAGAAAAAAAATTCTTGTTACCTTTTGTATGAGTGGAAAGAAACAATTTCAATTTCAGAGAATTTTTCCTTTTTACCTGCTTCCATTGTGAAGAACCACTGTATTTAATTAAAGACAGAATTACTATATAGACAAAGACGCATTTGGTTTCTGTCAACAGTTGTAAGGTAGCACTAGAAAAGAAACTGTGTGAACAATAAAGACGCTAAAGTGGCAAAACTGGAAACAGTTACAACTGCCATTCTGAGACCCAGTGGAGATAAATTATTGACTGACCATGTTATAAAGTTATAATGCCACAGCAGCAGCTCATGATAGTTTCCAATGGAGTTAAAACATAGTTCTTACGCTACTGCAAAATGTTGTCCTGTAACTGACATCTCATTAGATGATGTGCTTCATCTAGCTTGGACTATTCTTCTGACTCCTGAGTTGGGAAAGTTGATTTTCATGCAGATGTAAGGTTTAAAGGTACAAACCTGGGACAAATAGGCTCAAAATTTTACCTTTTTTTTTTTTTCCACTATTGTGTGACTCTGACTGATTGTTTTAATTTCTTTTTATTTTATTTTGCCTGACTTTAGAACTACAGGGCTATGCAACTACTAAGGAATTATATAGCCAGATTAAATGTAGGTTCCAACTAAATATTCTCCCTTTCAATGCTTTGGTGTTGTGTATCTACAGAGTTTGCAGACTGAATATCATTATTTCACTCACAGACACCCTTATACTCCCATGAGGCTTCTGTATTAACCTCCTACTTTTCTCCCTGTCCTTTGTGAAACTCAGAATTTTTTTTCCTCTACAGTTGCTACACTGATGCAGAAAATGACCTAGTTCTGATGAGAGAATCTAGCTGTAGCTATAGTCTCATAAAGATATGTCTGAACCTAAATTTGACCATGTTTTATATATTATAATTGTTACTTCAATGCGTGGCATAGTGTATCCATATTTCATATTCATATTCATACTACTCCAGAGGAGTGAGCAAAACAAAATATACCTTTTTCTGGATTTGTCAGTCCTTCATCTTGAGAATGATTTAGATGTCAGACTATCAGCAGTATACAGGTCCCCTATAAAAACCTCCTTTGATATTTAAGGCAAGAATTGAGATACAGTCTGGTCCTTTTACTTTCATTTGGGCCAAGTTTTTGATCACGCTGTTTTGACTTTCCCTCCAGAGATTTCTATTCATTCACAGAAGAAGTTGCAAGATTTGTGTGTCAGAGCATAACAGTGAGGATAAAACAAGACTTTGTTAACTGCTTCTGGCAGCTAAACTGACCAATTTGCTTGCCCTCCAGTACAGTTGCATTTTGTGCCTTTGCAGGTGCTAGGGAGTTAAAAGCAGCATGGTTCACCTCTTGGACAGACATGGCATTAGATTTCAAAATCGCTGTCCCTAGCAAGAAATCAGAATAAAAGGGCATTGTTGCAGACAACAATATGGGAGGTAGGGCTCAGAGTGGTTGAAAAGTGAGCTATCTCTGAAAGTGTACTAAGCATGACCTAGTGTCTTCTTCCTTCATTTGCTGTGCTGTAGTCCAGTAGGTTTCCAGTCTTCAGGATCATAAATTCACATGCATAGACACTTTTCTTCTATGCTAGTAGTTGCCTTTCTATAAAAGTATCATTTTTGCACTGTTCGTCCATTGATCCAAGAGAAGTGGCTGATGATGAGTGGTAACAATTTGTGATGGTGCTCCAGCCAAGAGTCAGGTCATGCACAAGATTTTGAAAGAATGAACAGATGATATCCTGGCCACTACATTTATTGCGCCAACTGTTTTTGAGGGGCATTGCATAACTCTCTCCTCCTGCTTGTTTCCAGGACTCATGGACTTCTTCAGACATAGCATTGATTATTTTATAATACTTAGTAGGTAACCAGCTCTTTTCCAAAATGCCTTTGTCAGACAGATATCTTACCTACTGGGCACATCATACCTTTTTTGTGTTCTCAGAATATTCATTTCTTTCAGGGGTGCAGTAGTAGTGCAGCAACTCCCTGAATTTAACCTTGATAGAAGACTGGGAAAGGGTAAAAATTATTCATTTTTATGCTGTTTTTTTACAGTGACTCTGTGATTTACAAAGAAACAACAGGAATTGAGCTTTCTTACTTTTATCTTTATTTTATTTTTAACTTCAGCAATATCAAACCTTCATATCCTTCCCCCTTTTTCACGAAGACTTTCTAGGGAACTTTGTAACTGGCAATATTCAGAACTCTTTCTCAGAGGACTGACTGAGCCTTTTTCTCAGGTGTTTGTGAGGAATTTGAGTCCAACAAGTGCTTATGGGAAAATCCCTCACTATTAAAGAGGATGACTAAAATGTTCCCCTTCTTGTCATTAAACAGCTTCCAATCCTTTGCCTCACCATGTTATAATCTTACTAGTTCTCTAGACTCCTGTGAACTTGCATAGGGAAAACATGAAAACCAGTACTTGAAAAATAAATGTATTCAAATGACAGAAATTTTTTTTAATGATCTACTTAGATGTTTGAAGAAGAGAAAGCAAATACATATATATACACATATATATACATATATATATACACACACATATGTATATATTGCTTTTCATTTGTTCTACACTTTATTGTTTGCAAATTGGAATGAAAAGGCAGTTTTGGTATTCTGATTAATAACACAGATCAATTATCAGAATTATAATTCTTTTTTCTATATCCTATTCCTCTGTGGGGCTTTTTGTGGATTTTGGGTTGTTTGTTTGTTTTTTACTATACTTCTGTATGTATATCTGGCATAATATTAAATCCTATGTTAAATCTCATAGATTGGAAATGCACTCTCTACTTGCCAGTTGTGTCAACATGAGATATGATTCTTTTTCCCCTACAAAATCTTACTTTTCAAATACTGATATAAAATAGCAATTAGAGTACTGCAGCAATCAGTGTCCACTATTTCATCCTGCTACTTTCACTTAGAGCAGCTTATACATTACACTCTATTCATGCTGTGGAACTACCATGCCCTAGAATGAATACAAACTAGGGATAAAAAGCTTTTTTGTTTCAAGGCTTCACAAATGTGGAATCAGTTACCAGTTGATTTAAGAACAATTGGGAGCTTTTCCTGCTTTAAGATGGAACTGGAACAATACTTCATGATGACTTGAAGTCTTTGTAATTGTTTTAATTTATGTTATTCTAGTGTTATCTTGGTTTTTTGTTTATTTATATGCATTTGTTTATCAGAGGTTATACTTGAAAATGGTCTCTCATCTCAATTTACATAGTCAGCTAACAAATATATATATGTATGTGTATCATCTACTCTTGCTTATATCTGACAGCAAAACCATATGCATTCTACATATATTTCTTGCCTTTATATTTGCATTATCGATTAAGGCATCTGAGGCTGATTTCAACATGACTTTTAAGTTTGCAGGACAAACCATGCAAGTATATATCTAATAACATCGTTCAAATTATTGTTTGGCGCCCAAAGTACAAATCAGGTTAAACATTAACTAAGCACACATTACTGTGCTTCATAAAGCAATTGAGTCTTTTAATTGCAGGATTTTGCTCCTATGCTGTGTTGGGTTTAAACAGCATTAGCATTTGGAAAATATTTTTGTATCTCTAAAGGCAAATTATGTCTTAAAAACAGTAATAACATCACTTGTAGAAAAATACAGTTTGACATCAAGTATCAGCTTTATCATAGCTGATGAAGTAATGGCATGTTTAATTTTCACTCTCTGTGAATGATTAATACCTACATAAGCATTCCTACCTGTCTTTACATATCCAACAAGTAAACTAACCAATGTATAAGAGGAATAGAGAGGAAGAGCAAGTCATTATTTCATCTGTTCCATTTACAAACTCAGAAGTCACAAATGTGCAGCTGGGGAATGTGTTTGTCTCAAAACTTCAAATCTGTGACATGTTAATTCATAAATAATTGCAGTCACATGGTCTTCCTCGAGGGCATTAGTTTGATATTCCCAGTACAGTACACTTACTTGCAATGGAAAAGAGTGGACAGAAGTGGTTTTCATATATCAGATAAAATCACTCAATAAATCCAAAACATCTTTCGTTATATCTAACAGAAAATGAGTTAGTTTTGTAAGTAACATTTTTTTAAATTTGAATGATCTTTGGAAACTGTAAGGTGAGGAAATAAAGAGCAAAACTAAATTAATTTTTGTTAGGGAATCTGTCAGCTAAATGTTTCAGAAATAGTGACCTTATCCAAATAGTGTTCTGACTTGCATCTCATGATAACCCATGGACGACCTTATATCCAGATACAAAATACTTCCATTAAACAAAAGCACTTTTCTGTTGGGACAGTCATATGATATGCTGACTGGAGAAGGGCAAACATAACACCCATCTTCAAGAAGGGTAAAAAGAATGACCCTGGAAACTACAGACCAGTCAGCCTCACCTCTGTGCCTGGCAAGATCATGGAGCAGATCCTGCTGAAAGTCCTGCTAAGGCAAATGGAAAACAAAGCAGAGGTGATTGGTGGGAACCAGCATGGCTTCACCAAGGGCAGATCTTGCCTGACAAATTTAGTGGCTTTCTATGATGAAGTCACAGCGACAGTGGACAAGGGAAAGGCAGCTGATGTCATCTACCTGGACCTGAGTAAAGCATTTGACTCTGTCCCACATGACATCCTGGTCACCAAACTGGAAAAGCATGGACTTGATGGATGGACCACTCGCTGGATAAGGAATTGGCTGGATGGTCGAACCCAGAGAGTGGCGATCAACGGCACAATGTCCACCTGGAGACCAGTGACAAGTGGTGTCCCTCAGGGGTCAGTGCTGGGACCAGTGCTGTTTAACATCTTTGTCAGTGACATGGACAGAGGAATGGAGTGCACCCTCAGCAAGTTTGCAGATGACACCAAGCTGTGTGGCACAGTCGACTTGCTAGAGGGCAGGGATGCCATCCAGAGGGACCTGGACAGGCTGGAGAGTTGGGCCCAGGCCAACCTGATGAAATTCAATAAGGCCAAGTGTAAGGTCCTGCACCTGGGTAGGCACAATCCCAAGCACAAATACAGGCTGGGTGGTGAATGGCTGGAGAGCAGCCCTGAGGAAAAGGACCTTGGAGTCTGGGTTGATGAAAAGCTCAACATGAGCCTGCAGTGTGCACATGCAGCCCAGACAGCCAACCGAGTCCTAGGCTGCATCAAGAGAAGCGTGGCCAGCAGAGCAAGGGAGGTGATTCTGCCCCTTTACTCTGCTCTCGTCAGACCCCACCTGGAGTACTGTGTGCAGTTCTGGAACCCTCAGCACAGGAAGGACATGGAAGTGTTGGAGCGGGTCCAGAGGAGGGCCACAAAGATGATCAGAGGGCTGGAGCAGCTCTCCTATGAGGACAGGCTGAGGGAGTTGGGGCTCTTCAGCCTGGAGAAGAGAAGGCTTCGAGGGGACCTGATAGTAGCCTTCCAGTATCTGAAGGGGGCCTACAGGAAGGCTGGGGAAGGATTATTTACAAGGTCCTGCAATGACAGGACAAGGGGCAATGGGCTTAAACTGGCAGAGGGGAGATTTAGACTAGATGTTAGGAGGAAGTTCTTTACAGTAAGGGTGGTGAGGCACTGGAACAGGTTGCCCAGGGAGGTTGTGGATGCTCCCTCCCTGGATGTGTTCAAGGCCAGATTGGATGAGGCCTTGAGTAACCTCTACTAGTGGGAGGTGTCCCTGCCTATGGCAGGGGGTTGGAACTAGATGATCCTTGAGGTCCCTTCCAACTTTACCATTCTATGATTCTATGATTCTATAACATCGCCTGTGTCATTGTCTAAATGCAGCTGTTTGCAAAAAATATAGGCCTTTCCCAAAAAATGTGGTCTTTGGTACTCTGCAGTGTGAATAATACAGTATGAAAGGAACCTGAAGGCACCGTTAGGGTCCATTGTGTCAGTCCAGCTGCTACACATGCATATTAAGACCACACTTAAAAATGTTTGTGAAGATTTTTGTTTGTTTTGTTTTGCAGTCCATTTCCAAGCATTCATACTTCTTTCTTTTTCATTGACAGAATACCTAAATCACTCTGTAATAGCCTTTGTGCAAATTCCAATTTAAAATGAAAAACTTTTTAGTTATACAACAGTAAGTTTTGGGTTGATTTTTTTAATCAGGCAAAATGTAGGGGGAAAAAGAATCATAAAGATTTAGTATCAAAAAAATGTATTGCTACTGGTTACTGAAAAAATCATCTTGTCTCATCTGATGCTTGTCAGGTTCCAGTCAGCATTGGATTTCAATTCTTGAAAGTAAGAATTAGAGCAGAAACCTGACTGACCCTGACTGTAGCTATTATTATCCAAATCATCAAAAATTTCTCCTGATAGAAGTAAGGTTTTTGTTGAAATATCATATTAATTTTTTGTAGACCCAAGTTTATCATCCAAAATTTCATATCTATAATAATTCATTTGCTAGAATACTTTGAATTCAGAGAATGAATCTTGTGAGTGTAGCATAAGTACAGCATCACAAATGAGAATGCCAAATTTAAACTGTTTAGTCTGGGAATTTATTGCTGGCACTGGAATGGTTCTTGGCAGAACATGTCCATATAGGAGGTTCGTTCAGCTACTTCATTTTCAGTCTATGTCATTAAGCAATGGTTTGAGGACACTTAGGATTTCAATGCAGTAGACAACAAAAAGAAAAACATCCCCATCCCCCATCCCCTTTCCATTTAATTGTATATTCGTACCTCGGAATTTTGGCTTAAATGTTAATCTGATTTGAATTTATACATTGGGAATTGCTTAGAGTAATTGAAAAAGTTTGTCACTAATATAAGCTGTCAGTGTCCTGGATTTTGATCCTGGTCTTAATGTTTGTTTTACAGATGCTGAGGCACGGTGGTTTTATCTTGAATTTTAACAGCCTGAGCTACATAAAGGGTGTTGAGCAAGCAGGTAGGATAGAGCTAGAGGCACTGTCTTCATGAAAAAAGATTTACTTTAGCATTTGTTCTGCTACAAGCAGAGAAAAGTGTAGGCTTATGGTATAAAGTGTGCCTTCACTAGTTAATGGGAGCTATAGGGGTGAAAGTTTGTAAGGTGCTCAAAGACAAACCTTGCCCTTATGCACAGCACACTGCAGAAAGGTGTCAGACACAAACAGACACTACGTAGACCCACGAGTCACCCTGTGGCTGGAAGGTAGGATAACTTCTGTTCCCAGTTGACACAGTAAAAGCACACCAGTCACAAGCCAGTCTGAGGATAGGAAATGTGGTTGCATCTCTAAATGAATAGTGCTGATACATATCAGCATTAATTTAAGACCGGAAAACACATTTTGCACTTTCAGAAGAAGACAGTGATTACCGATAGAGGGGGGGAAATTAATAATAACTAAGGAATTTCTCATTGTATTGCACATGATCAGAAGATCACAGAGCTATTTACCAGCAAACACATCCCATAGAGGTCATTTGGTTCAGTCCCTTTTTCTCCTTCCCTCATGCATTGATGATTCTGTGATTCTGTGATTGCTCTAGGACTGATTTCATTAGACTTAAACCATTGCTGATAAATCAATCAACATTTTAAGTCTGGCCTTAAAATCCTGGTGTAGAGGTGATTCTGGATAACCTCTAGATGGTTTGTTCTATGACCTAACTGTTCCCACAGTTGTAAAGTTTTTCTAATACTTAACCCTTTTAACTATGTTGTAGCTAAAGTCCATCACTTCTTGTTTTGTCCCCATTTACTAATGAGAAAAATCAGTCCCTGTCCTCTTGATAGCACCCTTTATGCAATTATTGAGAGTTATTGTATCTCCCTTTTAACTTCTTTCCTCTAACTTGAGCATATCCCAGTCTCTTAAACTTTCCTTCTGGGCCTTATTTTCAACACCTTTTATCATTTTCGATGTCCTACCTTTAAGTCCTTCAAATTTGACTGTATCCTTTGAAATATGTAGTAGCCCAAACTAAATGCGGCCCTCTGGATGAAACTCAGTTGAGTCAAGCAGAGCGGAAAAACTGCCTTCCTTGTATTGCGTACAATGCTCCAATTAACACAACCCAGCGTAGCGTTTGTCTTTTCTGTGACAGCATTGTCTTTTTTGCTTGCTCAATATATTATCCATTATCACTACTGCTCCCTTTGCTGGAGATTTCTGATCTAACTGGTTATATCTGTAACTTTGATCATTCTACTCTTAAGCTGTTCCATCATCTGCTTTAAGTTTCCATATGGCCACATATGCTTCCCATTTTCATACTTATTCATATGTAGCTTTGCCTTATCTGAATCTTTGTCCCAGTACCACTAATGTATTCCTAGCCTCTGGAGTAATTTTGCTATGTCATCTGTAGTATACACTCTTTCCAACAACTCAGTACTCTCATCAGCAATACCAAAACCCCATCAGAAGCTTATCTCCATACCATGTCAACTATTGCTACTGTGTACATCTGGATTTTTTAAAAAAAAATGTATCTTTATATACATATTATTTCCTTGGAAAAAGAGTACTTCCTTGTATGCAGTTAATCAGTAATCTGTGAAAGCAGCAAGAAGGCTAGACTAGAATTATCCAAAACACAAATTTTCTTATTTGCATGGACTTAACAGTATTTTGATGTGATATTTCCTTCCACCTTAATTATGAAATCAAATATTCAGCAATTTCCCACAAGCTAGAATTTCAAAACCTCATTTCAGAAACCTGGGCACGTGATGTTTCAGAACTGGGATATGTATCCTTCCTCAATTCACCTGGGAGGCAGGCAGGAAGGAATGCAGCCACTACTGAACCCCAATCCAGTGAGACTGCCTTTGCAGGACTAGCCTGGGGCTATGCAAAGTCAAGCTAATTCTAGACATTCTGGCATAAAAAGCCTTGAGAGACCATTTTGTGTTGGAGCTGCTACAGAATTACTGTATCGAAACCTGTATTTATGGAGCTGTATCTCAAGTGTTCAAGATGTCTCTTTCTTAAGCAGTATATATGAAAGATGTCAGAGCCCTAAGGTGGACCAAGGAAATACTCTCCAAATCAAATCTTTAATAGAACAGTGTCAAACATGGGGACATTTAAGTTTACCAATCTTATCTTTTTGATACAATTCATTATTTTGTTAGAACCTCTACGCACAGACAGACTCCTGAAGAACCTTGGTTTGTCTAAATACATCTCAATATTTCTGGAGGTTTTCATTGGATTCTTGCTCCAGAGAGTTCAAAAATTCATTTCACTCTTACTTGCCTACTTCTGTTGCTCTTTACTGTGCATGAAAGGATGTTCTTCATCCTTGCTGGGCTAACAAAGATTTATAATGTTTATTTGTTTCCTTTTCCCTCTTAACATGAACCGGAACAGTTTGCCTTACTCAGATTTCCAGAGGTATGTCTACCTCACTTGCTCAAAATGCATTCCCAGGAACAGACAAGAGTGCATTGTACCTACATGCAATCCACACCGAGGCCTTGGGCAGCCTGCCCAAATATGCTTGGCAGGATCCTAACCACCTACTTACATATTAATACCACCTAAGAATGGCCCATGTGTTCAGACCTACAGGATGTTGCATGTGCTAAAGACGTGTTTTCTGGCCAAGCATCTGCCAGGCAAGCAGACAGGCCCAGTCTGGGGAGCAATCATGTGACATCTCTCAGGGGTCAAATGACATTGGCAGCATGGTGAGTTTCAGGCATCTGAAAATGAGGAGGATATACAAAACAGGAAATTTTACAGTATATATATAGTGTATATACTTATACATCTTGATATTTACAACTTAACTAAGATTACTAGGGAGAGAATGAAATCTTTTCCTTTTCAGGTTTGTTTTGGTTTTTTGTTTTGGTTTGGGGTTTTGTTTTGTTTTGTTTTGTTTTGTTTTAAAGGAGAGAACATTCTTATTCTGGAAGTACAAAGTAGTTCTAAGTTTTCTGAAATGAAATGTTTCTAACTCCATATGGTAGAAAGTCCATGTAAACGACTTTGAACAGGCCACATGCTGAGGTAGTGACACTAGGTTAGTGTAGCTACGTCCTCTACAACAGCTATATCTTATACCAGCAATAAAGGTTTTCTGATGGTATGTTACTCAGAAATTCAAAAAGCAGATTTTTTATCAATAACAGTACTTTTACATTAATATAGTTGCTTAAACATTAAAGCTTCTGCAGCATAGCTTTTAACAGCATGGTCATAATTAAAACCATGAGTAAACACACCAACTCAGATTGATATTATTTCACGAACCATTCTTAATAAGGATCTGGCCATTGTCTTACAGTGACCTATGCCAGTAACATCATCTGTATGAATAAAATATTTACTTGTATGGTTGGTCTGTATTTCAGATATGAATCTCCCAAACAAGAGTGGGAGTAAAACCCAATGTACTGAGTCATGGTAAAGTTCTTTTCAAGGCCGAGAAAAATGTAACTCCCAGAATAAATTACTGTACACAATATTTTCTTTTGGACCAGTTACCACTTTGTAAGAATCATTCAAGTGCTCTTATCTTATGTTCTAAAAGGCTTGCTTTGACATGTTCAAACGTTAGCTGCTTGTTACAGGAAGACTTACTTTCCAGGAATACAAAGATTCAGTCTTTCATCAAGCCATTCGTAGTGGTACATTTACTCTTTCTGAAAAAAATTGTTTCTGTTGATATAGTTCAACTACACTGAAGAAGAAGAAAAAGTTCAGTTCTGAGCAGATGGTTGCAGACTGACTGCAAGCCAGGGTGAAGAAATTACTAAATGCTGACTGTATTAAGAGTAGTGCAATTTCTCTATGTATCCTGTTTCTAATTCTTTACCCATTTTTGTCCTCATCAAGAAAAATGGGAGTTACTAACAAGGTCGAGATGTTTTCTTTTTTCCTTTGTAATCATGTTCTTGCAATCTTCTATCTACTACAGGATTTTTCAGCAACAGGGGAACCATGAAAAGTTTTTTCTCTATGATGTAGGAAATAGAGCTCCATAAGCAGGACCAAGATGCTCATTTTATGAGTACATAACTGAAAGGCTCTCAAGACAGAAGCAGGTCTCTTAACTCTCAAACATTTCCTCTGACTTTAGAAAACTAAAAAACTATTAAGTCTTCAGTGATGTCAGGTTTTGGAAGCTTTGTTCTTAATGTATTAGGACCAACAAATAAGGAATGGGATATTCCATAACATCCCATCTGCAGGATTATGTATCTGGACAAAATTATCCCTGTTAGTTAGGGATTTTTTACAATTATGAGATATATTTTTTGATAAACCTTGTTAAAGTTGAATAGTAGAGACATTATAGGATATAAATACACATAATAGAACAAAAGAATTCCATTAAAATAATGATGTTTTAATTTTAAACAAATATACCTTTAACCAGAATGTTTGTGAGAAGTCTTGAGGCTAATGCAATATGGGAATATAAAGCGATTTTTGAATTCTGAAATACGATGGTGAACAATAGAAAACATGACTCTAAGTTACTTCCACTCAGAGAGATGCAAAGTGATGTGTTCTGCTCTGACTAACCAACATGACAATATTGAATGCCAAATTTTGAATATCAAGTACTTGCAGTGAAGTGCTCATAAATGATACACCTTCATTCAGGGAATAATTCTGAATAATAAATCTAAGAAAATCATAAACTGCTCTTGTACAATTCACAAATAGAAAAAAGAGGTAAGGTTTGTCTAACAAATTCTGTTGTGAATTATGTATCTGGCAGGTACCTTGAGTCCCTGATCTGTATTTTCTAAAATTTGTATGGGATGTCTTCTCTAAAGATTTTGCAATGTAATTACCTAGTTCAGTCATTCCCCCGCTGGATGCTCTACAACAGCATCAGTGTGTTCATATATTCCTGGATGAGACTGCTTATGCACTGTTCCCTCATGCCACTTCCACACTATGTTTCTAAGTAGATTTGTCACCCGTTCTGGGAGAAACTGGCCTCTATTTCCTTCAGTGACCTAAAATAATTAAGAACTAAATCTCCTGTCTTCAAGTACTTTTGCGTATGCTTAGATTTATGCACGAGCAGTTCCATTTATTTTTGTCAATCTATTCATAGGAGTACATTTAAGCAAACCTGTTTGCAGGTTTTGATTCATAAGAGATTTGTCTCGTAGTGTTATGTGCTTCCTAATTCATCAGTAAACAGATCATTACCACTCAGCAATGTCCAAACCATGCACCACTAACCAAAAGAGATGTGAATTACCTATAATAAAAATCTGTAATAAAATTNTATATATATATACATATATGTATATATATGTATATCTGTGTGTATCTATATATGTGTTTGTGATATACGCAGAAATATATGAAGCGAGAAAAAGATCCCCTGTGTCCAGAATCTTCATTTGTTTTTGAAAGGCACTTTGGATGAGATACCTAAAGAAAACCGGGTGCTTAATTTCAGTTTCCAGAGGTGTTTGATAGTAAAAGTGACTTCACCAAAAAGAAGAAAAAAAAAAAAATCATCCATTTATGGAAGCAACATCGACACTAAGAAAAGTATAAACATAGATGTCTGTACCTACTTGTAACCTATATAGACAGAACTGGAGTGAAGCAGACAGAGGAAGGAACTTACTTTCGGAAGAGGGAGGGAGAAGGAATATCTAAATGGGTTAGCTGTTAAGAACAAGAAGCTTTTGATTTAAGAAATATTAAAAGTGAGTTTCTGGATTTTATTCCTGACATACACCCAATTAATATATTTTCCAAAACCAAGAAACTATGTTTGCAGGATTTATTTAATACTAATGTAGGCGGTAAAGGGATAATCTGATACCTGTAAGATTTTTTTTAACAGGTTTTGTTTCAAAAATATAGAAGCTGATGCTGACCTAGTTGATTAAAAATACTTTTCTATGTGAAACAGTGCAGAATGTCTTCTTTTCAAGGCAGTTGAATTGAAGAAAGGTAATATATGCTATCAAAAGTGCCAAAGCTTCAACTGAAAAGAAAACTTCAGAATAACATACATTTCAATATTGCTCACACATCCATTCAAAAATTGTGTTTCTTCATTTGGAAGACATACAACTATTTTAAAATCTTTTCTTCCTGATACATTTTTTAAAATTTTGGAAATTATAATCTTTAAAGTGATCTTGTGACTGCTCTTTAGAAGTTTCCATTCACAGGAAACTTCACATAAAAATAAGCTTATTAAATAATTTCACTAATTAAAGAAGAAAATTAGTCAGAACAAATTTTATATTTTTATTAGCAATTTTTGAGGACATGTCTAGATACCTTATCCCAGATCTACTCAAAAAGTTTAATTTTCTTCCATCTGCAAAACTGATATCCTATCATACTATGATGCTTGTATTAATATATTAATCATCTCATTAATTACTAGAAAAGATTAGACTTATTGTAAAGGGGAAAAAAAGTAATTAACTGTAACTATGTTAAAATATTTAACTAGATTATATATTTTATTAAAGCATAAAAAAAAATCCAAACCCAAACTACTGCAATATTTTCTAACTGTACCCTTATATATATTTTGTAATAAATGGATGCATTGCCTTTCACACACCTACACTGATTAAAAAACAGTTAACTATTTATAAGTTATTTTATGGTTCTTCAGACAAAGTACTGAACAAAGACTACTGACAGACCCCTCAAGATTTTGACCTTACCCTCATGATCTAACTTCACTTTTCTTCATCTTTTCTCCTTTTTAATAACTGCATGGACACCATTTACCACATACAAGAAGAATACCTTATAGAAGAATATATGACCCAGGACTCATTTTAATATTCATAAATTTGTCAACTTTATTAAAGAAATTCAAGTAGCAACTGAACACTGGGTTACACTTCTCTACCAGATATCTTTTATCTGGCTGTTAAATATTACTAATGATGCTTTAACTTCTCATTATTTGGAATTCAACTCCTTGGCAGGCATGCAATACATGCTCTAGATTCTCCAGCATATATATCCAGAGTAACAACTGCAACTATTCAAAGTTGTTACCAGTGTCCTAAAGACATGAAAGTTCCCAGACTCAGAAGGTTAGCTTCAAACACACTGAAAGAAACAACAAAAAAATTTAGAAATTTCTCCCTTGAAGTCAAAGTCTAAAAATTCTGTTCCCACTTCGTGTTTTGGTTTTCTGTCTTTGGGTTTGTTGTTTTGGGTTTTTGTTTGTTTGTTTGTTTGTTTTGTAGTTGGTTTGTTTGGGGTTTTATTTGGTTTTCTTTGTTTTGTTTGTTTGGGTTGTTGTTCTGGTTTGTTTTGGGGTTTGGTTTTGGGGTTTTTTTTTAATTTCTTTTCCCCAAAACTCATCAGGCAAGTCCAGATCCAGGTTTCAAAAATCTCAAGGTGAAAAGAAACCCTTAACTCTACTAGTATTTTTTCTTTCTGGACAAATCCTGACATTTTCCAGTTGTATCTCCATCCAAAATAAGAGATCAATTTAGGATTAAAAAATACAATTACTACTTGAAAGGAAACTGCATTCGAATGTTGTTAATTAAATGAGGGAGTGGATGTCAATGTTAATGTGTAGGTACATAAAAAGAACCTTATTTTGCAGATGTATGACAGGGCTCCCTGAAGAACACAAGTTTTTCTGTATTAATTCCATGGTAGTTGAAAGCTGCATAATCAAAAACACCTTCTAAGTTTGGCAGAAATACATCACTGGCTGTTTAAAATTAAAGGTCTACATGGAAAGTTCAATTTTGTTTTGTTATGGTTTTTTATTCCCTTAGGATCCTTGTGGTAGAGGAAATATTTTTATCCAGGCCTCAGGAAATGGTGGTCTGGCTAGCAACTACAGTGATGTGGATGGTTGCATGAACAGTATTTACTTGGGGCAAACCATACTATCACTTACCTCTGCTCCAAAACTCCTAGACTATGAGAACTAGTCAATGTCAGTGACCACCAGGAAATATCCAGGGAGAAAGGACTGGGGATGATAATAGCCTGAAATGACCCTTCGATCTCAAATGAGGTGAGTCAGAAACTTGCAAGATATTGGTGTGGATAAACAGAACTCTACTGAGTTATATTTCAGACAGAAATTCAGTGAGAGTCACACACTTCAGTGTCTTATGGGATGAAGTTGCGAGGAATAGAGAGTTTTCTGACGGAGACTTCACACTTTGCAGGTGAATACTTTTGGCAGAGGAATGTCGCAACCTCAAGATAGTAGAAATTCAGCAGATTTTCTGAAGATAATATTACTGATTTTTTCTCTTCTTTTCAAGACTCTGCAACTGTTTCTCAAGTGCCCCATCTGATATAAGTTCATTTCCTGGTCCAGACCTGAAAACTGGTGCATGAAAATCTGTAGATCTATCTGGGTTGTTCCGCTGTAACTCTGCCCATTCCAGACAACTTGCAAAATTATTGCCTTCTTGACTTCTTCAGAAAATACAGAATCATCATGGCAACATCAGCTATCAGCCCTTGAGTGCACACAGTTTCTTCATTCCAAAAGGATCTTCTATGTATAAACTTTTATGATACCACAAGTTAGATCAACGTTCTGTGTTTGATAACCATTCACTCAGGCAAGCATCCTGTGTTTTCCCTTCCTCTTCAATATTGATGGAGTTGGTTTAGGAAAGTAACTCTTTAGGCTGCTATATTTTAGCTTTTCTTTCCTTTTGTGTATTTAATTTTTTAGATACTTTGCATCATCTTACAATTTTGTCTACAATTCATTTTTCACTAGTTTTTTGGGTTTTTTTAAAGTTTGGCTTTCAAGTTTAATCGGCATTGCTAGAACTTCCACTTTCTATTACATAAAATATGGTAAAATACACTGTGGGTGGAGTTAGTTTGTTTGTGGGTTTTTCTGTTATTCTTGTTGGTGATGGCTGTCCTCTGCTTATAGCATTGTCTTCATTGTCTACTAACTTTACTATTTGTCATCAGTGATCTCTTAGCTAAGAAAGCATGTCAGAGCAAAATTTAACTGCAGGTCAGCAATAATATTGTTTTTAATGAGGTGCATGGGGGTAGAGGAAGGAAAGAATTACAATTATGGGGTTACAGATGATACTGGGCATAATTTTTACAACCAACCAATACACTGACTCATTAATTCCATACAAAGCCACTTAAAAAACAACATAATGCATTAAGAACAGATGATGTTCTGATTTATCTCTTGATTTCCCAAACCATGGCATTCCCACTAAAAATGAATTAGTGCTTGGCAACTCATCTGGTTTTGAATTTGTGATGTTTGTCTGGTTCTATGGGGAGCTGATTTTACACCATAGTCATGATGGATTAACCACAACTTTGGTACTACCAGGGGCAGATGAGGGAATCAGAATTTTCTCTTGATGTTCACTTTGCCTCAGACATCATTTTCCTCTCTTCAAATATTTCAGATAGAATTACCCAGTAGTAGCCAACAATGAATCCAGGGAAATAATCTTGTTTTGTATACATCGAAAAAAATCTGGCAGCTTTCCCTTGAAGTGCTTCAAGTCTTCTGTGCCTGCAAGCAAAACCTTGAAATTTTTAAAGGATATGTAGCATTGATATAAATACAAAACTATCTAACATGAACAAGTAAGGAATTTTGGGGAAAATATTTTCAACAGTGGTTTCACAGAATTACATAATCATGTAGATTTAAAGAGTCTTCAGTAGGTCTCTATTCCAACCTTCTGACCACAGTTCAACAATGAATTCAGAATTCAGATTACTCAGAACTTTGTCCCATCAGGTTTAAAGCCCATCCCTTTAAAGCCTCTAAGGATGGATTCCACAGACTTTCGGGTTAACCTACTCTGGTGATTTATTTCAGTCCAAGAGAGGTGATTCTCCCCCTCTACTCCACTCTGGTGAGATCCCACCTAGAGTACTCCAGTTCTGGAGCCCCTATTACAAGAAAGATCTAGACATGATGGAGCATGTTCAGAGAAGGACCATGAGAATGATCAGAGGGTTGGAGCACCTCTCCTATGGAGACAGGTTGAGAGAGTTTGGGCTATTCAGTGTGAAGAAGAGAAGGCTCCAAGGAGACCTTATTGTTGCCTTCTGGTGTCTGAAGGGGGCCTACAGGAAAGCAGGTGAAGGACTTTTTAGGATGTCAGGTAATGATAGAACTAGCAAAACTAGAAGTGGGTAGATTCAAATTGGAAGAAGTTCTTCACCATGACAGTGGTGAGACACTGGAAGAGGTTGCCCAGGTTGATGGTGGAAGCCTCATCCCCGGAAGTATTTAAGGCCAGGCTGGATGGGGCTCTGAGCAACCTGATCTAGTGGGAGGTGCCTCTGCCCATGGCAGAGGGGTTGGAACTAGATGATCCTTGGGGTCCTTTCCAACCCTGACAATTCTATGATTCTGTGATTTTCTTCAGAGTTAAAAATGGTTTTTGTTACATCCTCTCAAAATCATTACAGCTAATTTCATTTTCTCTTGTTCTCTTGCCATACATCTCAGTAATAAACATTGCTCTGCCATCCTAACAACCTACTCATAAATGTTGAAAGTTACCTATGAGGATCCCCTGCAACCACCTCTCTAGACTGAAAAACCATCTGACATAAGTATTTCCTATAGGGCATTACCTCTACCCCTTGAATTATATTTATTTATATCTTTCTTGCATTGGGTTCCCAAAACTGAACGCAGTATCTGGACATGGTCAAGTAAAGGCAGATAATATTTTTTCTTGACATATCAATAACATAGCTAATACAGAATTAGAAGATTATCTGGTCCAACATTTCATCTTGCTACAATAGCCCAATACGCCAATAGCTATTGTGACTGCCAAGGCACACTAGTGGCTCATGTTTGTCCTGTTTTCTCCTAGATGCTTTTCAGCAAAGCTGCCTCCCAGATATTCCTTAACCTTCAGGTAGTTAGTCCATCCCATATACTGAGCAGTAAGGAATGCAGGCAGACTTGTTCTCTGGTTTTGTGCTGAAAGATTCTTGCTGGCACTGAGAGGGTAGCCACCATATTCTAATGTTGAAAGAAAAAATATAAAGAAAGCTAAGATTGTGAGGAGAAATTAACAATTGTGTCTGGTAGGCTTAGAACTCTCTAGGACCAAAAAGATGTCTTGGACACTTGGAAGTCAGAGAAAGAATCGCTGAGACCTCTTGGTCATAGGAGTCATCAAAAGGCTTGAATTACTGTCTGATGACAAAGAACTTGTTGCTTGGGGTGGCAACAAACTAAATTCAAGAAAAAGACACAGTTAATTCCCTCAGCAGTCTGGGATGCATTTCATCAAGTCCCATGGCATTGTATATCTTCAGGTCCCTCAGATGATTACACACTTTTTCTTCACTTACAGTAGTAGGGACTTTGTCTCCCAGGTCTCCAACCTGAGGACCATCCACATGAGAGTCACAAGAGGAGGGGTTGCCAGTGAAGTCTGAGGCAAAAAAGTTAAGGATTGTTAAGGGATTTCACTACAATGACTGAAAATGGAGGTGAGTTAAAAGAAAACACCTATGGAGAAGACACTGAACTGAGAATTCTGTGGCATCTTGAAAGTTACAAAGAAAGGGAATAGAGGTTTAGGGAGATGGCAAGTGACATCTGCAAAACTAAATAATATGTGAATTCATAATCAAATACAAATCCCTATAAATATTTTAAAGTTGGTTTGGTTTTTTTTCAAATGTCCTGAGGTTTGTCCTTTTTCATTGTTATGTCATTATAGCTTTTGGTGATATGCATATCACCAAATTTTTGTTTGTTATGCATATGATTAAAGTCTATTTTTTTGCTTGTATTGTATCATATACTACTGTAAGCAGGTGTGTTTATATTCCAAATAAAATTAAGAGTAGACTATTTCTCTACCCTAATTTTATTGACAAATAATGCAACATCAGCAGAGCTCTCTGAAGAAAGTCAAAACCTCAGAGGCTGTCCAGTCTTTGGTCTTCTTAATGATGAGGTTGTTGTATAAAGGACACAGTAAAATTGGCTTTTCTCCCTTTCAGTTCCCCCAGCTGGAATTAGGAGTCAGAATTTCTGGCTTTTTGCATAGCAAAATTTGTTTAGACCATTCATAGGTTACTATTCACAAGTTACTATTTCATGTATGCAAGTAACACAACCTCTGTAAGTTCCAAATTATATTAACTCTCGAAATGTTATGCAGAAGTTTCATCTTCAAAGATATTTCTGAACTTAACTTATGCATATCTTTGCACTCAAGTTTCATTTGATAACCTGTCACATAGATCTAATTTGTTTGTGTATTCCCATGCTCTTCTCCATGCTAGGAAATGTCTTTTTCTAACAAAAGATTGGTGAACTGAATATTAAATTTATCTGCACCATCCACAGTCCCTCAACGAGAAAGAGAGAAAACAGAAGACCAAGAGGAAACAGAAGATCAAGAAAAGAAGCAAAAGAGGGGAAGGGATGCACATTTAGCACAAGCCACTTGGTTGGTCAACACCAGAGGATCTACTAACTGGGCTGGCCCCGCCCAGTCCAAGCTGCCACATGCTGCAGAAGGTGATAAAGTTCCTGCAGTACACATAAAGAATATTCCAAGGGCAGAAGGTTTGGGTTAGTCCCGCCCCACATGAAAGCAAACCCATTTGTGAGATGCACCTGGTGGGTAATGGAGGAAAAGTTTATTGTGTGCCACAGAACAATCACCAATCTAGGTGAGAAGAGAACGCACTCTGAATTGTCTATTGTATATATGCTATGATGTTAACTGCTGTTGAGCATGATACAGAACAGTGTGGAATGAGGGGTGGGGAATGTAGTGATTTGAACCACATAATATTCCCCACTATCAGAATCATGAATTTATGACTACGGCGCTTAAGACTATGTGGCATTACAGTCCTGGAAGGGAGTCTTGGGCTCTCGCTCGCTTTTCCAGTGCTTGAGCAGGTGGCTGCATTTTTGCCTGTTAAGGGATTCAAATGGATACTCTTTTCCCTTTTCCTTCTGTTCTCTATACACACTGATATATTCCAATATCTTTGTAGCAGAGGAATAAAATATTCTGTGTAAATCAACTGAAAATTCTCCCTCTGCCTTTTTTTCTCCTCTCCCTTATCTCTTGGTAAGGAGAGACAAGAGTGGGTAGTGGGAGGAGTGAGGAAATTTAGCCCTTGCACTAAACAATTACAACAACCAATCTGGAGGTTGAGAAGTCATGTTCTTGATCCCTAACTGCCTTCCTTCTTTTTAAAGAAATGTCTTTTGTTTAAAATATTAACCTACTATAATCCTATCAAATCTCCATACACTTCTGTTAAAACGATGCCACCTTTACACCTTGCAGGTGTATTTTCAATCTCCTTCAATCTCCTCTGACTAGTTCTGACTGCTTGATTGGGCTTACCTCTTGTGATTTTTTATCATCATGGGGATCTCAAGAGACATCACCAGGAAATCAAGAAAGGGAGCCAGAAGACCTGCATGATTAAGTAAGGAACTGTTAAGTAAATTTAAGTGGAAGAAGAGAGTCTACAGATCATGGAAGGAGGGGATGGCCACCTGGAAGAAGTATAGGCCTCTTGTCAGAGGATGTAGGGAGGCAACTAGGAAGGCTAAGGCCTCATTGGAACTCAACATTGCAAGGGAGGTCAAAGATAACAGAAAGGGCTTCTTCAAACACATTGCAGGAAAAACTAACATTGGACGCAATGTAGGCCCTCTGCAGAGTGAGGTGGGTGCCCTGGTGTCAGAGGACACAAAGAAGGCTGAGTTACTAAATGCCACCTTCTTCATCTCCATCTATGCTGCCGGAGGCTGTCCTCAGAAACCCCTGACAACTGAGGCACCAGAGGACAGCATGACAAAGGAGTCTTCCCTGGTTGATGAGGACTAGGTTAAGGAACAATTAAGTAATATGGACATCCGTAACTCCATGTGTCCTGATGGCATGCACTCACAGGTGCTGAGGGAGCCAGCACAGATCATTGCCAGACCACTCTCTACCATCTTCAGTAAGTCGTGGTGGACAGGAGAGGTGCCTGGGAACTGGAGGAGGGCAAACATCACTCCAGTCTTCAAAAAGGGTAAGAGGGAGGACCCAGGTAACTATAGACCTGTCAGCCTCACCTCCATCCCCAGAAAGGTAATGGAGCAACTTATCGTTGGTATTGTCCTAAGGTATATCAAGAACAGTGGGGTCATCAGGAGCAGTTAACATGGTTTTACCAAGGGGAAGTCATATCCGACCAACCTAATAGCCTTTTATGAGGACATAACCAGGTGGATTGATGATGGTAGAGCAGTGGATATGGTTTATCTTAATTTCAATAAAGCATTTCACACTGTCTCCCACAGCATCCTTCAGGCAGTGTGGTCTGGATGATAAGGTAGTGAGGTGGATTGGGAACTGGTTGAAGAAAAGTCAACTGTGGTCAGTGGAATGGAGTCTAACTGGAGGTCTGTAACTAATGGAGTCCCACAGGCGTCTGTACTGGGACCAGTTCTGTTCGGTATATTTATCAATGACCTGGATGAGGGCAGAGAGAGCACTGTCAGTAAGTTTGCTGTTGACACCAAACGGGGTGAAGTGGCTAACACACCAGAAGGCTGTTCTGCCATTCAGCGAGACTTGGAGAAGCTGGACAGGAAGAAATTTAATTTACTTCAACAAAGGCAACTGTAGAGTCTTGCATGTGGGAAAGAACAAATCCATAGAGCAGTATAGGTTGGGGACTGACCTGTTGGAAGGCAGAGAAGGGGAAAAGGATCTGGGGGTCCTAATTAATGGGAGGTTGACCATGAACCAGCGATATGCTCTCCTGGTCAGGAGGGCCAATGCCATTCTGGAATGTATCAAAAGGAGTGTCATTAGTAGGTCGAGAGAGGTTCTCCTGCCCCTCTACTCTACCCTGGTGAGGCTGCATCTGGAGTACTGTGTTCAGTTCAAGAGGGACATAGAACTGCTTGAAACAGTCCCACACAGAGCCACAAAGATGATTTAGAGAATGGAGCATCTTCCTTATGAGGAGAGACTGAGGCAGTTGGGGCTCTTTAGCCTGGAGGAGACTCAGAGGTGACCTCATTGATGTTCATAGATATGTAAAGGGTGAGTGCCAGGAGCATGGAGCCAGGATCTGCTCTATAATGCCCGATGACAGGATAAGAGGCAATGGGTGGAAACTGAGGCACGGCAAGTTCCACGTAAACATGAGGAGGATTTTTTTCACTGTGAGAGTGAACACTGGAACAGGTTGCCCAGGGGAGTTGTGGAGTCTCCCTCTCTGGAGATATTCAAAACCCACCTGGATGCATTCCTGTATAGGTGACCGTCCTCTGGCAGGGTGGTTGGACTAGATGATGTTTTGAGGTCCCTTCCAGCCCCTGACATTCTGTGATTCTGTGATTACCAATGGAAGGCACTAGAATGAATCCTGGAATATGTAGTCCAGGTAGAGACTCCCCTCTAGAGAAGACTGCAAGCATGAAACACTGACCTGTCACTCCCATGAGGTCATATGTCAGTATTTCCACACAGAAATATTTTCTTTCTGTGATGAAGTATTTTGGTTGTTGATGTTTTTTATTAAAATGTCAACATTTGACATATATGATGTCAATTTTTCAGGTATTCTACAGTAAATTGCACCTGATACAAATGTATGTGCATCTTCTCTATTTCTCCATACTAGTTGTTTTTTCAATAAGAGATTATGGAAAAAAAGTGAAGATGTGTCAGGATCTATAGACTCTAATAGCGGGATTCATCTGACCAAATACAAAAATCTATAACTGCGACATCTACATCTGAGATTGCCATCCTAGACTCTTTTCATAATCAATGGACAGAAATAGGTGCTTTTAGGGTGTGATTCATCTCATCCTGAAGTAGATGGTTAAAACAGGTCAACTGAATCATGTTTTAAAAGTGCTCATATCTCTCCTTTGGCAGTAGAGGGAGTCTATAGATGCAACTTCCAACTTTGACAGCTGGAGTTAAATAAAACTGCTTCTACCATAAAAGACCATAGAACTGTTCTGCATATATTTGTCTTGTTCTTCTTACTTGTTTGCAAATATGTAATTACTTTTTGTTTTCCTCTTTCTCTCTGTAAAACCAATCCTTTTTACTTTGGATACTCTTTTCCTATTATACTCATTCTCACAAAAATCAGGCTGTAAACCCTTAATTTTAAGTCAATATCTGAGATAAGTGCATGTCGTATTACCAAAACTGTGAAATTCTAAAGTACTTCCTGCTTTTCTTGCTAGTGTCACCACGACTCTTTTCAAAGTCCCACATCTGAATTAGGAAGGACATGGAAGTGTTGGAGCAGGTCCAGAGGAGGGCCACAAAGATGATCAGAGGGTTGGAGCAGCTCTCCTATGAGGACAGGCTGAGAGAGTTGGGGCTCTTCAGCCTGGAGAAGAGGAGGCTTTGAGGGGACCTGATAGTAGCCTTCCAGTATCTGAAGGGGGCCTACAGGAAGGCTGGGGAAGGATTATTTACAAGGTCCTGCAATGACAGGGCAAGGGGTAATGGGTTTAAACTGGCAGAGGGGAGATTTAGACTGGATGTTAGGAGAAAGTTCTTTACAGTAAGGGTGGTGAGGCACTGGAACAGGTTGCCCAGGGAGGTTGTGGATGCTCCCTCCCTGGATGTGTTCAAGGCCAGATTGGATGAGGCCTTGAGTGAGCTGTCCTAGTGGGAGGTGTCCCTGCCTATGGCAGGGAGTTGGAACTAGGTGATGCTTGAGGTCCCTTCCAACCTTACCATTCTATGATTCTATGAATTACACTAGTTGTCTAATACAGAAGGCCAGGATCAGGCAAGAGATATTCTCACGTATTTCCATAGAATCATAGAATCACAGAATGTCAGGGGCTGGAAGGGACTTCGAAAGATCATCTGGTCCAACCTCCCTGCCAGAGCAGGATCACCTATGCCAGATCACACTAGAATGCATCCAGATGGTTCTCGAATATCTCCAGAGAGTAAGACTCCACAACCTCCCTGAATAGCCTCTTCCAGTGCTCTGTCAACTTCACAGTGAAAAAATTCTTCCTCATGTTTACATGGAACCTATGCCTCGACTTTCATCCATTACCTCTTGTCCTGTCACTGGGCACCACCAAGAAGAGGCTGGCTCCATGCTCCTGGTACTCACCCCTTGTATATTTCTGAACATTAATCAGGTCACTCCTTAGTCATCTCCTCTCCAAGCTAAAAAACCCCAACTCTCTCAGTCTCTCCTCATAAGGAAGATGTTCAACTTCCTTAATTTTTTGGCTCTGTGCTGGACTCTCTCAAGCAGTTCCCTGTCCTTCTTGAGCTGGAGGGCCCTGAACAGGACACAGCACTCCAGATAAGGCCTCAACAGGGCAGAGTAGAGGGGCATACTAACCATACCCCTTCTAATACACCCCAGAATGGCATTGGCCTTCCTTGCCACAAGAGCACACTGCTTGCTCATGCTCATCCTTCCATCCTCCAGAACTCCCAAGTCCCTCTTCCCTTCACTGGTCTCCAGCAGGTCAGTCCCCAACCTATACTGATACATGGGATTGTTCTTTCCCGGGTGCACAACTCTATATCTGCCCCTGCTGAACTTCATTCAGTTTCTTCCTGCCCAACTCTCCAACCTGTCTATGTCTCTGTGTGGCAACCACTCCACCCAGCTTGGTGTAGTCAGCAAATTTGCTGACAGTGCACACCATGCCCTCCTCCAGGTCATTAATGAATACATTGGATAAGACAGGTCCCAGTACCGACCCCTGGGGAACTCCACTAGTCACAGGCCTCCAGTTAGACTCTGTCCCATTGACCACAACACTCTGACCTCTTTCCTTTAACCAGTTCCCAATCCACCTCACTATTCCATCACCCAGATCACACCTCCTCAGTTTAGCTACGAGGATGCTGTGGGAGACAGTGTCAAATGCTTTACTGAAATCAAGGTAAAGCACATTCACTGCTCTTCCATCATCTACCCACCTGGCTGCATCCTCACAGAAGGTTATCAGGTTGGTAAAACATGACTTCCTCTTTGTAAAACCATGCTGGCTGCTCCTGATGACCTTCTTGTCCTTGATACAGTGAAGCACAGTGCTGAGGATAAGCCACTCCATTATCTTTCCAGGGACTATTTTACAGTTCCCTCTGTGAACTATACAGCATCGTTTCACAAAGTCACATTTAATACAGTAACAAATTTCCAACATTTCCTGTACCTATCTATGGATGACACAAGTTATAAAACAGTCCTCTTTGTCACCTTTATTTACATATGAAGTAAGGATTTTTCAATAATTGCCTGTGGTTTGGGAGTGAAGACTGCAAATCAAAGCCATATAAATGATAGTAGGTGGTACAGTGAACACAGTCTTTCTGCATTTTGCCATGCCTCAGCCCTAGAAGCACTTGCCAGAGACAATGATGTCTCTTTGGAGGTCTTCTAGAAATTAAGTGTGAATGGAAGTTTGAACAGTGGTTGCAGATCTTTGCATCAGTTCCATTAATTTCTCCATCACAGAGCACTGCTTTATCAGAATACTGAAGGAAAGTAAACAGCAATAAATCTGATTTCCCTCTGGGTAAACCCTGCAAAAGATATGAGTGAGGGATGGGTGTGAATTGCACTTCAATGCACCAGCAATCTGATTGGGCTAAATCTGAGGTGGTGGACTCAGATTAACTCCTGGGCATTTACTGAAGGTTTTCAAATTTTCATAGTGTAAAAAGCAAAGAGGAACCCTCAGATCATTTAATCTGCTTTCTTCTCGATCACAGGCACTTATCTTTCACACAGTTATCCCTACCTTGAGTCAAATCATTTCTCTGCAGCTAAAGTATATCTTCCTAAGAGGCATCGAATCTTGATTTGAAGATCTCAGGAGATGGAAAATCCGCCACTTCCCTCTATAATATGTTCTGATAGCTAATAACTATCAACATTAAAAGTATGTGCCTTATTTCCAATCTGAATTCATCTGGCTTCAGGCTCCAGCCCTTGATTCTTATTATGCCTTTCTCCACTAGATTACAGAGTCCTTTCATATCCATTGTATTCTGTCTGAGAAGTTATATATGCCATAAGCAAGTCACCTTTCAGTCTTCTGCCTCGTAAACAGAAAGACCCAACTTTTCAAATCTCTCACCAGAAGGTGTTTTCTCCTGTTTTCAAAACATATCTCCATTTTGTTTCTACCTTCTCTAGTAGCTCCAGTGTCTTTCTGAAAATGTGGATTGCAGAGCAAATACAATACTACAGCATTGTCTCCCCAAATTATAAAAAATTATCTGTCCTGCTCTCCCACTGACTGTTCAGCAATCATACTGGGTTTTTTGCTACATCATACAATTCTGAGTGTTTTTTGTTGCTTGTATAGTACAAATCCTCCATATTTTTAAGTTGCTCCTCTCACATTTTCAGTTCTGTGGTTTTCATCCTGATTTCTGGAAAGGTAATTTAGCATTGGTCTCTGGTAAAGCATCCTGTTTCTAATAATCTTGTTTACTAAGCAATCTTTTCCATCCCCACAGTCTTCTCTTTGTTGTTTGCCACTGACTTATCCATAAATGATTCCAGGAGTAATTTCACATTAACTGCCAAATTGCTAATAAAAAAACTTGGGAACACCCATTTAGTATCAGGTCTTGTGGAATCAGAGAAGAAACATCTCATGTCAGCTTTGTATTATTTTGCATGAGAGTAACTGCAGGGGAAGGGGTCTGATGAGTAGCAATGTCTAGTTGCCTTCTATAGCATTTCTTGTACGTCATAATTATCATCAATGTGCTGAACATTTCTCCAGCTACTCTGGAATTCTTATACACTGGTTATCCAGAGCAGCTGACTTCAGAATCTTAATTTTATTTTTTTTCATTGTCAATCAACTTTTTTGATTACTAATGCGAATCTCTTTCATTATGAGATAAAAGTGAAGTTGAATATTTTTTCGCCTTGGAATGGTTCATTCACCTAAACACATTAGTTTCGATTGATATAAATGTATTCAAGAGTCTGGAATGAATTGGACCAGCAGTTGTAAGACAAACAGGTACAGCAGGATTTAAATATCATGCCAAAATAGAAGAGAAATCTGACTTCTTACATATTTAGGTGCATATATCAGTCACCTACGAAGTGAGAAAGGAAAGCTCAGATCCCTCTCTTTTTGACTGAGAAGAATGTGATCCTGTTCTCTTGTCTTACAAGAAACATCTCAGGCACTGTGATAAAGGAATTCTAGGCTAAAATCTTCTTCTGTATATACACCACCTTTTCTAGGTACCTAGATATACATTGGGCTACTGACACTGCATGGAAATGGATATTAAAGTGCTCTTTTTCTATAGGATTTTTTTTTTTAATATCAATTTAAATTTACCTGAAATTAAATACATGGCTTTGATTGCTCTTGCAATGACAGGACAAGGGGCAATGGGTTTAAACTGGATGTTAAGAGGAAGTTCTTTACAGTGAGGGTAGTGAGGTACTGTCACAGGTTGCCCAGGGAGGTTGTGGATGCTCCCTCCCTGGAGGTGTTCAAGGCCAGGTTGGATGAGGCCTTGGGTGACCTGTACTAGTGGGAGATGTCCTTGCCTATGGCAGGGGGTTTGAAATACATGATCTTTGAGGTCTCTTCCAACCTCGCCATTCTATGATTCCATTATTGTCTAACAGCAAAGAAAACCCCAGTTATTCATACAATGCATATGTAAGTATATAATTTTACTTTTGCAGATTCAAACCAGAAACATTTTTTAATATACACTTTAGACATCATAGGGAGCAGTTTTACCACCTCAACTTTGGGAAAGTTCTGCAGTAGATATAGATTATTTTGTTTGTGTAAAAATTAAAAATGTTATCCTGTTTATAGGTCTCTGGTTCTCATCTTCATTTGGTTCTTCCAGATGCTTCTATTAATTTTCTACACTTTATTCTACTGGGATATACATAGCTTAGGTCTGCATCATATTTGTCAACAGAAAATCTTTCATTAGTAATGGTATTTTGGATGCTACTTCTATTCTGCAGCCAGACACTATCTATCCCACCTATGACATGAAGCCTACTTTGTAAAACTCTTTGACCTAACAGAATGAGGTCCCAGTGGCCCAGTAGTTCCATAACAGAGAAATCTGTATCTTCAAATTTATTGTGCAACTAAGGTTTCAAAAACAGTATTTCTACCTTCTTCCCTTGCTTTCAGAGTCAGAAATGTTTCCCAATAGAGTGCCTTCTTCACTTCTTTGGAACCATCTTCTCATCTCTTATTTCATTTTGTGCTAGTATTATTATAAAGATTTACTGAATGAATTCATAAAGCTTCCTAGTCTTGGTATGGTTAGCTTGTGGTCTGCTCTTCAGCAAAATAACTGAGAAAAAAAGTCAGCAGCTGATCTGAGGCGATATACAGCAGTGTTTCCAGTCTGTGTCTATGTTGTTAATTAAAAGAGGTTCAGGAACTGATCTCTTCCCAGAGTCCAATGGCACCAGTTGGTGAGGTCTACACTGCTTAAGACTTTTCTTTTTTTTTAGGGTAGATTTGTCTTTGAATAACCCTCAAACATTCTACTAACAACTGAGAAGTGTAAACCTTCAATGTGAGGTTTTCAGGTCCACAAATTCCCATTCATGCCATGCCTAACAACTAGAATGCACACAATTCATTAAGACCCATGAGAATACCTAGAAGCTTACTATTTATTTAGATATCTAGTCTCATTTTCTACAGGGTGTTAATTTAGACAGCTCAAAACTTGGACCTTAAATGCTTCTGGTGAACCAGGTTCTTATTATTTGATCACCTGTGGCTTAGACTCTGACACCCCTGTGGCCCAGGGTCAGAAATTTATCTAAATACCTGGTCTCCTTTGTCTCAGTGGCAAGAGAAGTTATTACACAGAGACAAATAATATATACAATTTTCAATTATCCATAAAATGAGAGACTTCTAGTTGAGCCCCAGACTAAAGCACAAAGATTTGAGCTACTACCTTGACTAAGTGGCAGACAAGACATGACATGCATGAATGCTGAGATACATTCACAGGGTAGGATCAAACATCCTCCATAGTTGATGAATCTGGGATCCCAGTGGAAGTGAAAAAGGAGTATTACCTGCCAACACTGGCCAGTGGACATTTCCTCATCTAACTGGAAACCACTCAGGCCTGAAACTAGGCATTATGAATGTCTTCTATGCACTGTAAAAAAAA
>VWZE01003152.1:124906-157920 GCA_013396675.1 Eubucco bourcierii | reverse complement strand
CCAACCTTACCATTCTATGATTTGGATGGAAACTAAACCAGCTGGGATGGTAATAAGAACAATAAAATGAATCAGAGACAAGAGCTGGAAACTAATATCAAACCAATACCAAACAAATATGAAACCCAAACCCTGATGGCAATGATGCCACCATCACCACTGATGCTGGGAGAAGACACTGAGGAAGTCCCACACTGGAGTCAGCAACAGGTGGTAGTCAGATTCAAGAGTTGGATTCTGGAACTGTCTTCAGGAGCTCACAGATCAGGGTCAAAGGCAGAAATGGGCAGAGTTCTCCTTGGATGCCATCCATGGAAAAATATTGGCCCTGGTGAGCTCTCAGCTTTATATAAGAACACTTGAATGTGATGTGTATGGAGTGGAAATCTCTGATGGCCAGTTTAGGATCACCTGTTGTGGTTTTTTGAGGAGTTCCTGTCCATTCCTCCTCACAGCTGCCTCCTCTGATGTTGTGTACTCCTAAGTGGCACATGAGATTTAGCAGTGCCCTTGGTCTGCAGCCCAACCCTTGGCAGTCCTCTCCCCATCAACCTTCTCACTGGCAGGAGCAGCCACTGCCTGTGCTAACCTGCCCCGAGAAGTGCCTCACTGAGCAGAGACTGAGCTGAGAAGTCAAATCACTGAGCAGGATCAGTTCTGTTCCAGCTCAAAGCAGGACAAAAGCCCAGCTGTTGGGACAACAACCTGCCCTAAAAAGCAGCTCAGCATATAGCTGCAGCTACCACCAGCAGGAGAATCATTCTGCTGCACTCAAGGAGCTGTGCAGGGAACAGGCTCACTGACTGCAGGCATCAGTGCCCACCCCATTGATTGCAGCAGCTGCTGGATCCAGCACTGAATCTATAACCCCAGCACTCTCCCCTTTAATGAGTCTGCACTGAAGAAACACATTAATTAAACAGAAATGACTGTGGGTGCCTTACAGCTTTTTGGCTTTAACAGGTTTCTCTTTTGCATTGAGGATCAATATTGCTGCCAATTACACCATGAGTCTCTAGCCCACCTTTTTAAGCTTCTTGGAGGGAAAACCACTGCTTAGGATTGAAGACTTCCACAAGCCTGGCAGGCCAGAGCCCTAGAAATATGCTGTGCAGCACAGAAAGGAGTCCTCAGAGAGCTGTCCCCATTCTGGATCCAGCCAGCATTCAGAGCTGACACTGGGCAGTATCAGCCCCCTGTGGCTGGCTCAAGCATTCAAACATCTACATGTGGAGGATCATTCACTGCTCATGGTTTAATCCAGCTCTCAGAAACCACATTGCACTATTTTTTTTCCTTTTTGTTTTGCTTGCTGAAAAGCTCAGCAGGGCCCTTCTGTTTGGGCTGAGAGGTTGCAATCCCTGAGTGCAGTTTGCAGCAGTCACTGATGGGTTAGATTCAATTTCCTGCCCTCAGTGCTCCAAGCTCCTTCCAAGGGCCCTAATGCACCAGACTGCCCTGTACCAAGGCTGAGCCTCAGCAGTGACCAGATCTGTTCACACACTGCTTGCCTGAAAACCTAACGTGCCTGCTGGTGCTAAACATGGTGCCCTGCTTCTCTGCTTGATTAAGAGGCAACAACAGTCTAGTGACACCCGAGTGAGACCTTTGCAGCCTGCATAGGTACCAAACATTCTTCCTGCCCATGAGATCCAGCTCAGTGGGCTCCTTGGGTGGGCAGTGAAGTCAGGATGGGTCATGCCCTTTTTCCCTGGGCCAGCTGGGATGTGGGGATTGCTGAGTACTGCAGTCCTTGGGGCGGAGTGGAAAGAAAGGACTCACATCAGAGGGAAAAGAAGGGACCCTATACCTCAGATCAGAGGGGAAAGACAAGACCCCACATCTTGCACTAGAGGGGATAAATGGGACCCTACATCATTAGGAAGGACATGGAACTGTTGGAGTGGGTCCAGAGGAGGCCACAAAGATGCCCAGAGGGCTGCAGCAGCTCTGCCGTGAGGACAGGCTGAGAGAGTTGGGGCTCTGCAGCCTGGAGAGGAGAAGGCTTCCAGGAGAGCTTGGAGTGGCCTTGCAGGATCTGAAGGAGGCTACAGGAAGGCTGGGGAGGGACTATTGACAAGGTCTTGGAATGGCAGGACAAGGGGAGTGGGTTTAAACTGGCAGAGAGGAGACTGAACCTGGATATTAGGAGGAAGCTGTTTGCAGTGAGGGTGGTGAGACACTGGCACAGGTTGTCCAGGGAGGTTGTGGCTGCTCCCTCCCTGGAGGTGTTCAAGGCCAGGTTGGAGGAGGCCTTGAGTGACCTGTGCTAGTGGGAGGTGTCCCTGCCTATGGCAGGGGGTTGGAACTGGTTGATCCTTGAGGTCCCTTCCAACCTTCCCATTCTATGATTCTATAAGATGATTGCTCAACCATCACCCCAACCCCTCCCTTTCACTAATTCCTGTTCCCCCTCCCCTACACTTGGCAGAGCAAAGACAAGGAAGCAAGCAGGAATGTCTCCTAGTATTTTTATTGTTCCTTAGGTAACTGTGGATAGTACAAAGTTTTCCTCTTTAAAAAAAAAAAAAAAAGAAAAAAAAAAGAAAAAAAAGAAAATTGATTACCCTCATACTTCCAGACACTGGGCTTCCCATGGGAATCTGCTGCCACAGATTTTTTTTTTTTTCTTTTCTTTTTTTTTTTTTTTTCCCAGAGAAACCATTTCCAACCACTGTTAATGCTATGTAGAGAGTACAACAGGAAGAGAATATTCTGGTAATCACCAACATGAAGTTCATCAGCGGTGTATAAGGGTGAACACTGAATTTTTTTATTATTATGATTTTTTTTTCCATTATCCTTAATATTTTTATTTACTTATTTCTCCATTCTTTTTTTTTTTCTTTTTTAATTTTTTTTTTTTTTAATAAATAAGAAACAAAACCATCATCCATTTAACCCCAAACTACTTCATTGCATTTACGACATCCATTGCATGAAACTGGACATGAACAAAGTTTGTTTTTGTTTTTGTATTTTTTTTTGTTGTTGTTTTTTTTTTTTAATATGCCACCTCTTGGTAAATAACAGACATAACATTATACAATATAGCTGCTGAATACAGGAGTTCAAACAATATGGGTACAACAACTTGTTCATAATACATACTGGGAAACCATCGTGTTTAATAGTTACTAAGACACAGATCCATGAGCTACTTCGGGTCTCAGCACAGTTAATCTAAGGGACAAGAACACAGTTGAGAGACAGCAGCTGCGATGGAAGGCGAAGGAAACTAACCTGTGATAGGGCTTGTTCAGACAGCAAGAGCTCCTCACCAGGTCAGCTTGTCCTGCTCCATATTACACCTCCATCACAGCTGACCAGGATGCCAGGGGAATGTCCATGCAACCCACCACACGGGGAAAAAAAAAAGCGAATCGCCCGAGGATAAACTTCCCAACAGTCATTGCCTTACTTCTTTCGTAGGTACTACAGGAAACGAAACCAAACCCCAAACTGAAGTGGTTCTTTTAAGTGCAGTTCCAGCTGCAAGGAGATGGTTCTTGGTGAGTCTATAACACAGGGGTCAGACTTCTAGAAACGTGGAGGTAAACGCTGATCTCTCAGGTTGATGCTGAAGAATCGACCTTGGTCTTCATTTTGGCAGCTGTTTGCATCTGTACTTAATTTAAAGTGTGTTGCCTTGCCATTAGCATTGCTTTTTTTGTGTTTGTTTGTTTGTTTGTTTTCAAAATGAGTTTCTCCCCCCTCTTTTTTTTTAATTAATTTTTTTTTAATTCCTTTTTTGTTGTTGTTGTTGTTTGTTTTGTTTTGTTTGTCTGTTTGTAAATCAGTTTCTAAACAAGGCTGGACTACAACTCATCGGACCTGATGACGTGGAAGAGGGTGACGTTGTAGAGTATTTGGTGCCCATTGTTCCAGGCGTAGAGGGCCCGATCCTTGGGGTTGTAGTCCAACATGGAGATGTGTGAGTACTTGTTTTGGAAGGGGATGTCGATGTACTCATAGGTGGAGGCGTTGGTCTGGTAGGCGTAGTGCACCTTGGTCCCTCCCGAGTAGCCGTTGGTGACGTAGAGCGTGCCGCAGATGATGAAGGCCTCCCCGGCGCTGCGTTTCGGGTAGCTGGTGTTCCAGGTCTGCAGGCTCTGCAGGGTGTTGGGGTCCAGTTTGCTGATGACAATGTTGCCTGCGTTCTGGTTGGTGGCATAGACAGCCCAGAGCCCGTTCTCATCCACCATGAGGTCGATGTCCGAGTGGCCGCCCCAGGCGTAGTGGTACATGTTGTTGTAGCCAGCGTAATCCAGGCTGCGAGTCTTGAGGATGGTCTCTGTTTTCAAGTCAAACCTGATGATTATGTGGCTTTGGTATTTGTTGAAGTAGATAGAGCCGTTGTAGACCACTTGCCCGGTGCCTGACCATGGGTGGGGGAGGCGGTGGGAGGTGAAGTTGTCAGTGTTCATGAAGTCCGCCATGGATTTGTACTCGCGCACGAAGCGGTTGTTGTGGTAGCTGTCCATGTACCAGACCTGGGGGAGAGACAGGAACAGCAGCTCAGCAAGCAGCTGGCACCCAGGGAAGAAGCTGAGGTGCCAAAAGGACTCTGAGATCAAACGAGCTCAGGGGTTGGTAGAGTGGTTTGGGTTGGAAGGGAGCTTGAAGACCATCCAGTTCCAACCCCCCTGCTACGGGCAGGGACACCTCAGACTAGTCCAGGTTGCTCAAGGACCCTGCCAACCCAGCCTTGAATGCTTCATAGGATCAGTCAGGGTTGGAAGGGACCACAAAGACCATCCAGTTTCAACCTCCCTGCCACAGGCAGGGACACCTCAGACTAGTCCAGGTTGCTCAAGGACCCTGCCAACCCAGCCTTGAATGCTTCACAGAATCAGTCAGGGTTGGAAGGGACCACAAAGACCATCCAGTTTCAACCTCCCTGCCACAGGCAGGGACACCTCAGACTAGCCCAGGTTGCTCAAGGACCCTGCCAACCCAGCCTTGAATGCTTCATAGGATCAGTCAGGGTTGGAAGGGACCACAAAGATCATCCAGTTCCAACCCCCCTGCCATGGGCAGGGACACCTCACACTAGATCAGGCTGCCCAGAGCTTCATCCAGCCTGGCCTTAAACATCTCCAGGGATAGGGTCTCAACCCTGGGCAACCCCTTCCAGGCTCTCATCACTCTCGTGCTGAAGAGCTTCCTCCTCACATCCAACCTGAATCTCCCCACCTCCAGCTTTGATCCATTCTCCCTAGTCCTAAAAGGTCCCTCCCCAGCTTTTTTGTAGGCCCCCTTCAGATACAGGAAGGCCACAATAAGGGCTTTGCTCTGCTCTCCTCAGACCCCACCCAGAGTACTGTGTACAGTTCTGGAGCCCCCAACACAAGCAGGACATAGAACTGTTGGAGAGAGTCGAGAGAAGGCCATAAAGATGCTCAGAGGACTGAGCAGGGGTTGGGTGCTGAGAGCTGGGATTGATGACTCTGGGCAGGAGAAGGCTGTTCAAAACCAGTTGGGGTGCTGAGATGCTGCTAGCCATCAATTTCTGCTTCTCTAAAGCATGAAATGCCTTTGGGTTCTGCCACCTCTGCTGTGAGGACAGGTTGAGAGAGTTGGGGCTCTGCAGCCTGCAGAAGAGAAGGCTTCAAGGAGACCTTAGAGTAGCCTTCCAGGATCTGAAGGGGGCTCCAGGAAGGCTGGGGAGGGACTATTGAGAAGGGCTTGGAATGGCAGGACAAGGAGAATGGGTTTGAAGTGGCAGAGGGGAGATTGAAAGTGGATGTTAGGAGGAAGTTGTTTGCAGTGAGGGTGGTGAGACACTGGCAGAGGTTGAGGGTGGGGAGACACTGGCACAGGTTGCCCAGGGAGGTTGTGGAGCACAGAATCACCCAACGTGATCAAAGATCACGTTGGGTGATTCTGTGCTCCACAACCTCCCTGGAGGTGTTCAAGACCAGGTTGGACAAGGCCATGAGTGACCTGTGCTAGTGGGAGGTGTCCCTGCCTATGGCAGGGGGTTGGAACTGGCTGAGCTTTGAGGTCCCTTCCAACCTGAACAATCCTATGATTCTGTGAAACATCCACAACCTCCCTGGGCAACCTGTTCCAGTGTCTCACCACCCTCACTAGCAATAGTTTCCTTCTAAGCTCTCTACATCTGCCCTTTGCAGGCTTCAATCCATTCCCTCTTGTCCTGTCACTACAAGGTCTTGTAAAAAGTCCCTTCCTGGCTTTCTTTAGCCCCTTTCAGGTACTGGAAGGCTGCTTTAAGCTATCCCTGGAGCTGCCTTTTTTCCAGTTTGAACAACCCCAACTGTTCAACCATCCAACCAAGTTCAACCATTCAGCTGAGCTTTTTGACCACCACTCTAGAAACTGAGCTGGGAGCAAAATCCAGAGCAAGGAATGCAACCTGCTGGAAAATGATGTGTCCAGCACCTGCCACCTGCACCTAGAACTACTCAGCCAAGAAAACAACTGAACAGCAAAGCTTTTCCAGGGGGTGACATGGGAGCCTAAGAGTGCTGCACCACCCTCACTGTCCTCCTAGTGGGCAATTAGCAGCTTGTCTCTCACTAAACCCAGCAGGTTATGCTGCTGCTGCTGCTTTGCAGCCTCACCATGGCAGCATTCAGTGAGTGATACCAGCTGCTGGGCACAAATTCACTGTCTTGGCACGTGGAAGTGATGGATGCAATTCCTCCTTGTCACGGAAATTCAGGTAAAAATCCATATTGGTTTAGGAAAAACTCACACATTTCTGCATCAAAAGCTGAAACCAAGGCCACTCAGAAGATGAGCAAGACATCAAAACCTTGCTGTAGGTAACTGGGGGGAGGGTGGGGAGGGGGAGAGAGTTTAGCTCAGTTCATTAGGGACACTGTCTAGACTCCTCCACCAAAAAAGCAGCTTTTGTCATATGAAACCCATCCTGAGGCAAATGACAAAGCTCTGCAGTTAGCATCAAGAGGAAACATCCAGCCAGTGAGTGACATTCTGTATGCAGAGGCTGCCTGAGAGAGCTGCTTGCTGTAGAAATTGTTTAGAAAGGAGAAAAATAAATAAATAAAATGAATTAAACAGGAAGAGGGAAGCCTTTAAGGCTGTGGGTTTGGGGAATGTTGCAGTGCAAATTGCTTTTGCGAGGCACTGTGTAAAATCTGACAGCCTTGTCTCTGCAATGGGGTTGCCTCCAGGGTCCCTCAGAGGAGCAGACAAATATTTGGGTTTAAACTGGCAGAGGGGAGATTTAGACTGGATGTCAGGAGGAAGTTGTTTGCAGGGAGGGTGGTGAGACACTGGCACAGGTTGCCCAGGGAGGTTGTGGAGCACAGAATCACCCAACGTGATCAAAGATCACGTTGGGTGATTCTGTGCTCCACAACCTCCCTGGAGGTGTTCAAGACCAGGTTGGAGGAGGCCTTGAGTGAGCTGTGCTAGTGGGAGGTGTCCCTGCCTATGGCAGGGGGTTGGAACTAGATGATCTCATCAGTCCTCTCATTACAAGACTTTGTCCATAGTCCCTCTCCAGCCCTTCTGTAGCCCCCTTCAGATCCTGGAAGGTCACTCCAAGTTCTCCTCAAAGTCTTCTCTTCTGCAGGCTGCAGAGCCCCAACTCTCTCAGCCTGTCCTCACAGCAGAGGTGGCAGGGTCACAAAGGCATTTCATGCTTTAGGGAAGCAGAAATTGATGGCTTGCAGCATCTCAGCACCCCAAGTGGCTTTGAGCAGCCTTCTCCTGCCCAGAGCCATCAATTCCAGCTCTCAGCACCCAGCCCCTGCCTCACCGTGGGGCTGCTGCTGCTGCTGCAGGATTTGCAATTGCCCCCAGTTGTGTTCAATGATTTCCTGACATGAACAAATGACCACACAAAGCCACCAAACACCTCCTGGGGGCTTGGTGACATGGAATGGTTATGATAAAGTGTCCATCTCACCCCATCCCCAGTATCCCACTCTGCTGAGTAGCCAATGAAGTGCACATAACAGAGTGGGTTTGATGGAATTCACAGCAGACACACTAAGAGTCATGGAATGGGTTGGGTTGGAAGGGACCTTCAAGATCATCTACTTCCAACCTCCCTGCCATGGGCAGGGACACCTTCCATGGGCATGGACACCTCCCTCTAGCCAAAGCCTTATCCAACCTGGCCTTGAACACCTCCAGGGAGGGAGTATCCACAACTGTACCAGTGTGACAGTCCAGACAAAGCTGCTTGTCTCCTCTCATGACAAAATGAATGAAGAAAAAGGTTTAAAAAGGTTAAAAAATAAAAACAAAACAAAGGAAACCCCACCCAAAAACCTGCTTCAAGACAAAACTCTCTGAAGACATGGAAAAATCTCTAGCATTTGATCAGGCCTGACTCTTCCTTCACAGATGCACAAACCACGCTGATGCTGAGGGATGCAGCAAATGCAGCACAAAAGGGGACAAAGGGATCCCCTCTCTTGAAGAAACCAAGATGTGATGTGGGTAAAATCCTCCAATCTCACTTTGTAATTTGGATCTTATTTGGGCTACAGGTGAAATCTTGTTTGCTAACTATAAAATATGGAGGTGCTGCCTTGGGAAACCAGTGCCAGCCAGTTGGGAGTCAGAGGGAAGTGTTGCTCTCAAGTCACTGCTGGTTCATTGGGTAAAGAGCAAGGATTGGGTAAGATGACCTCTAAGGGTCCCTTCCAACCTTTGAGGATGTCTTCCAACCTCTGAGGGTCACATTCCAACCTCTGAGGGTCACATTCCAACCTCTGAGGGTCACATTCCAACCTCTGAGGGTCACATTCCAACCTCTGAGGGTCACATTCCAACCTCTGAGGGTCACATTCCAACCTCTGAGGGTCACATTCCAACCTCTGAGGGTCACATTCCAACCTCTGAGGGTCACATTCCAACCTCTGAGGGTCACATTCCAACCTCTGAGGGTCACATTCCAACCTCTGAGGGTCACATTCCAACCTCTGAGGGTCACATTCCAACCTCTGAGGGTCACATTCCAACCTCTGAGGGTCACATTCCAACCTCTGAGGGTCACATTCCAACCTCTGAGGGTCACATTCCAACCTCTGAGGGTCACATTCCAACCTCTGAGGGTCACATTCCAACCTCTGAGGGTCACATTCCAACCTCTGAGGGTCACATTCCAACCTCTGAGGGTCACATTCCAACCTCTGAGGGTCACATTCCAACCTCTGAGGGTCACATTCCAACCTCTGAGGGTCACATTCCAACCTCTGAGGGTCACATTCCAACCTCTGAGGGTCACATTCCAACCTCTGAGGGTCACATTCCAACCTCTGAGGGTCACATTCCAACCTCTGAGGGTCACATTCCAACCTTTGAAGGTCCCTTCTAACCTCTGAGGGTCCCTTCCAACCTTTGAAGGCCCCTTTTAACCTCTGAGGGTCTCTTCCAACCTTTGAAGGCCCCTTCTAACCTCCGAGGGTCCCTTCCAACCTTTGAAGGCCCCTTCTAACCTCCGAGGGTCCCTTCCAACCTTTGAAGGCCCCTTCTAACCTCCGAGGGTCCCTTCCAACCTCTGAGGGTCCCTTCCAACCTCTGAAGGTCCCTTCCAACCTCTGAAGGTCATCTTCCAACCTCTGAGGGTCATCTTCCAACCTTTGAAGGCCCCTTCTAACCTCTGAGGGTCTCTTCCAACCTTTGAAGGTCCCTTCCAACCCTTAAAGGTAATCTTCCAACCTTTGAAGGTCCCTTCCTGATGCAATCTGTGATCCACTGCTGCACAACCCTTCCCAAGAGCCACCACCAAAGGTGACTTCTGCAGAGCATCCCCTGCCTTAGCTGCAGAAAGCTGACCATGGTGCAAAGCTCTCCAAACAGCTGCCCCAACACAGTCCTTGGTAGTGCCTTCACCCCTTGCAGGAGGATGCTGCAGGCAGGAGGGAACTGCCATGCAGTCAAGCTCTCTGCCTTTTGGATTTGTTTTTTGGTTTGCTGCCTGCAAATCCCCAGCAAACAGTTGAGATATTTTCCATTCCATCAGTCATGGGAAACCTGGATTGATTTTCAGCCAGTTATTGGCCTCCTACCTCCTTGGGATCAAAATTGAATGGTCTGAATGGAACAACAACAACAAAGGGCAAAACAAAGCGAAACAAATCTCTCTGGCTGCAGTCAGTTAATTCCTCACAGCAATGAAGGTGGAGGATGGAGAACAAATGCAGACAGATGACATTATCAGAGGCACAGGCAGCAGAGGAGCAGCAGAGGCTAGGACCACAAGTCCCTTTGCTGGGACCCAGCTCCCTTTTGCCTGCCAAACTCAGATGAGAACTCGAATATTTGACTGCTTCCCTCCCATGGGGGGCACAGATTTTGTAGTGACACTTCTGAGACCATTCATGCTCATCACTGCAGTGAGTTTCACCTACCCTGGGAAGGGAACACTACTTGGGACTGCTCAGCCCCCTCCTCTTCCTCCCTGTGGGCTCCTCAGCCCCCTCCCACTCCAGTGTCCCAAGACATGAATTAGGACCTTCCCACTCCAGTCCAGCAGAGCCCCAAGACATGAATTAGGAGCTTCCCACTCCAGTCCAGCAGAGCCCCAAGACATGAATCAGGACCTTCCCACTCCAGTCCAGCAGAGTCCCAAGACATGAATCAGGACCTTCCCACTCCAGTCCAGCAGAGTCAAGACATGAATCAGGACCTTCCCACTCCAGTCCAGCAGAGTCCCAAGACATGAATTAGGACCTTCCCACTCCAGTCCAGCAGAGTCCCAAGACATGAATTAGGACCTTCCCACTTCAGTCCAGCAGAGTCAAGACATGAATTAGGAGCTTCCCACTCCAGTCCAGCAGAGCCCCAAGACATGAGTTAGGAGCTTCCCACTCCAGTTCAGCAGAGCCCCAAGACATGAATTAGGAGCTTCCCACTCCAGTCCAGCAGAGTCCCAAGACATGAATTAGGAGCTTCCCACTCCAGTCCAGCAGAGCCCCAAGACATGAGTTAGGACCTTCCCACTCCAGTCCAGCAGAGTCAAGACATGAATTAGGACCTTCCACAGAGCACAACCTGGGCTTTAGTTCTTGGTTGCAATGTCCTCAGCCACTCTGGTGGGAGGTGGGAAGGCAGGGGTGAAGCAGTTGTGGTCTTACCTTGTTCTCTCCCTCGGGAGCAAGAGGATCTGTCATCCACGATCCAAACCTGGACCCCGAGGTTTTAATTGTGATGGGGTCACTTATTCCTGTCAGCTTGCCACAAGCTGGAAAAGAGTGCAAGGCTGGTGAGCAGCATTCCAACCACCACCACCAGGGCTGCTTTGGCCACAGTTCTTTGCCAGCCAGCCCCAAAGCCCCAGAGCTGGTCCCCCCNTGAGTAGCTCTGCTTTTATTTAATTAGAGGTAGTTAGGCTAAGAACAACTGTTGGATGCTTTTGCTTGTTTCATGCCTCTTAATAGCCTTATCACACTGCCCTGAATTAAACCAGCTTTCCTGATCCAGCCATGCTGCTGATGTCACAGAACAGAAAATGAGAAGAATTAGGCAGGATTGAGTGGCCAGGTGGAGAAATTAGTTGAATTAGACCATTTCTGCTCTAATAGAGTGGTTGGAGCCAATGCAAAGAGACCAATGTGTCTGTTCCAGCCCTGCTAGAAACAGGCATGCAAAGGAGGCAAAGAAGAAAGGTGGGAAACTGCATGTAATGTAAATTTCATCCCTGCAAAGATCATTTACCAGCTTCCACCAGCCACCTTCTTCTCTGTTCTCTATCCTGTCTGCACACTTAGGAGACACTAATGAATTCCTCCTTTCTCCTCTGCCAGCTCCTCCTCCAGGAGAGGAACCCAAATGCAGCAGGATGGAAAGCAGGAGGTGGAAATATCCCAGGGGTTCCTCAGGAGCTGCTCTGGGAATCCTGCCCAGACTCAGCATCCCCACAACAGGGACACACAGCACCAGGAGCCAGGTTGTGAAGCATCCCCAAGTGCTCCACGCCCTTGGTTTCCTACTATTCCACTCAGTGGGCTTGTCAGCACATTTGCAAGCCCAGTTATGTGTCTGCCTGTGGTTTTGATACCTAAACAGCAGGTGAAGCAGCAGCACCTCTCCTCCAGCTTGCTATGTTGGTTGCCCATGGCAGGTTGTTTCCCTTCCGTGGTGCTGTCCCCTGACACTGAAGCCAGCATCCCCCTGGGGACACCCTCAAACAGATGCCTGCAAAGTTACAGCCTCAGCCATGCACTGAGTTCCTGTTCCCAGTAATATCCCTAAGTTTCAGCAAAGCTGCTGCTCTGCATTTTGGGATTGAGGGTGAGTGGAGATGAAGATGCTGCAGGAGAGACTGCGAGTTGGATGCTCTGGTGCTACAGGAGCACTCATTTAAAACCTGGACACATTCAGTGCAGAGCTGCTCCTGAGTGAGGCAAGCTAATGCCAGCAGCAGGGGGACAGCCACAGCCTGTAGTTCAGGAGAAGTTTCCTGACCTGTTTGATGTGCAAGTCTCTGGCAGGCTGAGGAAAGGGGATGTGGTGGTGCTGGGGTGAGCAGCTGCTCTGGGGGTTAGGTTTGCTGAGCTGCACTGCCCAGTGAGGGGCACCCAAGGCCAGGGCTGCAAACGAGAGGTTGCTGCTCAGGTACTGTTGAGCTCTTTCAGCTCAGGACAAGGTCCTTCTGCTCAAAATTACCAAGCAGAGTCATAGATTGGTTTGGGTTAGAGGCACTGTTAGAGGTCATCTTGTCCAACCCTCCTTGCAGTGAGCAGTGACATCTTTAGCTAGATCAGGTTGCTCAGAGCCCAAAACAACCTGACCTTCAATGCTTCCAGTACATACACCCTACACTATCTCTTTGCTGCCTCTCTCCTTAGCCTGTTCTCATCTGCCCCTTTACATTTCTGATCATGGCCATAGGACACAGCTCTGAGCTGAGTTTAGACTGAGGCATAGAACAGATGAAGATATCCTTGATATGGAGCAGCACAACATGGCCAAAGGGACCATCAATCTTCCCACAGCCTTCAGACACCAGGCAGGTAAAGACAGATCCCACCAAAGAGCAGAGAGCTTCCCTGGCCTCTCTAAGACATAACACAGGGGAATTTGTCCTCTTGCTCAGCTGATGCATTCCAAAGCTCAGCTCAGGAGGAGAGCAAGATGCTGACAAAGGGATGCAAGGGGTTAAAGCAATAAATGCCTAATGTCTTGCAAATTAGCCTTGCAGAGGAGCAGCCTTGCTCTAATCACCGATCTGCTCAACACTGCCTTCCATTATCACAGCCCGACACTGCTGCCACTTTATCTCTTCCCTTCTCTTTCCCCGGAGAGAAAGGTTGTGTAAAAGCTCATTGATATAAAAAAACAGGGCGGGGGGAGGGAAATAAAATGAAGCAGCAGACAGCAGCAGCTGATAGGGGTAAAGTAGCCTTGTCTGCAAGCAGCGAGCCTGCATCTCGCACACGTTTAGCTGGAGGCACAGCCACAACAGCTCTTCAGCAATGCAAGAGGGTTGCTCTTGTGCAGGGCAAGAGCTTTTCTGGCTTGGTGTAAACCCAACATAGCACTCAGGTGCCAGGGACAAAGGTCAAAAAGCATTTTTTAAGGCCCCTGGTTGGCAAGGTCCCAGCAGCTCTCACAGGTTAACTGCTCAAAGAAGGACAACTGCAGCCCCAGTGACCTTTGCTCACCTCTCTCTCTGTTCCTGATGGGATCCACACCACAGTCTGAACCCCATCAGGTTTTTCACCCCTTCTGTGTGCTAGCAGTCATTAAAAGTAGGAAGATTACTGGGAGCAGAGGGGACTCTGTCTTCCACTGCTTCTCTTGGACAGTAGTTCACAGGACAGGATGCCTGCATCTGCCCTTGCTCAGGCAGCAGCCTGCACAGCCTTCAAGCACCCAGCAGCAGCACTGGGCAGTCTCAGCAGTGTCTCTTCTATGGGTGAGGAGATGGGCATGGGGTGGTAGGCTGGGAGCAGAGCTGGGGTTAGAGCCCAAGACACCAAACATCCAATTCTTTCCTCTCTCAAACTCCACTGACTCACACAGGGCAGTTTTCCAGCCTTGGCTGTGATTCCCCTAAAGCTGCTGCTTGGTTGCCCAGCAGATCCCTGTCCCTGGCAGTCCAACACCCATGGGTGCTGAGCCATTGGCAGCAAACCTGCTCTCCTGCTGGGATGGCAGGAGCATAGGATGTCACTCAGGAAAGCAGGACCTGGTGCTCATCTATGAGTTCAGGGCACAGTGAAGCTCCTGTGCAACTTTTGGGGCATGCATAGAAGACTTGTTTTCAGCCAAGTTTCTCCAGCACTATTCAGGCCCCTGGACCTGTGGTCTGTGAGGGGTTGCATGGCCCACTTATGGAATCATGGAATGGTAAGGTTGGAAGGGACCTCAAGGATCAGCCAGTTCCAACCCCTGCTGTAGGCAGGGACACCTCCCACTAGCACAGGGCACTCAAGGCCTCCTCCAGCCTGGTCTTGAACACCTTCAGGGAGGTTGTGGAGCACAGAATCACCCAACGTGATCTTTGATCACGTTGGGTGATTCTGTGCTCCACAACCTCCCTGGGCAACCTGTGCCAGTGTCTCACCACCCTCAACCTGTGCCAGTCTCTCACCACCCTCACTGCAAACAACTTCCTCCTAACATCCACTTTCAATCTCCCCTCTGCCACTTCAAACCCATTGCCCCTTGTCCTGCCATTCCAAGCCCTTGTCAATAGTCCCTTCCTGTAGGCCCCTTCAGATCCTGGAAGGCTACTCCAAGGTCTCCTGGAAGCCTTCTCTTCTCCAGGCTGCAGAGCCCCAACTCTCCTAGGAAACACCACAAACGAGCCTCTTCCAGGCTGATCCAGCCAGCTGCCTCTGAGGTGCTCTCCTGCAGCTCAGCAGAGCAACAACTCAACACCACCTGCATGGAGCCAGCCACTTCCCCCACTTGCATGCACACAGACCCTTCCTCTAGCTGCACAAGGGATTTTCCAGCAGGAGAAGACACATTCTCCTTCAGCCAGTTACAACCAGCACTACCATCCTCCCAGGATACTAACGCCTCTGCTCCATATTTCTCCCTAAGATCCAGCCCACAGGCCATTTTTAGCAGCTCAGAAGCAATTCATCCACAAACACCACCACTGTGCTGACACCAGCATAGACTCATGGAATGGTTTGGGTTGGAAGGGACCTTAAAGATCATCTAGTTCCAACCCCTTTGCCATGCACAGGGACACTTTCCTCTAGACCAGGTTACTCAAGAGGGTATCCACAACCTTCCTCCACCCTCACTGTAAAGAATTTCTTCCTAATCTCCAGTCTCAATCTCCTCTCTTCCAGTTCAAAGTCATTTCCTCTCACCCTGTCACTACAAGCCCTTGTAAAAAGTCCCTCCACAGCTCTCCTGTAACCTCCTTCAGGTACTGAAAGGCTTTCTTCCTAATCTCCAGTCTCAATCTCCTCTCTTCCAGTTCAAAGTCATTTCCTCTCACCCTGTCACTACAAGCCCTTGTAAAAAGTCCCTCCACAGCTCTCCTGTAACCTCCTTCAGGTACTGAAAGGCTTCTCTAAAGTCTCCCTGGAGCCTTCTCCTCTCCAGGCTGAACAACCTCAACTCCTGCAGTACCTTCTGCTTCTGAACTCCATGGTTCTGCTTGGGCTGCTCCACCTTCTCATGAAGCCAAAATCTGATCCTCCCCATCCCAGTCCCAACCCACCACAGCAGGGACTGCCCTTCAGCAGTTGGCTCATGCCCTGCCCTTGCCTCTGTCACCTGCTTGGGAGCCCCTCTACCCCCAAAACATCTGGGACAGCCTGGCAAGGCTCTGTTCCCATCCCTGTACCAGGCAAAGCTTCTGCTATCAGGCAAACACGACCCTGGTGAGCACAGCTGAGCAAAATTCCCCCTTGAATCAGGCAGTGACAACCTCTCTACTGCTCCAAGGCTCCTGTTAGGAGCACTAATGGGAATGTTAAAACCCCTGTATAAATAGTGATCCAACAGTGAGCCTTCAGAGTGTAAACAGAATAACAGATTGACTGTGCCATTATTGATTCCTTTTCCCCTTCACACACATGCCAGGCTCAGGAAGTGTTTTCACTATTGATCCATCAATAACACTTAGGAAAGTCAAAATGCAAACCAAAACTTTGTCCAGGAAGGAAAAGGCTGCTGCACTGCAGAGCATTCTGGAGGATGGAGAGAGGAAAACTGGGTGGGAATGTGGCAATATCCCCTTCTCTTGTGCTTACTGCAGCAGCTCTCTGATCCTGTTCTGGGAGCTCCAAGCTAAGACATTCAAGGTCAAACCTGATGGGGTCCTGGGCAACCTGGTCCAGCTGGAGGTGTCCCTGCTTGCTGCAGGGGAGTTGGACAAGATGACTTTTGAGGGTTCCTTCCAACCTGATGAATTCTGTGATTCTCTAAGCTGTACCCTGACCTCTAGCAAGCACTCAGCACTGCTGGCCTGTGCAGGAGCAATTCTAAGCTCAAAGCTGCTACTTGAACCATCAGGTGGATCCCTCTGAGCAGCCTACTTGCAAACAGCAATCCTCAGCAAACAGGACCTCAGCCTGTGGCAGCAAAAGCGTCTGGAAGGTTGTTAGCCAAATTTAGCTCAATTAAGTGCCATTCCCACTGGTTTGTGCTCCAGAGCTATCAACACCATTGGAAATTCAATCCATGCTGTTTGCTGTTAAGTGACCAAATAAATCAGCCTCCTGGGTGAGCAGCAAAGCCTTCCAGCTGAACCCTTCAGCAAACCCTCCCAGCTGAGCCCTTGTGAGACTCTGTCTCTGCAAGCACCCAGGGGTGCTGCAATGCCCTGAGGCAGAAAGGTTGCCCTGGCCTCATGGTTGTAGAGCCAGTAAGAGGAGAAAGAAGGGGCACAGCCAAAAAGCTCCAAGAAAACCTCAGAGAGATTCCAAAAAAAGGCCCTCAGAAGCTTCTAGAAAATGTTGCTTGCAAGAGCAAGAATGAGAGCTCAGCCTTACCTGCCTTGGGAGGATGTCCCACCTGGAGAACTTGAGCATGAGGGGGATGTGATGAGCCAAGACCTGGCCCAGAGCAGAAGGAGCTAATGCTCCATGAGCAAACTCTGTGCTTTATGGAGCTTTTTTGGGAGCTCCTTCTTAAAGCCTGCCCAGGAGGATTGTTGCAGCTTCTTTGCTTCTGGTGGAGTCAGCTTGGGCTGGGTAGCTCCACCAAGGCTGGCTAGGCTGTGCAGGGGCTGTGAGGTGGTTTTCTTCAGAGACCTGTCCCCAGGAGAGTAATTGTGCAACCCCAGCTCAAATCCCTGGTCCTGCTGCTCTTCCCTGTCACCAACAGCTCCTTTCCATCTCCAAGAGATGGGCTAAAGGGATGCAGCAAGTGGATCCCTCCTTGGCCACCAGCTCCTCTCACCACACTCACCTCTGCCTTGAGCAGGTGGAGAAGGGAGAAAGCCATTTGCAGGGCAGAGCTGCCTTGTGCTGACAAAGCAGGGCTTCTAGGGGGGTTGTTATGTGACCTAGGTCAACTGACTGCTCCTGGGCCTCTTCTCCATCCTTTTTTTTGCCTTACCCACTGCAGGACTGTCAGGCCTGAGGTGTTTGTATGGTCCCCACACGATAAACCTCCAGGCACTGCTAACACAGCAAGCACCAAGTCATCACAGCCCCCATCAGTTCTGGCAGGGAAGGACAAGGTCAGGGCTTGCCTGACGTGCCCCAACCCTGCTGCCTTCCCTGTGGCCATCACTGGGCAAGGAGAGAGACCAGAGACAGGGAGTGGAAAGCAATGGCACAACTCTCCTCAGCCTGTTCTGCCCCTGAAGCAAACCTGGGCACGTCAGAGCTCATTAATAAATGAGAAATCAGGCTCTGCCCTCTCGCTTAGCTGGGGCAGGGGGGTTAGACCTGCCTGCCAGGCAGCTCCTCAGGGGTATCTCAGTGCATGACTTGTAGTTCAAATACCTCTGAGCATCCAGGCTCACGTGGAAATTCAATTCCCTCTCTGAGTTCTCAAGTGAGAGGTAGTTTATAGAATCATAGAACTGGTTTGGTTGGGAGAGACCTTTTGGCTCATCAAACCCAAATGTTTGGCTCATCAAACCCAGCACTGCCAGGTCACCACTAAGCTATGTCCCTCAGAATGTCAGGGGGTGGAAGGGTCCTTGAAAGCTCATATGCCCCAGCACTCCCTGCCAGAGCAGGATCACCCAGGAACACATCCAGATGGTTCTTGAGTATCTCCAGAGAGGGAGACTCCATAGCCTCCCTGGGCAGTCTGTTCCAGTGCTCTGTCACCCTCAAAGTGAAAAGAATTCCTCCTCAGGTTCACATGGAACCTTCTATGCCTCAGTTTCCACCCACTGCCACTTGTCCTGTCAGTGGGCATCACCCAGCAGAGCCTGGTTCCAGCCTCCTGGCACTCAGTTTTTATAAACATTGGTGGGGTCACCCCTTAGTCTCCTCCTCTCCCAGCTGAAAAGCCCCAGCTCCCTCAGGCTCTCCTCATAAGGAAGGTGCTCAGCTTCCTCAGCACTACATCTGCATGGCTTTGAAACCCCTTCAGGGATGGGGACACCACCACTGCCTTGAGCAGCCTGTCCCAAGGCTCAACAATCCTTTTGGGGAAGAAATTGTTCCTCATGTTCAACCTAAACCTCCTCCAGTGAGACTTGAGGCCATTTCCTCTCACCCTACCACTTGTTACTTGGGAGAAGAGACCAACCTCCATCTCACTCCAACCTCCTTTCTGGGAACTGTAGAAAGCAAGATGGTCTCCCCTCAGCCTCCTTTTCTGCAGGCTAACCAACCCCAGTTCCCTTAGCTGCTCCTCACAAGCTTTGTGCCCTGGAGGGGCTGCACAAGGTGTCAGAGGACAGGAGGCACTCACAGGGGGAACTAAGGGAAGGTGTCTGCTTGCAGAAGGGTGGAGGCATCTAGAAACAAGCAAAAGCAATCCCAGCAGCAGAGACAAGAGAGAAACAAAGCATTACCTTTGCCAAGGGTACAGAGTGCTCAGAAGAGATCTGATCTTCCATGGAGTTACCTGAGAGTGTAATTTCATATGTGCTACCGAAATAGACTGCAGAGCAGTTAATGTGTTTAGATTATCTAAATTGCTTAACAAGAAAGTCAATAATGGAAGTAGAAATTAAATCAAGTCAGAGCTAGGCCAGCCAACGGTGGGAAGCTTTCCTGCAGCTGCAGAAAGGCAGTGCCCTCCTTCCCCACCCTCTGTCCAGGGGCAGATGCTGGCTTTTCAGCAGTGTCTGCCCCACGGGCTGCAGTCAGTACTCCCCTGGACGAGATTACAGATGAATCTCTCGATGGCTTAGCATGGCTGGTTGGGTGAGGCTCCATCTCCATTCCATTCCACCTCCATTCCCCTCAGGGAACAGGAGAGATGGGGAGGATTGACATCCTGCACCGGACTAAACCACCCACCCACACCAGCTCCACCACGCTCCTCTCAACAGGGGATTTGCCAGATGCAAAAAAAAATCAAACCAAAAAGGGAAACTGAGTCACAGCCTGCAACCACACCCACACAGGCTACTTCAAGCTGTGCTTGGAGACCTTTGCTGGGGTGCTAGGTCCAGCAACAAGAGCAGACAGGGATGCAGAAGCAGAATGGGTGCATGTGTTGGCTTTGCATAAGCGCCGCTCCGCCAGGGGCCAGGCGCCACCACTCGCTTATGCAAACGCTGCCCAGAGTCACATGCCTAGTGGAGGGCCTGATCCTGAAGCACTTACACCACGAGCAACCTGGCTCATGCAAGCAATCCTTGGCAGGACTACTCCTGAGGCAAAGGTTACTCGTGGTGCAACTGCTTACAGGATCCAACCTGGCTGTGCCAGCTCATCCCTCACAGCCAGGCCAAGCCCAAGGAGATGTCTGGTCTAACATCTCTGCCTCCGAGGAGGGATGAGTGGTTTCGAAACACCAAGGGTGTTTTAGCCAGTGCCACCCATGTTGTTCTGAGCCTACCTAATTTTTGCATGCATGCACGAAGCCTTTCTTCAAGATTTGACACTCTGTTCTGAAGCTCTTCGTAGTCATAGGCGCCAATCTCTTCCTGGAGTTCGTTTAGAACTGACGTCAGATTCTGGACCTCCTCTTTAAACTGCAATACCAATTTGGCATCGGCTTTGTACTCTTCCAACACTGGTATCAAAGGCCTAAGTTCCTCCATTTTCGCTTTTATTGCCTGCAAGGTTAAAATAAGCTTGGTTCAGTGCTATGCGTGCAAAAATCTGCAACCCTCTGCCTTGACCTGGTCGCTTCCTACCTCCAGTGCAAGGTTTGGGTTTTTTTTTTCCTTATGCTGACAACTAAATCAAGCATTCCAAAAAAAAAAAAAAAAATTAAAAAATTGGTTTTAGTTATGATTTAGGTCCAAATGATGGCTTGGTAAGAACATATTAAACAGGCTGCAGAACACCAAAATATTTGGGAAAGGCCTTTATTTGTCATTTTTAGAATGCAACATCTTTTAAGGGTTACATGCTTCAAGGTCACATACACAAAGAGGTTGTTGGTGTTTTGTTTTTTTTTGTTTGTTTGTTGTTTTTTTTTTGTGTGGTTTGTTTTTTTTGTTTCCTTTTTTTTTTTTTTTCCAAAAAAAAAATAATCATATGATAAATTGAGTTGAGTCTGTCTCCTCTTTTTTTTCCCCCCTCTGNCCCCCCCAAAAAAAATAAAATCAATCAAATCATATATATTATATTATATATTATATATGCATTGACAAGGGTTTCAAACTAGTCATGAAATGCATCTACAACCGCATGCAAAGGAAGGTCTCAGTTGTGAGGTTCAAGGTTCCTTAGTGAGAGAATGGTGCTAATTTGGAAAAAGAATTAAAAAGGAAAAAAAAAAAAAGAACAAAAAAAGGAAAGGAAAAATAAAGAAAAAAAAAAAAAAAAAAAAATAAATGCATGGTGAAAAATGCTCTGGGGCCCTTTTTTCATGGTTACATGGGAGGGAACTGCTTTTTCAGTCACTGCAGCATTGAAAAAACTTGCTTTTAAGTTAGCCCTGTAAGCAAGAAAATGAAATACTGTTGAGGATCTAGCTCACTAACCTGCCTTTATATAGATAGCCATTCATAGACAATTACTCTTAACAGAACTAAAAGAGAGAGAAAAGAAAAGGAGAAAAAAAAAAAAACCCAAACCAAACCAAAAAACAACCCAAAACCAACACGAGAGCTCCAAACCACTCACATTTTAATGCTGGCATTAGCAGAAACAAAATGCTGTGGCTGTAATTTAAAATGCTGCTTGGGCAGCAAATTAGACCAGGAATTAAGGAGAAAAAAAAAAAAAAAAAAAAAAAAGGAGGGGAAGAAATGACGCATTTAAGTTTCCAATAACTATNGGAGGAAACCAAGAGAAAAATAAAATCAAAATCCCTTTACTGGTTCTTGTTTGGCTTTTTTTTTTTTAAAGCATGGTGGAAACCCCCAAAAAATAAAATCAAAATCCCTTTACTGGTTCTTGTTCTTTTTTGTTTTGTTTTTTTTTTTTTAAAAAGCATGGTGGAAACCCCCAAAAAATAAAATCAAAATCCCTTTACTGGTTCTTGTTTGGGTTATTTTAGAGAGAACATAAAAAGTAATAATAAAAAAAAATAATCCAAGTCATTATCAAATTTATTTCACAGAAAGACTTTTTTTCCCCCCTCTTTTATATATATATATATAAAAAAATGCTGATTTTTGTTGCTGTTGTAGTTAAAGGAAATGATGGCCTCATTGAATGGGCCACGGCAGGCAGCATTTTGTTGAAGATGCTTTGCTCCAGCAGCTAATGAGTAGACATAAATATGCATGCACCTACCCCTTAATGAAGCATGAGGGTACCTGGTGCTGCTCCAGCTGCTGCACAGCAGCCAAGGGCACAGCACTTAGGGCTTGGGGGGGGAAATTTGGATCTCAGCCTCATATTTATTTCCCCCCCCCCCACCCCTTCTCCTTCCCATCCCATCTTATTTAAATCAAGAAGTTTTTTTTCTCCCCCCTCCTGAATCCTTTTCTGGATCTTTCAAGAAGGGTGGGGAGGGACTTTTCATGTGACTTTTCCCCTCCCTTGCTGTTTGCATGTGGGGAAGGGGTTTGCAGTTTTGGGTGCAAGCTCCTTGGAAGGCAATGGGGAGGATTAAAGTGATCAGAGTGGAAGGAGTAGAGAAAATTTACTACTAATAATAATAAATGACAAACTCCTGCTTTAATCTGAAAGATGGTTCTCACATCCAGACTGCAGAGCTAAATTTAGGGTCCCTGCAGTAACTGGAGATGGGGGAAGTGGAGGAGGTGGAATTGGTGAAAAGTTTTTTCAGAGCCTCCCTCCCAGCTCTCTCTGATCTCATCTTGGTATTTTGGTATTTAATGTACAAATTTAAAAGTCCTGCATTAAAACAGCAGGCAGCTGGGTTGAGGTTGGGAATCAGCTGGGTGGCTGCTCAGAAGTGTCTCCAAACTCTGCTAGGAGCCATCTCCATTTCTTTTTTTAGGTCTCTCGATCCAAAAGCACGACTGAGATTTAAGGTGCCCAAATATTGCTGTCACCTTCTTTTGGGCCCTTTCATTGGTTCTCAATCAAGATTCTTGACAGTTTGACCACTGCTTGCAGCCACAGATTCATTTCAAAGGCTGAGATCTCAGCTTCTCATTTGCATGCCACCAGGACAGAAGCACAGGCAACCCATCAGAAGGTGCTGGCTCTACTGCCAACTCTGTTGCTTCAATATTGGACATCTGCACACCCTTGAGATGTGCAGTTTGCCAGCTGCAAGAGTCACACTCTGGTTTGGGTGGGTTTTCTTGAGAGGGGTTGATTTGCTTGATTGACAGCCCCATTGCCACAATCACCCCAAGGAGCAAAATGAACTGGTGGCAGCCTGCTGGAGTTTGCCATGTGCTGCAGAAATGGAAATGGAGACCCAGATCCTGACTCTTCCCAAGAAAATCAGGTCCTGGGCTGCCTGGTTGTGGAGGGGAACCGAGTTTGTGCTGACCTCAGCTGCCCCAGGGTCTTCCTGCAGGTCTCCCTACTATCTGGGGGCACTCAGGTGGTTTATGGGTGCAAAACCATCAAGATTGATGCTTCCACCCTACAGCCTTGTGGCTAAGGTGATGCCACAACCTGAATCTGGCCATGTTTTGGGTAGGAGGGAGCTTCACAGGTGGGCAGCCAGCAGTGCAGTGTAGAACTGGATCAGCAGCTACACAAGCTGACAGGGACAAGCATGCACACCCCCACCCCCAGCCAACCCTTGGCCACAGCTCCCTTAGCAGTTTGGAAAGCAGACATACCTTAAACTGCCTTGCCAGGTGCTGCTTGTGGCTTTCTTCCACTTGCTTAAATTTTGTTTCCAGTCCCCTCATCTGATTTTCCATCTTCTCCACGTACTGTAGGTCTCTTTGAGTTCGCCTATCCAACACCTCTATCGACTGGGACATGTTTTGCACCTGCCAGAGGAGAAGGGACTCATTAAGAAGGTGCTTCCCCAGCAGCAAAGGCAGCCCTGCTTGCATCCCAGTGCCAAGTGCTGACCTTTTCCTACACAGCCAACACAACTACAGGGTAATCAGCCCATGCATTATTTACCAGTTCATCAACAGCATCTCCCAGTATTACGACCTCATGATCTGAAAGAGAGCAAATTGCTTGCACCAACATTTATTCTGCCACCCTGCAGAGACTAATTTAGCAATCACACATGCAAATAAGGCTTGCAGTCAAGGCTAGAACACCTCACTCTTGATGGCCTCTTGGAGAGGCTGGAGCTGTGGCACAAGGAGCAGCTCTTAGGTGAGCAGAACCACTCTTGCTGGGGTGCACATCATCGTTTCTATGACTGCACAAGTGACACTTCACTGATTGCCTAAGTGCAAACTTCACTCCCAGCTAGCAAAAACCTCATTAGCCCAACAGCCCTGCTCTTCCCACAGCTTCTGCCACAGTCAATCCAGCTGCAGGTGAAGGCACTCTGAAGCTGGGAAGTACCACGAGTATGAGGTGTGTGTGTCCTGGCCCTACCAGTGCCTGCCCACTAGGGTGGTTGTGCCTCGTCGGCAGCTTTGCCAGCCCAGCGATGCCGCATCCCGGCGGCTCCCTGCGCCGCTCCCATCTGCTCCTGAAGGAGGAATGATGCAGGGAGCTTGGCTGGGCTCATCGTGAGAAAAAGAGCTGAAGGTGTAAGAGGGAGAGGGAAACGCTAGCTAGGCTGACCTGATTTTGAAGGTTGGCTGCCATCTGATTTATTAGGATATTACCTTCTCTCCCCTCCCCCCACCCCTTTTTTTTTTTCTTTTCTCCAGGCTGGGAGAGGATAAAAGAAGCCCTGACTTAAGCAGGAACCTAAGCACCTATTTAGCTGTAATTTTAGGCCTTTGCATCAAGAATGGTTGTGTTTGTACATGATGGGGCTCAGCCCACGACCGGTGCTCCTGCTGCTGCAGCATTGCCCACGGAGCCACGGCTGCCAGCAGCCCTAGGGATGACGCCCGGCTCTGAAATGAATCAGGCATCCGAGCAAGCTGCTGCGTCAGGGCCCTGGCATTAAAGGTATCCTGGTTCAAGTCTCTTCCTCTGTGGGTGTCTAGCAAACCCCAAATGTGAGCCAGCAGCATCTCTGTGGATCCCCTCCGAGACGCCTGGCGGAGCCCAGGCTGCCACATCCGCTCCCATCTCTGTCCTCGCCAAAGCCAGGCGCAGGCAGGCTGGGGAGGGGAAAGGATGGTGGAAGTGCAGTGCTGGCTCCAGCAATCACACTGGGCTGCTGTGACTTACCTCGAGTGACAGAGCAGGACACCTGCAGGCAGCCAGCTCTTGGAGTCTGCTTGCTGCAACCAGCCAGTTTGAGACATTGAGTTGTTTCAGAGTCAAACCAGAGCAAGCACAGAAGGTTAGAATCATAGAATGGGAAGGTTGGAAGGGAGCTCAAGGATCATCTAGTTCCAACTCCCTGCCATAGGCAGGGACACCTCCCACTGGTACAGGAAAGGACCTCTCTAGAGATCACAGAGGCTCAACCCCCCTGCCAAGGCAGGATCACCCAGGAATGCATTCAGGTGGGTTTGGAAAGTCTCCAGAGAAGGAGACTCCTCAACCTCCCTGGGCAGCCTGCTTCAGGGCTCCCTCACCCTCACTGTGAAGAAGTTCCTCCTCATGTTGTGATGAAAACTTCTACATTCCAGTTTGTAGCCATTGCTCCTTGTCTTAATGGAGAGTCAACACTGGCCTGATGACCAGGGTGAGATCTATATGGTCAAAGCCAGGGCTTAAATCCTGCTCAAGCTTCCCTGTGGATCAGCCTTTCATGGCAGCTTAGAAAGGGCAGTTCCAAGCCCCACTTTGGGGCTTGAATTGGGGTGACTCTTTAGCTTGGGGCACTTGGACAAACTGGAGGAGCAACAGCGTGAGGCATCTTGAGGGAGATTTTCATGGTCCACAGGAAGAATTAGCAGAGAGGTGAACTCAGCTGATGAACCAGGATATGAGAAGTTCATCTTACAAGGGTCAAATGGCAGCTTTGGCCTCTGCATCTTGGAAGTGATCAAAATGCCCATTTCTCATGCACAGTGAGAAGAAAAGCAGCCCAGAGAGCTGTTCAAATTGCACAGATGACCTGTCTTGCAAAGGCCACCAGCCAGGAGACATTCTGCAGAGCCAAGTACGACTGCTCCAGGGGTTTAATAGTCTTCCTCAGCAAAGGTGAAGCTATTTTCAGTCTCTGAACCTGACATCACCTAGAGATGAACCAGCATCCATCCTGACTGCCACCAAGGACCTGCTCAGGGAGGCAGGAGGAGCAGGGAAGAGCTGAACAAGGCTGTCTTGGTTTGAAGAGGAAAAGAGCAAGCCTGAGCTCAGCCTCTGTGACTCCTGTTTAGCCATGTCTCCCTCAGGGTCCATGAGCCCTCACAGCAGGCATGGTTGGGAGCTAATTTACCTGAGCTCCATGTGGAGGAGTTTGAAGACCTCCTTCTACCCTGAGGCAGGAGAAGGGAAGTCTTAGCCAAGCATGACTGGGCTGCAAGTATTTTTATTCTGGTAATTCACTCTCTCCTCCTTTTGAGTCCAGCTGCATCAACACAGCAAAATTGTTCCAAAGGGATGGAAGAGGAATGACTTACAGAGGTCACACAGACCTGAGCTCATTTATTCCACTAATGCCTAGCCCCAATTAAAGGCCAAGCTGAAAGCAAGCAGAAAAGAGCATTTCTGTGCTGATACCCCTGGTGTCTGACCCCTGAGTGGGGTTAGAAAGGGTTCCTCACTCTGCCTTTTGGGCAGGGGGGAGGAAGGACAGACTGAAAGGAAACAAACTGGAGCTTCACTCAGGCTTCTGCTCTGAATCACCTCCAGAAGAGCCTGCCAGTCCCCTGACTACAGAGGAAAACAACCTCCTCACATGTCCCTACACTGAGACACCCAAAATGAACTGCTGTGCTATTCTGGGGACAGCCAGACTCTGTTTGTTGTTGATGTTGTTTTCAACCTGGCAAGATTCTGACCAGGCTTGTAGAAAGTCAGTCTCTATCACTCCTGCTCTCTGACATTAATGTGTGCTTCATCAGCTCAAAACCTACTCATTTCCCTTCATTAGCATATTAAACCCTTGTCATTAGCATATTAAACCCTTGATCCAGCAAAGTACTTGGGCAAATGCTTAGATTTCAACCAGCTTGGTCAGAGCTTAAAGTTAAGCATGTGTGTAAGTGCTCTGATGAACCCAGCCTCAAGGACAGTGTCTCTCACATTCCCTCAGCTCCATCCATTAGCTGCTATCCTCAGATATCAACCAAAATGCTTTTTGCCTTGAGTGTGCAGCACACACACTCAACATGAAACCTCATTTTCCATCAAGCAACCATGAAAGAGATACCTGTGAGTGTCTTGGGGAAAACAAAAAGAGAGTCAATTTTTATCATTAAAAATAGAAAATTGATACAAATGAGGCTTCCAGTGCTGCTCTTGTCTGACATTGAGTTGTTTCAGAATGAAACCGGAGCAAGGGAGAGTCAAAGCTTCCAGTTCTGCCAAGTACTTCAGCTCATCAGTGAGCAGAAAGCAGCAGCTAAGCAGAGAGGAGCTCAACCTAAAGAGCTCACCCATGGGTGATGTTAGACTAATCATAAGCAGAATGACCTAGCCCTAGCAAACCGGGGGGCCACCAGGCCCCCCGGCCTTTAGATCCACTCCCAAACACCCAGTGTGCACCAAGGGTACTCACCAGTGATGCCAGGAGGAGGATCCCTCTGCCCAGTTGGGCAAACTTGGAGCTTGTGCCTCTCCTGGGGCTCGTTAAATAGGGGAGGGAGCAGGGAGAACAAAGTGGTCACACCTGGGGTGGGAGGAGACTCCAACAGGACCCAGGTGCTGTGAGTTTGGGGGATAAAAGGGGAAAATGCAGCGTGGGGTGGGGAGAGGCAGATAGGGCAGGAAAGGAGGGAGAAATAGGCTAGAGTACAAGCTCTATGAGAGGAGCCTGGGGGTGTGCAGCCTGCAGATAAGAGGAGGCTCAGGGTAGAGATCATTGCTCTCTGGAACTACCTGGAGGGAGGTTGTAGCCAGGTGGGGTTGGGCTCTGCTGCCAGACAACCAAGGGCAGAACAAGAGGACACAGCCTCAAGCTGTGCCAGGGCAGGTTCAGGCTGGATGTTAGGAAATTCCTCACAGAGAGAGTGATTGGCATTGGAATGGGCTGCCCAGGGAGGTGGTGGATTGCCCATCCCTGGAGGTGTTTAAGAGGAAGATTCAGTGCCATGGGTCCATTAATTAGTAGGGTTAGGTGCTAGGTTGGACTCGGTGATCTCAAAGGTCTTTTCCAACCTGGTTAATTCTCTGATTCTGAGATGGAGCTATGGGGATGGAAAGAGTAAGATGAGGGGAAAGGAAGGAGATGGAGAGGAAAGGAGGAAGATGGGGGAAAGAGAAGGTGGAGAGGAAAGGAAAGGAGGAAGATGGGAGGAAACAGAGATTAAAAAAAATATACATGAGAACTGGACTGTCAAAANNNAAAAAAAAAAAAAAAAAAGGTGGTCCTGCTCTGGCAGAGGGGTTGGGCAAGATGCCCTTCCTAGGTCACTTCCAGCCCTAACATTCTGTGACTCTGTGAAGATGACCCTAGTAAGATCCCTATGGCCAAAGCCATGGTTTAAATCCTGCTCAAGCTTCCCTGTGGATCAGCCTTTCATGGCAGCTCAGAAAGGGCTGTTGCAAGCCCCTCTTTAGGGCTTGATTTGGGATGAAGCTTTTCAGCATTGGGCAGTCAGAGAAACTGGTAGAGAAACAGCACGAGGCACCCTGAGGGAGGTGTTCATGGTCTACAGGAAGAATTAGCATGAGAGATGGACCCAGTTGGTGGACCAGGGCATGAGAATTTCATCTTATAAGGACAAGTAAAAGTCAAACCAAAGGCTGAGAAGAGATGTCTCTGTCCTTCCTAGGTACACCTTGGTGGAGTCAATATCAAACGAGCAGAGAGATCTGTTTAATCTGGAAATTAGTGTTGGCAAAGAAGCAGCATTGGCAGGAAGCCAAAGATGGTTCAACCATCAGAGGAGGAAGTCCTCCCAGATAACAGGGCCAAAAAAAAAAAAAAAAATCCTTTTGAAGATAAAACATAATCTGTTTATGAACAGGATTGAGGCGATGCCTTGGTTTGGGTGCAGGCCAAGACGCGGACTCAGCACCTGACACGAGGCTGGAAGGACTCAGTCTGCTCCAGCCAAAGATGAGCTCAGACACCTGGGTGGCAAAAGAGGGACTGAACAGTTTGTGCTGCCTCCCCTGGGTGGCAAAAGAGGGACTGAACAGTTTGTGCTGCCTCCCCTCACCTCCCTCAGTGCCTGCTCTTTTAGCTGATGGGGTGCCCAGCATCCGCTCGCAAGCAGCATGGATGCCTGTGTCCATGTGTGGAGGGTAGATGGGATCCTGGCAGCTCTAAACCTCAAAGTGCATTCAAGCTGCTGAAGGCTCTGTGCAGAGCCTTGCAGTGGGGATGGAGGAATTGGTTTGTGTGTACACACACACACAGCTCCCCCCCCCACCCAGAGCTGACTTCTTGCCTGTCAAAGCAACACCTTATGATGGCTGCAGGTGACTGCCAGCTCTCCTCCTTTGAAAATCCAAATGCAGTTGACCTCTTCACCACAATTCTGGTGGCAGAGAGGAATCAGGAGAGTTTTCCCAGTGCAAAGAGTTAAAATGTCACGGGAAAAGGAAGGAGTTTTCAGGTCTGAAATCCTTCCTGGGAAGCTGGAAGCTGTTCTCTGCGGTTGGGTTTTCCTTACAGGGCTTTATCCTTATGGCCTTCCTCAAGGAGCAGATGTCTGGCACTAAAGAAGCCTGTCCTTTATTTTGGGGGTTTTCATCTAGGTTAGTGTAGGAGTGAGACACAGATCAGCAGCAGGTACCACATCCCTCCCCCCCTCCACACACACACACACAGAGGTCTGGAAACACCGCTCCTCCCTCACCTTACCCAGCCACAGCCAGAGAGCTGTGGGAGGGGAAACCCCACCCAGCACAGGCACCCTCCTGGGGAGATGTCAGCCCAGTGCACCCAGCTGGCCTGTCCCTTAGCAGAGGGCACTGGGTCAAATCCTGCTCTTTAATGCTTATTGAGCAGCTCTGGGCACTCAGTGGCTGTCAGATGCCTGCCTCAGCTTGCTGCTGTGATGCCTGCAGCCTCTCAGACAAATGCGGTGTCGGACCCATTGCTGTTCTTGCTTAGGGAAATAAAAGCTTGAGTGGGGGATTATTTTTAGAAGCCTCTGACATACCAAAGTGCTTAAGGGCTAAATATTTCCTGCCTCAATTTATTGTCCTTAACAGGTTGGGAGGAAAAAAGTAAAAAATAAAATCCCCAGTTAAGTGTAGGTTTAATCTGGTTACCAGCGACTAACAACATCAGCAGCAGGAGAAAATGGATTTGGTCATGCCCAGCACATGCCAACACAGCATTAGGGCACGAGGGATAATTACACATCCAGCACAGGAGTCCACTTATATTTTCAAGAGAGGAGCACCATTTCCCATGGAACAGCATTTCTTCAATGAGCTCTGTTATCTGGAAAATTTCTTGTTATCGGGCAGCGTTTCCCTAATGAGATTCTTTGATCTCTTTGGACAGGAGGCTATTAAAAACTAATCAAGTGGATGTCAACATCAGAAAGAAAACCACTAACTGTCATTTCCCTGCTATTTGATGTCGACAGCTTGTGCTGTTTGAGTCGACCTTTTTAATATCAGCTTGGTGAGGAGTGCTTGGGGTTTTTAATTCTACCTCCTCTCATCTGGTTGAGGCTCATCCTTTGAAACTGTTTGTGTTAACGTAATGGGGAAAAAAAAACAAAAAGAGTAAATGACATCTTTTTTTTTTTTTTCCTTTTTTAAAAAAAATGGTTCAATATTGTTGTTTTGATGTCAGATGATCTTAAGCTGTGGTCCTTTTTTCCCCTCTGTGCCTCAGAATCACTTAAGAGATTTACCCTCCCAGCCGTGACTGATGACTTCCCCACCACACATATAGGGGGTGACTCCCAGCACAAGAGGGCTGGTCCATGGGGGGGTTCATCTTTCCTGGAAACCACAGCTCAGGCCAGCTGGCTCGTGTTTAGACCCCCATATGTCATGCCAAACCAAACCACCTTTCCCCAAAGGGGTCAACTGTTACCTTTTCTAATAGTTGTCTCAGCTGCTTTGTCCTGGCATCGCGCGAGCACATCGTCTGTTGAGGTGCCACCACTGTGCATATACAACGTCCCTCACTGTCCTGGGCAGAGCTGTAGACCTGCCAGCTTTCCTCTGGGTTGGTTGGCAACACCTAATTAACACAGGGAAAGAGGGGTTAAGTAATCGGGGTGAGGCCTGGCAGAGGTGTGGGAGCTGACAGGGGCAGAGGGGAGGAAGCAGAAAGGATGTGGCAGATGCTGGAGCTGTGCTGGAAGAGGAGAGAGGCTCCTCCAAGGGCCCAGCTGGCAAAATTCACTTGTAATGCAAAAATATGGATTGGGGACGAATGAAAGAAGGGTCTGAAAAGGAGAGCAAGAGCTGGAGGGAGGGAAAGCACGGCCATGAGGAAAGCTACAACACTGAGAGGGTTGTAGTGTGCCGTAAGGCTCCCAGAGCATCAGGGTGGAGAGCCCACTGCTGGCGTTGGAGCACTTGACTTCTCCTTGGCACCACGAGAAGGATGTGCCCAAGCCACCAGTGAGGATATGGTGTCCTGGCTGAGGGTTGAGCAGTGAGCAAGGTGCCCCTGCAGAGCTCTCCCGGATCCAGCAGCAGGAAAATCAGCTCTCCTGAGTAAACGGACACCGGGAGTTACATCTCTCCCCACTCCCCTGCCAGACTCTCCTGGGCACGGGGAGATTCACCAACCCTTCGTTTCTAACTGAATGGTCTGCAGGTCAGGGCGAGGCAGAGCCCAATGCTTGTGCCCCGTGAAGCATCCCGTGCAGGAGGGATGCAGTGGGGAGGGTAACATCAGTGCCTCCATCCCAGCTTCCAGGACACGCCGCAGAAAGGGAACCCAGCCACAAACACAGCACATTCCCCAGCATCACCCCCTCCTTCTCCCTCCCTCCCAGTACCCCCCTGGTGCTCTCCAAACCATCTCTGATCTTAATTTTCCCTTTGATCTCCCAGCACTTTAGGAAAATACATTATTTAACCACAATTCAGCCCGCGCTCGCTTTGAAGGTAGCACCGTTTTGCCAAGCAGAAGGGAAACGTTCTCCCTACTCTTTGGATCTCAGAAATAACCTTGCCAATACCCATGTCGACAGCCAGGCACCTAGAGAGACAGTCAGGCACCCAGAGAGACAGTCAGGCACCCAGAGAGACAGCCAGGAAGACAATCTGAGTCACTAACCTGGGGGGGAAGAAGCTAACCAGCGGGGCTCATAACCCCAAATCCAGCAACATCCACCAGCAGCAGAAGCGCTGCATGGAAGGCTGAGAGCTGTGATGCCTCAGCTGGCTGAGAAGGCACAAGCATGCAACCCAGAGGCAAAAGCTGCCCCTTTATTTTCTTTTTCTTTTTCTTTTTTTTTTTCCCCCCCCTTTCCTCCTCCCCTGCTAAAGGAAGACAGACTGAAGGATCGTTTCTCCCAGGCATTTGCAAAGTGACAAGAGCAGGCACCACACCAGCCCTCCAGCAAAACAAGGACAGGAAACGCGGCACAGCCAAAAATACCCTGCAACTTCTCCCCTGCGTTTCCCCCATCCCATTAACGACTGCTGATTAAAGGCAGAGAGAGGGAAGCGAGGTGGCACCTCGGGACGGGGTCTAGTGGTCACGGTGGTGGTAGGCTGACGGTCGGACTTGATGATCTTAGAGGTCTTTCCAACCTTAATCATTTTTCCATCTTGCAAGACTTGCACCTGCTGCCCTAGGGAGGAGCCAGATGGATAAGGGAGGTCCTCGGGGTACAGGGGAGATGCTGGGGGGCGGCCGTGGACGTCCTGGGGGTACCGGGGACGGCATCGGGGTAAGGAAGGATTAGACAGACCGGAGCACATCCAGGCGAGGAAGGACCGGGAAGGCGCTCCGGGAGGCNTGCTACGGTCCAAGGTGCCGCCCGTGGCCGCCGTGAGTTTGGTGGTGTTGAGCCCCACGAGGGAGGGCAGCGTCTGCGACATCCAGTTGGTGATCATGGCCATGGTGCTGAGGACGACTCCAATCTTGAGTAAAGGCACAGACATGTCTGCGGGGGGTGGCGCAGGGCACCCTTCATTCTGCACCGGCACCGGGCTCCATGCCGCTGGGGACGGGCTGGACCAACCGCCCAGCCACCGCCACCGCCTCTCGCCACCTGCCCATCGTCCGTCGCCCTCCCCGCCGCGGCCCTGCCCGGCGCTGGCAGTGGTGGTGCCTGTGCCTGTATCTCCGGTACCGGTACCGCTTCCCTCAGCCCGCAGCCGCCGCCGCCGCCGGGAGAGCCCCAGCCGGAGCGGAGCGGAACGGGAGGCTGCAGGAGGCGCGACGGGACCGGGGCGGGACGGAGGGAGGGGCTGGAAGGGGAGGGGGCGGTGTGAGCACCCGGCGAGACTGCGGACGGGGTGGGGAGGAGGGATTTGGGGAGGGAG
>VWZE01003152.1:113693-124489 GCA_013396675.1 Eubucco bourcierii | reverse complement strand
GAGGAATATTAGGAAGAGGAGGAAAGATTTGGGGAGGGAGGAATATTAGGAAGAGGAGGAAAGATTTGGCGGGAGAGGAAAATTAGGGGAAGGGGAAGATTTAGGGAGGAGGGAGAAAAAATAGGGAAAGAGGAAAGGATTTGAGAAGGGTGAAAAGGAAGAAATTAGGAGAAGGGGAAAATATTGAGGAGGGAAAAAGTTATGGAAAGGGGGAAAAGATTTGGGGAGGGGGAAATTAGGGAAAGGNNNNAAAATATTTGTGGAGGGGGAAATTATGGAAAGAAGAAAAAATAGGGAAGGGGGAAAAGATTTGGGGAGAGCGGAGAAGCTTTGGGGAGGAGGTGGAAAAGCTTCGGGGAGGGAGGGGCAGACTTGGGCGGGGGGGGCCGGGGGCGGCTCCCCCTCCGCGGCGCGGCGTTGCAGCGCCCCCTGCCGGTTGCAAACAGCACCGCCGGGCGCGGTTGCGCTGCGGGTCCGGGAGCGCTGCGGGATCGGAGCCGAAGTCGCTGTGCCACTCCCATGCCACCAGTCCGTGTGGGGCACCTGGTGGTCCCCAGACCTGTGGTCTCTCTGGGCTGCCAGAGCCTCCCTTGCAGATCCACTCACTCCCTCAGCACGCTCTGCAGCCGCAGCCATCCATCAGTCTGAGGACTCAAGACGCTTGAGCAGCCCCAGCAGCCCTGCTCTTGCTCTGTTCCCAGCAGGCAGGGCTGCACGGGCAGGGGAGATGGGACAGCCAGAACATCTCAGCCCAGAGTTTGAAGGAAACTCTTGGTTTGTGGCTAATGTGGCTCTGAGACAAAAACTCTGCTGAGGAGCCCTGCGGGCTGTTACACTGCAACCACCACAGAGCCCATCTGTGCAGACCTGACACATGATCTGCAGTGAGAAGTGGCTTGCTTACAACTCAGGTTTGCTGAAGGCATTTGCAGAAGTGTCCTGGACACTTCAGGACCTGACCTGCTCACTTCAGGACCTGACCAACAGAGACTTGCAGTTCCTTGCACATCCTTCCCTAAGTAAACCTTTAAACAGCCTGTGCCAAGCAAGTTGTGACATTCCAGAGGACAGGAGTGCCAACCCTCACTCTGCTGGTGCACCACTGGTCTCAGCACATTGGAGCAGCCACCACCACCCTGCTCCTGCACTGCTCTGTGGCTTCACCACCCCAGGTCTGTCCAGGGAAAGCCACCACATTCCCACTAGAGGCTCTTCAGCCCAGCCACAAATCTACCACATCTAGAGCTGCTCTTCAATGGCATAGGATCTCGGGGTCATGGCTCTCAAGGTCTCTTTCCCAAAAGTTGGCTGGGTTATGGGTGAGAGGGCATTGAGGGGTGTCCCAAGGCCTTGACCCAGCAGCACTTCCCTGCCCTACAGCATTAATGCCAGGGTGCAATCAAGCCCCAGCTGAGGAAGCAGAGAGCTGAAGTGCTGAGCTGGCCTGTCCCACCTTAATGGGACCTTGCCCCTAGCTGGGGAATTAGCTCTTGGTGTGAGATCATCCCTGCAGCTCTCAGCACCGTTGGTCTGGAGCAGACTGGTGACAGCCTGGAGCGGGTTCTGCAGAGAGCGCTGGGGAGCCTCTGCTCAGCCCTGAAATGAAAGCACATTGAGCATGTCCACCAGGTGGAGAAAAAGAGATGAGTTAGAGCAGGAGCTCTGATGTCAGCTTGGATCCTGTCCTTCGGACAACACACAGAAGAGTTGGATGCAGCAGTGGCTGCTGCCATTCCCTTCCCAGCACCTTCTGACCTTGCCACCTCTGCCCCTTCCCCTTGCTCAAGCCAGACCAGCTCTGATCTGGATAAACCAGCCAGCTAACAGCTCAACCTGCTGCAGAGATCGACGATGAAACATGCCTGCCCTCCAAATCCCTGTACTGCTTGGTGCTCCCAAAGTAGCTAAACCCCTTCCACCCCATGAAACAGGCTTCACCCAGCCTGGGTGCCCTCTCCATGGCCAGACTGCCATCGGGTCATGCTGAGCAGCTTGGCAGCAAGAAGAATTGTCAGGCTGTGGTTGTAGGAACAGGTTATTTAGGGGAAAGCTTCAGATGGCTTTGCCCCTTCAGAACAAATCCCACCTACCCCATTCCCTTCCACTTCAGCCCATTCTGCTCTAACAGTGCTTATGCTGTGCTCAGCACTGCAGCAGCTGAGGCCCTGGCTGCTTATCTGATTTCACACCATATAAAACACTCAAGGGCTGTCTTTAAATCATCTTAACATCCATTCTGAAACTGAGTTTGTAAGTAAAGTTTATCCCTTGTATTTGTCTGCTCCAAATGCATACAAAGAGGGAATTAGACCTAGAGAGGCTTTATTATTCAAAATGCTGCTCAGCAGGGTAAGAAACACTTCTCTGCTCTGCTTTGGATTCCACCTGGGCTAAAGAAAGACTCAATTTCTTACCAGTGCACCCAGGTGATTTCATTCTTATGCCCTTCAAGCACTTTGCAATGATTAAAGCTTCTGCAGACACCAACCAGAGAGGTATACAGAGAGGAGCAGCAGCCACAGGTCTCCACTAAGGAGGAGGGTTCATCACTATGAGTCTTTTCCCACCTCCTGGCACAGAAGATCTGTGCAGGCTGGGGGGAGAGTGGGCTTTGGGGGTCAGCAGAGCTGCCCTCCTTCCCTGGAGCCAACTCCTTCATGCCAGCTAAAAGAGGAGCTCTGTGTGTAACAATGGGGGAAAGAGAAACACCCAGGGGATCATAGAATGGCAGAATCATTTTGATTGGAGAAGAGCTTGAGGATCACCAGGTCCAACTGCTCACCCAGCACTGCCAGGTCACCACTAACCCATGGCCCTCAGTACCACATCTATGCTGCCTTTCAACCCACTCTACCACTGCCCTGAGTTTCCTATTCCCTTTTAGGGAAGAAATTGTTCCTCATGTCCAACCTGAGCCTCCCCTGGGGCAACTTGAGGCTGTCTCTTCTTGTCCTATCACTTGTTCCTATGGGTAGGAGGCCAACTGCCCTGCTTTCTCTTACTTCCAGTGTTTAAAAATCAGCCAAAAGCAGCAAGTTTTGAGAGTCTTGTCTTTGCTGGTAAGATAAAGAGAGCTGAGGTAGGGACATCAAGACAGTTCTTCCACACCTTCTCAGCAAGTTCAGTGACTTAATGCACTCACAACCTGCACCAGGAGCCTGACAGCACTGAGCCCAGAGGTTATATGCCAGGTTGACAGAGCCATGGCCCTTTCCCTCCGTCTCAGGATGCCCATGGCATGGCTGTGCAATCAAAGCCCACATCAGCTGGCATAAAGCAGAGAGATCTGAAAGGAAAGAGGCACCCAGAAGCGTTGCTGGTTCCCTTCTTTTGGCTGTGGGGTTAGATCTGAAGGGAAAAAGGTGGTGGGCACCACTGTGCATCGAGCAGAAAGGTGACCTCTGTCACCTCAGTGATCTGCAAACATGGGAAGTTCTTCCCTGCCTTGGTGACTGCCCTGGTTTTAGAAGCCCAGCACAGCCACAAAATGAAACACAGCCAGCAAAAAACCAGCAAGGGCATGATCTTGATGTGGGAGAGCTGACATTGCCTTTCCTCATGCTAGAGCAAATGAGAAGAAACACTGCTAAAACCGAGCAGGAGGCTGCTCAGGTGACTCTGACCCGATGGCATTTGTTGCTGGCTCTTTCCAGGGCAGAGCAGGATCTGGCCATTAAAAAGCAGTTTTTCATCACAACCTCTGCAGAAATCTCCTCAGTGCTGGTTTTCCTGGCCTGAGTGAGGTCATCTTTCTCCTGATGGTTATTTCCTTTATTTCCTTTCTCTTCTTTCCTTTCCTTTCTTTCCCTTTTAATTCTTTCCCTTCCTTTTCTTTCTTTCCTTCCTTTCCTTTCTTTTCCTTTCCTTCCTCTCCTTTCCTTCCTTTCTTCTTTTCTCCATTTCCTTTCCTTCCTTTCCTTTCTTTCTTTTCCTTTCCTTCCTTTTCCTTTTCTCCATTTCCTTTTCTTCCTTTCCTTCCTTTCTTTTCCTTTTCTCCATTTCCTTTTCTTCCTTTCCTTCATTTCCTTTCTTTCTCTTTCCTTCCTCTCCTTTCCTTCCTTTCTTTTCCTTTTCTCCATTTCCTTTCTTCCTCTCCTTTTCTTTCCTTCCTTTCCTTTCCTTCCTTTCTTTCCTTTCCTTCCCTTCCTTTCATTCCTTCCCTCCCTTCCTTTCCTTTTCTCCCTTTTCCTTTCTCTTCTTTCTCTGTCTTCTTTCCTTTCTTTCTCTTTCTCTCCTTTCTTTCCCTTTTCTTTAATTTCTTTCCCTTTTCTTTCATTTCTTTCCTTTCCTTTCTCTCCTTTCCTTCCTTCCCTTTCCTTCCCCCCCCCCAAGGCATTGCCTTACAAAAACCAAACCAAACCAAACTAACCTGATGATGTCCCCCATTTTTTCTTACCCTGATGTTCTTGCTACAGCAGCCACCCTCTCAACAAGAGCCAGAGGTGCACAGTTGCCTTCTTGATGCTTCTCCTACTGTAAGCAGGGCAGGGAGGGGGGAGAAGAATCAGGAAAAGATGAATTGAGGGAACAAAAGCTCCTCTTTGCATGCATATATTCTGAGCAGAGAAAGAAGAGGAATGATAGATGGAAGCAAGGAACAGGGGCTTCCAAAATAGCTGCTTAGTGGAAAATTCCACTGCTGGGAAGTGATCCTGAGCGATGGGACTGCCTGCCTAAAGGAGCCCTCCAAGGGTCAAGGTTGGCAAGCGTGGCCAAGCCCTGCGTGTGTCTGTGTGCAGGACACGGTGGTCATTGTCTCCCTCTCCTGGCAGGTCCAGAGAAGAGGTGCTGAGCTTCTGGTTGCTCCCAAGGTAAACGTGGAATTGGTGCCCTGTGGACCACAGACAGAGAGCTCCAATTCACTGCACAGTAAGAGGCTGGGATCTGCTTCACACCTGTAGTTTAACAGCCTCAGATCTCTCTGGTGGTCCAAGCTGGCTGGGTCAATGCTGGAGGCATCTCAGCTAGCACTCAGCATCTCCAGTGAGGAGGATGTGTCCTGCTGAACTGGTGGCCCAGTGGAGGGCAGTGCCTCAGGCACGTTCCCAGGGCTAGAAGCTCCTGATCTGGGAGCACAAGACTCAGAAATTTGGCAGGTCCTGCCCTGGGATTGTCCTTCAGTTAGTGGGACAGCTCCTACCCCAGCTCCTCTCAGGTTCTCCTACTAGAGACTCACCAGATGTGCCATGTCCTCTGGCCAAGGGCTGTGGGGAAGGTCTTGTCCTTTCCACAAAGACCTTACTGTGCAGCTTCAGGGATCCTTCTTAGATACTTGGGCTAAGTGACTTTTCTCTAGAGTTGTTGCTGGAGGGGCTCAGAACCAGCCTCTGGAGGACTCTCCACCTCCACTGACCCTTTGCATCCCTCCTGGAGTCCTTGACTGATGCCAGGCTGCTGCCAGGTACTGCTGTACTTGCAAAGGAGGGTGGACACAGCATGGAAAGGACCACATCTAGCACACAGAGCTGGGAAAGCACCCAGAAAACCAGGGTGAGATGCTGCACTCCCTGGCACTGCAGCTGAATGCCATGGGAGTGCTGAGCAGCTCTGGCAGGGCTGTAGCCAGAGCAGGGTTCAAGGCTGAGGCTGTGGAGCTGCCAGTACAACCCAGCCCTGCCTGCTCAGCTGGCTCAGGCTAGGGCTCCAAAGCCATCCCAGCACCACACTGGGTGGTCACTTTGCCCCTCTGCCTTCTGCTTAGCATCTCAGAGAACCACAAACTCTGCTCATGAGAGAAAGATGACATTTCTCATCCCACTCAACTCAGCAAATGTCCACCCCCTTCCCTCACATTCCTCATTGCTTGGGCTTGTGCAGGAGGTACCCAAATTCCCTCTGCACCAGCCTGTGGGCAGCAGGAGAGCAGTGCCAGGCAGAAGAAGTGCCCTGGGGGGCACTTCATCCTTACTAAGGAACATCCTCTTTGTACCCATCACCTTTGGATCTCCTGCATCTGCTGAGGGGTATGAGAGCCACAGCAATGAAAGGTGACAGGCTGCTTGATTTTGAGGGGTGACACCAAACTTCCCTTGCCCCTTTGTCTGTTTTTGTCACTGTGATGACATCACTGACACAAGCCTCATCCCTGGACTCTACCACCTCTGACTTCCAACTTCCCTTGCCCCTTTGTCTGTTTTTATCAATCTTTGTGGTACCACCACCCACACAAGCCTCAGCCCTGGAGCTGGACCCTGCCACCTCATCCCTGGACTCTGCCACCTCTGACTTCCAACTTTCCTTGCCCTTTGTCTGTCTTTATCAATCTTTGTGGTACCACCACCCACATAACCTTCACTCCTGGAGCTGGACCCTGTCACCTTGGCACTGAACCAACATGGAGCAAGCTCTTCATCTCCCATCATAGAAAGGGGATGGATGGGCAGATGGGGAAAGCAGAGCAAGGAATAAAACAGCAACTAAAGTCCCCAAAGTGCTTTGGAAACAGCAACCATGATGTTGCAGATCACCACTGTGTGAAACTGCCTGTGCCTGGTGCTCAGCCTGGCTCTAGCAGTGGGCACATTTTGGGATTAGGCAGTTATGGACTCCCACTGGACAGTGGAACTACTCCTCCTGCACACAAAACACTCTGCAGCCTTTCCTTTTGATGCCCACAGGGTGAGCAGAAACATTCTGCAGCAGAAACAAACCTGCAACTGGAACAGAATCACCTCCTCTGCAGCTCTTCACTTGGCTGGATCTGTGTTCAGCTAAAGCTGCTCTTATAGAACCATAGAATGGGAAGGTGGGAAGGGACCTCAAGGATCAGCCAGTTCCAACCGTAGGCAGGGACACCTCCCACTAGTACAGGGCACTCAAGGCCTCCTCCAACCTGGCCTTGAACACCTCCAGGGAGGGAGCAGCCACAACCTCCCTGGGCAACCTGTGCCAGTGTCTCACCACCCTCACTCCAAACAACTTCCTCCTAACATCCACTTTCAATCTCCCCTCTGCCACTTCAAACCCATTCCCCTTGTCCTGCCATTCCAAGCCCTTGGCAATAGTCCCTCCCCAGCCTTCCTGTAGGCCCCCTTCAGATCCTGGAAGGCTACTCTCAGGTCTCCTGGAAGCCTTCTCCTCTCCAGGCTGCAGAGCCCCAACTCTCTCAGCCTGTCCTCACAGCAGAGCTGCTGCAGCCCTCTCAGCATCTTTGTGGCCTCCTCTGGACCCGCTCCAACTCCTCCGTGTCCTTCCTTGACATTAAACTCCTGCTCTAACCACCAGTACCAACAAGTGTCAGAGCTGCTGGGCACCAACAGAGCCCATTAAAGTCAGGGCAGCTTTCATGGGCACGTCACTGGGTTCCAGTTCCTCAGATGTTTTGGTTAGGGATGGTGATTTTGGAGGGTATTATTTTCCTAGGTCTGTCACACACCTCCCAGCCACAAAGTGCCTGAAAACTTGGTCTGCATCTTGCTCCACAGCACCACTGCTGCCTGCTCCTGAAGCCAGGGCTGCCACCCTGCTGCTACCTTTCCAGAGCATCTTCTGCGGTTTGGTTGGTTTTGATTCCTGCCTCCCAGGCTGTGATGGGGATAGGAACTGGGAGTCAATATCTGGGACCTGAACAAGGAGAAACCTTCTCAGGACTGAAACCAGGGATGAAGCCAGTCCAGAAGCTGGAAACAGGGCTCCTGGGCTCAGCTGCTGGAGGGCAGTGGGAAGCAATGGCTACAGTCTATAAAAGAAGAAAAAAATAATTAAAAAAAATCAAGATTGGTAGCTGCTTCCTCCCCAACTGAGACTTGCTGGTGCCAAGACACACCTGAGGCTCTGTGCCTCAGTTTCCCCAAGTGCACCTCCCCCTTTTTTTTGGGTAACTGCTTGACTACCTCAACCTCTTGCCCACTCAGGCACCCCAAAGAGCCTGACCAAGGCACCTACAGATCACAACCCCCAGAGGGACACTTCTTGGGTGTCTCTGTCCCTGCCTTCTTCCCTCTTTTCTTTCTTTTTGTTTGTTTGTAGCTTCTTCACAGCAGAGCAAAGCCAACACTTATCACTCATAACTCCACAATTAGCTTCCACCAATGGCAGCCCAAATCTCCAGCCTTAATCTCTCTAATTCACTCAGAGAGTAATTAGTTTTGTATCACTTTAAGCAGTGATGCTAATACCGACTACAAGGACTGATAACGAGGAATACAACCCAGGGCTGAAAATTACCTTTCTTTTTTATGGGCTAAAGCTGAAGTTAGGGACATTAGACACAAATTGGTTTATGAGATGAGGCAGCTGCCTCCTGTTCTGGCCTTGCAGATTTGCAGTTTAATCCTACCAGTTTCCATGTGTCTCCCTGAGAGGGAAGGGAAGAGCCCAGACACCAAGCTAGGCACTGGGGAGTCTCCCATGGGTGGAGGGGGAGCAAGCAAGCTGAAGCTGGGTGCTGCTGGGGTAGGAGTGCAGCATGGGGAGGGCAGTGTGCATGCCTGGAAGCTCCCACACACCCCTTTACTCCTGAAAACACCCCCAGGAGGGACCTGATAGGCTTGTAAGAAAATAGAGACTTGGTTTGGGGTGGGGTTGGTTTGGGTTTTTTTTGGGTTGTTTTTTTTTTGGGGGGGGATTGGGGTTGGTTTGGTTTTGGGGTTTTTTTGTTTGTTTTTTGGGGGGAGGGGTGGGTTTTTTGGTTTTTGGTTTTGGGTTGTTTTTTGGTTTTTTTTCAGTTTACAGGAACCTTAAATGGTTCTTAGCTGCTTGCTAGAGGATTTAATAGATGCTTCTAAATCTCTGAGGGCTGGGGATCAGGAGGGGGGGACAGGCTCTGCTCACTGCTGCCTGGGATAGGACAAGGAGCAATGGATGGAAGCTGCAGCACAGGAGGTTGCAGCTCAACACAAGGGCAACTTCTTGCCTGGAAGGGTCCCAGAGCCCTGGCACAGGCTGCCCAGAGAGGTTGTGGAGTCTCCTTCTGTGGAGCCTTTCCAGGCCTGTCTGGATGTGTTCTGTGTGCCCTGAGCTGGATTGTCTGGTCCTGCTCTGGCAGGTGGGTTGGACTGGATGAGTTCTTTGGGTCCCTTCCAACCCCTGAGATCCTGTGACCCTTTAACCTCTTTGGGTCCCTTCCAACCCCTGAGATCCTGTGATCTCTTTGGGTCCCTTCCAACCCTTGAGATCCTGTGATCTCTTTGGGTCCCTTCCAACCCCTGAGATCCTGTGATCTCTTTGGGTCCCTTCCAACCCCTAACATCCTGTGCTCCAGGGTTACCCCCTCCAGGTAAGTGGGTGCCTGAGCAGCCCTTGCCCATCTCTGTACCCGCAGAACTTTGCATTCCTCAAAGAGCTTTCCACCACTAACATCCCAGCAGCTCACCACTAAACATGAGGCATGATAAAGGGATGGGTTGGACAGGCAGACAAGCAGATGGCATCCTGAACCCCCTCTGCTGATACCCCTGGCTTTGCTCCAGCAGCCCAAATCCTCTGCCCTGCTGGCAGCAGTCTCCTGCTGCATGTGACGAGCGGATCCTTAGAGAGCGTAAGTTGGCTCTGCTCCTCCATGGCAGCAGGACAGCTACCCTGGGTCTCGCTGAGGAGGAGACAAAGCAAGCAAGCCCAGCGTTTTATCTGCCCAGAGATGCATGCACAGCCAGAGCTGCACCCCAGGGTGCCCACAGCAACGGCTCTGCCCCACCCATCCTGGCACCTGAGCCCCCAGACCAACCTGCTTAGCCCAGCCGAAATCTTTCTGAGTGCAGGTTTGGATCGCTGACCTGTGGAGAGCCAAGGAAAGGCTCAAAACAGACCAGGAGACATTTGGCAGCCAGAGGGAGTCCCCAGGCATCGTGCTGGGCTTGGGCTCCTGCCATCCCCCTCAGTCCTGCCTGCAGGGGACATGCAGGGGGCAGAGGGGCAGGCAGAGGCTTCTGCACGGGATGGGGATGTGGGAGGGGTTGTAGAGCAGCTCTCCTCTTGTTTCAGACAGGCAAAACTTACACCTTAGGCAGGTCTCAAAGCTCCTACCAGAGCAGCCTGCAGCATGTGCATCACCCATGTGCTCTCCCCCAGGCACAGGCAACCTTCCTCCCACCCAGGGGGACCATCAGAGGATGCTGCAGTACAGATACCTTGAAGACAACTCCCTTTCCTCCAAGAGAAGAGCTTTGCCAGCCCCCAGCTGGAAGCACAGCCATGTGCTCACCCTCTCCAGCATCATTCAACTGCTGTCCCTTTCCTCTTTTTCTTCCTTTCTTGTGCACTGGCCTGCCGGTGTCACTGCAGGGAGGCAGAGGAGGGGACAGCAGCAGCTTCTGCATCACCAGGGAAAGCTGCCTAAATCAGCAACCTCTCTGCCCTGAACCTCCATCCCTCGTCCTCGTCGTCCCCCCCTCCCCCCTCTCTGCACGGGATCTCTGTAGGGGATGGGAGAGCCTCAACACACGATGGAGATGTGAATCCAACAGGGAATTAACCGGGGAAGAGCCACCGAGCTGGGCGGTGCCTGGGCTGAAAGGCGTATTTGGGGATTGCATCTGACAGCTGGGCTAGAGAAATGAGATGCTAAAACTCTGAAAGAGCTCTGCAGTGCCAGGAGAGTCAGCAGGCAGGCTGGCAGGAGAGCTCTGCATGGCCAGAGTGCAGGGCCTGGCAGGGCTCTGCTACCTGCAGGCACCAAAAAGCTCAGGTAGATGCTGCAAAGCAGAAAGCAGCCCCAGCAAAGCAGCTCTGCAAAGCCAAGGAGGCTTCAAGCCAGGGCTTCCAGTCCCTCTCTGCTGGGCTGGGCTGGGCTGGGAGGTAACTCTGCCAAAAGTCAGCTGGCAGCCCCCCCCCCCCCAGCCCAGCGCCCACTGGGTCCC
>VWZE01003152.1:85176-98895 GCA_013396675.1 Eubucco bourcierii | reverse complement strand
GGGGGGGGATTGAATATTTATGACCACCCAAACCTCTGACCTTTAAATTTAGGGCATGGTATATATAAACCAGCACTTTTTAACTGTACACCACAGGTCAGCCTGGGGAGCAAATCCAGACTGGAACCTCCATTTCTGCCATTTTTTGACATGGAACAGAATGCAGTAAATTGGGATTGCAGCTGAGGGAGAGGAGGGGTGTGGAAGGGTGAGGAAGATCTGTGAGGCTGCATGGGGCTGGGCCTCTCCTGCTCTTTGCTAAGGAGCAGCTCAAATTCCAGGGGTGCTTTTCTTTTACAGGGAACAGAGTGCAGTAAATTGGGATTGCAGCTGAGGGAGAGGAGGGGTGTGGAAGGGTGAGGAAGATCTGTGAGGCTGCATGGGGCTGGGCCTCTCCTGCTCTTTGCTAAGGAGCAGCTCAAATTCCAGGGGTGCTTTTCTTTTACAGGGAACAGAGTGCAGTAAATTGGGATTGCAGCTGAGGGAGAGGAGGGGTGTGGAAGGGTGAGGAAGATCTGTGAGGCTGCATGGGGCTGGGCCTCTCCTGCTCTTTGCTAAGGAGCAGCTCAAATTCCAGGGGTGCTTTTCTTTTACAGGGAACAGAGTGCAGTAAATTGGGATTGCAGCTGAGGGAGAGGAGGGGTGTGGAAGGGTGAGGAAGATCTGTGAAGCTGCATGGGGCTGGGTCTCTCCTGCTCTTTGCTAGGGAGCAACCCAAATTCCCTGTGGGCTTCAGCTGTCCAGCATCTAAAGCAGAGTGGTTAATAGCAATGGGGTGCACTGGCAAAGCTTGGCTGAGGTGTTCCAAGCAGGAGGAAAAATGCAATATTGGGACTAAGGGGGAATGGATGGAAATTCAGGGAGGGCAGATTGGGAGTGGAGAGTCAAAAGAAATTCTTTCCAGTGAGGGTGGTGAGACACTGGCACAGGTTACCCAGGGAGGCTGTGGCTGCTCCCTCCCTGGAGGTGTTCAAGGCCAGGTTGGATGAGGCCTTGAGCAATCTGGGCTAGTGGGAGGTGTCCCTGTCCATGGCAGGGGTTTGGAACTGGATGATCTTAAAGGTCTGCTTCCAACCCAACCCATTCTATGATTCTATGATTCTATGACTTACTTGTAGTTATAGAGAGGTTCCTCCAGCCAGCTCTGCTGCCTTGGATTGATCCTGCTGTGGTGCTCAGTCCCCCATGACACAAAGTTGGGTGTGCTCAGCCACATCAGGACCTGAGCACCACCATTCAGGATTCTTTGCAGCAGACCCACTGCAGTTGAATACTCCAATCAGAGCCAATCAGGGATTTTCAAGCCCACCCTGCTTCCCAGCTGGCACATAAGGCTTTTGTTCCATTTCTTGAGGACTATGACTCACACTCTGTGTTTTCCAGTTAAAGCCCCACATCCCCTCTGCTCACTCAGCTCATCAGCCCAGCACTTTCCTCCCCAAAACCCCTACCCAAGATGCAGCTGAACCCACCCTGGAGAAGGGTGGAAAGGAGGAGTGCACTTGATGCTCTGCCCTGCACCTCAAGAACCTACTCCCCACAGTTCTGCTGGTGTTAGGCAGATGATGCTGAGGCTGAGAAGACAAAGCCAGGGGCTGCTGGGAGCCAGAAGGACAAAGGCAGGCAGTGCTAGGAGCCAGGCCTGGACCTCATATTGGATCACAAACCCTATGAAGAGAGGCTGAGGGAGCTGGGGGTGTGCAGGCTGCACAAGAGGAGGCTCAGGACAGAGCTCATTGCTCTCTGCAGCTACCTGAAGGGAGGTTGTAGCCAGCTGGGGTTGGGCTCTGCTGCCAGGCACCCAGGGACAGAAGAAGAGGACGCAGCCTCAAGCTGTGCCAGGGGAGGTCTAGGTTGGATATTAGGAGGAAGAGAGATTGGCATTGGAATGGGCTGCCCAGGGAGGCAGTGGAGTGCCCATGCCTGGAGGTGTTTAAGAGGAGGCTGCATGAGGCACTCAGTGCCAGGGGTTAGTTAATTAGAAGGTGTTAGGTTGGACTGGATGATCTCAGAGGTCTTTTCCAACCTGCTTCATTCTGTGATTCTGTAATCAACACTCCACAATCCTGCTCCTGCCAGTGCTGTGCCACCCAACCCCTTCTTTCCAGAGGAAAATTGGCACTGGAATGGGCTGCCCAGGGAGGTGGTGGAGTCACCATCTCTGGAGGTGTTCAACAACAGACTGGATGGGGGACTTAGTCGGGTTGGTTGGCTAGGGATGGGTGCTAGATTGGGCTGGATGAGTTGGGAGGTCTCTTCCAACCTGTTTGGCTCCATGACTGACTGACTGACTGACTCCATGACTGACTGACTGACTGACTGACTGACTCCATGACTGACTGACTGACTGACTCCATGCATGACTGACTGACTGACTCCATGACTCCATGACTGACTGACTGACTGACTCCATGACTCCATGACTGACTGACTGACTCCATGACTGACTGACTCCATGACTCCATGACTGACTGACTGACTCCATGACTCCATGAATGACTGACTGACTGACTGACTCCATGACTCCATGAATGACTGGCTGACTGACTCCATGACTCCATGTATGACTGGCTGACTGACTCCATGACTCCATGACTGACTGACTCCATGACTCCATGAATGACTGACTGACTCCCTGACTCCATGACTCCATGACTCCATGATGCAGGGTGGAGGCAGAGCAGAAGGAACTCTCAGCACCGCTGAGTTTGTGTGTGGGGTTTAGTTTTTAGAGTGAGGCAGGAGCCCCTCAAGAGCTCAAAGGCCCTACAGATCCATCTGTAGCCAGGAGTTTGAAAAGCTCCTCTGATGTATTTGCATATTTAAAAACAAGAGAGAGGAGAGAAGATGAAAGGGAGGAGTTTGTGCACAGCAAGCTGTGACCTGCGAGCGCAGCGCTCCCCGGGACCGCAGGAAGGTGGCACCTGATGGAGTCCCATTCAAACTGCTGGCACAGACAAGGATCATCAATTTTTAATCAAACTTGTGTTTGTTCTTGGCCTACTCCTGCCTTTCTGTTTTTCCTGATGCTTTCATTCTTCCTCCAACAGGAAGAAACTCTTTCGCCTACCAGAGCACACAGCAGGGCTCTGCTCCCTCCTACAAGCAGCAGGTACCAGCGTTTCTGCCTCCTCCTCTGCACACCTTCAGAACCCACCTGGATGTGTTCCTCAGTGGTCTTCCTTGATGAGCCTGCTGTGACAGGAGGGTTGGATATGATGATCTTGCTTTGAGGGGGCTGGAGCCCTGGAGCAGGCTGCCCAGAGAGTTTGCAGAGTCTGCTTGTCTGGAAAGATTCACACAAAGCCACAAAATGGTTTGGGTTAGAAGAGACCTTTAAAGACCATACAGTCCCAACTCCCTGCCATGGTCACCTTCCACTAGGATCAGGTTGCTCAGAGTCTCATCCAACCTGACCTTGAAGACTTCCAGGGATGGAGAATCAGCAACTTTAGGCACTTGTGCCAGTATCTCACCTCCTCCATCATAAATAATTTCTTCCTTGTGCCCCATCTCTATCTACCCTGTTGGGGAGCTCAACACCTCCCCAAGACCTTTCCAAACCCACCTGGAAATTGCAGCCCTGGGCAAGCTGCTGTGAGTGGCTCTGCTTTAGCAGAGGGCTTGGGCTGGATGATCTCCAGAGGCCCCTTCTAACCTCTACCATTCTGTGGCTCAGTTTGGGTTCCTGGCACTTCATGGACTAGCTGGCCCATGCCTGCCAGAGCCCATGTGTTAGATACCCCAAGCCCAGCACAGCAAGGCTCAAGTGGCAATTAAAGCTTAATGGAGTTGGTAACAAGTGCTGATGGTTCAGGCACATTTTGAACTCGTTTGCAGCTCAATGCCAGATGAGGACCACTCAGACACCACTTACAACCCTGCCTGGAGAGGTGCTGAAGGTAAAGGTTGCAGCCCAGCTTTGGCCTGTGTTGCTGTGTTTCCAAGTGCAATTTTCCCATCTAGCCAGCACTCATCAGCTGAGGTGTGATGGTTTGGGAGTTCCCTGCCCCCCCACAGTTTGTAAAATCCCCCAGACTGGGATCAGTCACCTGGAAGTTAAGGACTGAAGCTCTATTTACAGATCAGTACAATGTACACACAAGAGATAGACACAACAGACAGGAATAGTTACAGACATAGACAAGTTAAAGGTGATACAGAAACACAACTCCCCTCCCAGAAATCAGAGACCCCAAGAGGGGCTCCCAACCAACCTTCCACCTTCTCCCCACCCCTGTACCTTACCCCAAGGTTTGCCTTATGTGCAAGGTGAGTTTGGAGGATCAGCCTGGGGGGGTTAGATGGAAAGTGGTTAGTGAGGTTATTCAGCAAAGGCTACTCCAAGCTCTCCTGGAAGCCTTCTCCTCTCCAGGCTGCAGAGCCCCAACTCTCTCAGCCTGTCCTCACAGCAGAACTGCTGCAGCCCTCTCAGCATCTTGGTGGCCTCCTCTGCACTGCCTCCAACACTTCCATGGCCTTCCTGTGCTGGGGGCTCCACAACTGCACCCAGGACTGCAGGTGGGCTCTGAGGAGAGCAGAGCCAAGGGGCACAATCCCCTCCCTTGCCCTGCTGCCCACACTGCTCTTGCTGCAGCCCAGCACACAGTTGCTGTCTGGGCTGCACTCACACTGCAGCCTCAGCTTGAGCTTTTCATCACCCCACACCCCCAGGGCCTGTTCCTCAGGGCTGCTCTCAGCCATTCCCCACCCAGCCTGGAGCTGTGCTTGGCATTGTGCCTACCCAGGTGCAGGACCTTACCCTTGGCCTTGTTGAATGTCCTGAGGTTGGCCTGGGCACAGCTCTGCAGCCTGTGCAGGTCCCTCTGGATGGATCCCTGCCCTCTAGCAAGTGACTGTGCCACACAGCTTGGTGCCACCTGCACACTTGCTGAGACTGCTCTGATTCCTCTGTCCATGGCACTGACAAAGATGCTAACCAGCACTGGTACCAGCACTGACAGTAGTCTTATCTCAGCAAGCCCATGAGTGCAGCAGACATCACCACTGTTTTCCTTTCACAGCCTAGAACATAATTTTCTCCATTAAAATATTCCAGTTAGCCTCAAATCACCACATGTGGGAATGTCCTCGTATCCCTTTCCTGAGGAGAGGCTTTCCCATGCTTTGCCATCTCCTTCTGCTAGGTGTTCCCATCCCTCTGCCACAGCCCTGGCTTAATTGTGCTGCTAATGACTGTCCACCAGGTGCATGTCACAAATTAGCCACGGGAAGTGGACATCATTTTTTCTGACGTGCTCAGCTCCATGAGCTGGAATCGATCCTGCTGCTACATTAGCTGGAAAACAAACAAAACCACAGCCAAGCTGGCTGCATGCCTGGTGCTAGGAACCTGCTGGAAAGGCTGGGAGATCCAATACTGCAATTAATTGGTCCACTGGGGGTGTTTGGAGAAGTGCTTCTGTCTCTTCACTTTGCTCCAGCCCATTGTGATGTCTTCTGTGATTCCTTTCAGACCCAGCCAAAAGCTGCCATGGTTAAGCCTTGTGCTTCCTGAACTGGCTCCCCACAGACACCCACCAGGATCTGCCTTTCTCCTCCCCTTAGTGTCCTCTCAGGATTGCTGACAGCTCAGTAGGTTGCAAGGGGAAGCAGGGGCAGCTGTCTCCTCTCTTTCCATCCCACTTCCTTGGAGAGAAACTGGGTCAGAGAATCACACAGAGAAACACTCAGGCTGGCAAAGCCCCTCAGGAGCACCAAGTCCAACCTAGAATCCTCCTCTACAAGAGTCATCTGAAAACATCACCCCAAGCACATCCAAACCACCCTGAAACACACCCAGGCTGGGTGACTCCACCACCACCTCCCTGGGCAGCTCATTCCACTCCCTGACCACTCTCTCCATGAAAAACTTTTCCCTAATGTCCAATCTGAACCTCCCCAGCCTCAGCTTGAGGCCATTCCCCCTTCTTCTATCTCCAATTCCCTGGGAGCAGAGCCCAGCAGCAGCCTCTCCACAATGTCCCTTCAGGTAGCTGCAGACAGCAATGAGCTCTGCCCTCAGCCTCCTCTTCCTCACACTAACCCTCCCCAGCTCCCTCAGTTGCTCCTCATCAGATTTATTCTCCAGACCCTTCACAGCTTCCTTGCCCTCCTCTGGACCTGCTCCAGCCCCTCCACATCTCTCTTGCACTGCAGTGCCCAAAGCTGAACACAACACTGGAGCTGTGGCCTCACCAAAGCCTCACCAAGGGCACAATCATAGAATGGTAAGGTTGGAAGGGATCTAATTCCAACTCCCTGCCATAGGCACAGACACCTCCCTGCTCCTGCTTGCCACAGCATTTTTAATGCCAGCCAAGATACCATTGGCCTCCTTGGCCACCTGGGCACCCAGTGGGTGATTTCCTCACTCAGGGGATGATTTCCTCACCCAGTGGGTGATTCCATACACAACCAAGCAGCAGCTAACAGTGCTGATGGGCAAGCAGGCTTTGAGCAAGGCGACTTTTAACTTGGGTCTTTCTCCATCCAACCCTTGATTTTTTACAAACCCAAGGAGACATCCTTCAAAAAAAAATGTCTCTCCTCTTCCTCTTACACTTGGCCTGTGCCAGGGTTCCTGGGGGTGGAGCTGGCACAGAAGCAAGATGCCTGTTTTGCCTTGTTTCCCCAGGAATCCTCCTGCCTGCCAAATCAGCCAGAGATGTTTCCTGCAGCCTGGGGAGGCAGAAAGAGAAACAGAAATAATTAATTAATGGGTTTCTTTGGGGGGGGATGTAAATAGTTGGGAGTTGTTCAGCTGGGAAGAGCTGTGCAGATCCCAGGAGACTTTAGTGGGTGTACAGAGGGTTAATTAGTGGGAGTGGGTGAAGGAGGCACCCAAACATGTCCTGGCTTCTGTGGGTTAAAGTTGGTGAGGTTCAGCTCCCTGCTGGATGGGGGGAAAAAGGCAAAGAGAACACCTGAATGGGTGCAACCAGACCTACTTATGTCACCAAAGGATCTCTCTGGAGCTTTGAGGATCCTCTTCAATAAACTTTGCAGAGGGAATAATTTCCTGAGAGGCATCCTGGGGAATCTCTGGCCCATGAGAATTTGGGAATGATCTTGCTGCTTTCCTCCCTCACACATTCAGCAGTCTTGCCTCCTGTTCCAGCTGTCTGTACAGGTTTGCTTTTGCTATGTCTCCATCTCTGAGCCTTGCAGTCTCAAGGGGAGGAAGATGAGCTCAGGGAATTTACAGTCCTTTCCAGTGAGGGTAGTGAAACACTGGAATGGGTTGCCCAGGGAGGTTGTGGATCCTCCCTCCCTGGAGGTGTTCAAGAGCAGGTTGAGTGAAGCCTTCAGCAGCCTGTTCTAATGGGAGGGGTCTCTGCTCCCAGACTCTGCTGTGGGATGTGAGGAGAGGCAATGGATGCAAACTACAGTACAGGAAGTTCCAACTCACAGGGTCCAGAGCCCTGGCACAGGCTCCTCAGAGAAGTTGGAGTCTCCTTCTCTGGAGGCTCTCCAGCCCTCTCTGGCTCTGTTCCTGTGTGACTTGAGCTAGGTCCTGCTCTGGTGGGGGGTTGGAACTGGATGATCTTTGAGGTCACTTCCAACCTAAACCACCCTATGAATTGCACTGAGCCCAGGGGAGCCTTCCATTCCCTCCTGTTGCTCTTGGAGGTTTGTGCTTTGGGTGCTCCAACTCCCTGAGATTTTGGCACCTTCCTGGGAAAGGGCAAGGAGCTGATGGAGTTAAGGCAGTTGCAGGAAGAGGGAAGGTTGTACACCTCAGCAAAGCAAACTTTTGTGGGTGTTTGAGTAGCTGCTGCCTGTAGGCACTCAGCACGTTAGCAGAGATGCTGCCAGTTATTGTGCAAGCATCATTTTACCATCCCCCCTCCTTTTCTGCCCCTCACTCAAGAGCAATAAAGATCCAACCTGAAGGGGACAAATAACCACTGCCACAGTTTGTCCCTGGGCCTGCTCACTCTTAGGACCTCCTTAGGCAGCTCAGTGGCACTCCAGACCTCTTCTGCCACCCTGCCTGAGGTATCAGTTCCCCCCAGGTGGGACCTGAAGAGGAAGAGGCCATTTCAGAGCATTCCCAGCCAAATCCACCTGGCAAAACCTCTCCAGTTTGCAACAGAGGCCTGGAGCACAGCCCTGTGAGAAGAGGCTGAGGGAGCTGGGGGTGTGCAGCCTGCAGAAGAGGAGGCTCAGGGCAGAGCTCATTGTTCTCTACAACTACCTGAAGGGAGGTTGTAGCCAGCTGGGGTTGGGCTCTGCTGCCAGGCACCCAGCAACAGAAGGAGGGGACAGAGCCTCAAGTTGTGCCAGGGGAGGTCTAGGCTGGATATTAGGAGGAAGTTGTTGGCACAGAGACTGATTGGCATTGGAATGGGCTGCCCAGGGAGGAGGTGGTGGAGTGCCCATCCCTGGAGATGTTCAAGCAAAGCCTGGATGGGGCACTTAGTGCCATGGTCTGGTTGGTTGGCCAGGGCTGGGTGCTAGGTTGGGCTGGGTGAGCTTGGAGCTCTCTTCCAGCCTGCTTGATTCTGTGGTGCTGCTTCCCTCTCTTGTCCCCAGGGAGAGGAGTGTGCCAAGACCACGAAGGGAGTTAAACTGTTGTTTTCCCTGGCTCAAAGGCACTCCAAGAGCCAGGGCCTTGAAAAATTAAATGCTTGCATCCAGTCGCATTGGCACTGCATAATGTCCTCATGCGGAGCCATCGCTTCAAATCAGTGTTCTCCAGATCCTCTGGGGCATCTGCAGGGAGCAGAGGGCCCAGGTCAAAAATAAACCTTCTGGCTTGTTTGGGAATGTGTGTGTGTGTGTGTGTGTCAACGTTGCCATCACATTAATGAACCATGCAAATCACAGCCAGTTGCTAAAGAGCAGAGAGGGGAAGGCAGAAGGGAGGGACTCGCTGCCCTTCACACAGAGAGCTCTGCAGCTAACAGGGGAATCTGTGTCAGTGTTGCAACTTGCCAGCTTGGAGGACATAAGTTTCCCATCCAAACATTGCTACCTCAGAGGCTCTTGCTGTTCCCAAGAGGCTCTGTGGAAATCACAAAGCCCTGCTTCACCCTACCTTCAGAGGCACCTGCAGAAGGCTAATAAGAGTGTGAATATTTTTAGCTGTTAAAAAGGAAAAGGAAGATGAAAAAAAAAAAAGTAGAAAGATGCAGGTTGCTGTCTTCTCCTTCAGGCTTTCCCTGCAGTGCTGGGATGCAGGGATCAGGTTCCACCATCTGCCGCTGCCTCCCAAACACACAGAGATGTTTCTTGGTTTGTCAGTCACCCTTCAGGCTGCTGCTGCAAGCTCAGTCCTGAGAAGGGTTTCTCAGTTCCACATAATGTGCTGCTATTACTTTAATATCAAAGGAGCAGAGAGTGGGGAACTGGGGGCCTGGACATATTGCTTGGCTGGAATTGTGAGTTTTTTTCCTGGCTGTCTCCCTTTCCTCTCCATCTGTCCTAGGAGTTGATGTCCTCTCCATTTCACAGTTCATAAACAGCTCTGTGTTGCAGGCAACTGCCTTTGTCAGTCCATTCCTGCTGGGCTGGATAAATGCCTTTCCATTCCAGGCACTGGGGTTGGACAAACACCCTTTCCTCCCAGGCATTTGGGCTGGACAAAGCCCTTCCCATCCCAGGCACCAGGGCTCCACAGATCCCTTCCCATCCCAGGCACCTGGGCTCCACAGATCCCTTCCCCTCCCAGGCACCAGGGCTCCACAGATCCCTTCCCATCCCAGGCACCTGGGCTCCACAGATCCCTTCCCATCCCAGGCACCTGGGCTCCACAGATCCCTTCCCATCCCAGGCACCAGGGCTCCACAGATCCCTTCCCATCCCAGGCACCAGGGCTCCACAGATCCCTTCCCATCCCAGGCACCTGGGCTCCACAGATCCCTTCCCATCCCAGGCACCAGGGCTCCACAGATCCCTTCCCATCCCAGGCACCTGGGCTCCACAGATCCCTTCCCATCCCAGGCACCAGGGCTCCACAGATCCCTTCCCATCCCAGGCACCTGGGCTCCACAGATCCCTTCCCATCCCAGGCACCAGGGCTCCACAGATCCCTTCCCATCCCAGGCACCTGGGCTCCACAGATCCCTTCCCATCCCAGGCACCAGGGCTCCACAGATCCCTTCCCATCCCAGGCACCTGGGCTCCACAGATCCCTTCCCATCCCAGGCACCAGGGCTCCACAGATCCCTTCCCATCCCAGGCACCTGGGCTCCACAGATCCCTTCCCATCCCAGGCACCAGGGCTCCACAGATCCCTTCCCATCCCAGGCACCTGGGCTCCACAGATCCCTTCCCATCCCAGGCACCAGGGCTCCACAGATCCCTTCCCATCCCAGGCACCTGGGCTCCACAGATCCCTTCCCATCCCAGGCACCAGGGCTCCACAGATCCCTTCCCATCCCAGGCACCTGGGCTCCACAGATCCCTTCTCATCCCAGGCACCAGGGCTGGCTGCTTATGGGCACCATTCAAGGGGGCACACAGGATCAGTATTTAACAGCCAGGGAGATGCAAAATGTTGCAGCTAGAGCAGAATACATCATCCAAGCAGGAAAGTCCCTGCCCTGCCCTGCCCTGCGAGGCACCCACTGCTAGTACCTATGAACCCAAACATGGCTATGGGGAGTGATCTGGGGGGAGGAGTGTTTCATACTTGATCTTTCAGTGCTGCTCATGTCAGCTGTAAAAAGCTTCTATTTCCTCTCTGTTTTATCAAGGAGACTTCACTTCCATGGCATTTCCTGGTTTGGCACTTACCTGTGCAGGAGAAATCTCTTTGCTGTGGCTGGGATGAAATCACAGCAGAGCTTCAAACCCTCTTGGTGCTCCTACCCTGAAAACACAAACCAAGATGGTATAAGGCAGAATCATTGCTGCAGTTATCACTTCCCTAAGTCATCTTTCGCGAGTTCATGGAGATGCTCCTGCTTGCAGCTGAGCCTGGGCTATGATTCTCTCAGCAGTGATGTTTGGGGAGCTTTGTGTTCCCACACCAGGTGAGATCAAACCCAAATAGCTGCTAACGATCCTCATCAATTACAAAACCCAGGTGAGCCCTTTCTAAGATTGCTCTTAAACGCTTCAGCCTTCAAATGCTGTCACAGCAAAAAGGGAGTGAGTTTTTAGTTTGCAGCCGAGCTGGTGACCATCAGCTGTGTCCCTCCTGCGGCACCCAACATCCCCCATCCCCCTCTCCCAAGCAAGGGAGAGAGGTTGGTCCTGGCTCTGAATGGAAATACACTTGAAAAGCTTTGGGGAGAGGAAAGAAAAAAAAAAACCCAGACAGATAAGAGCGTCTGAAAGCTGTAGGTTGGGCTGCCTGGTGACAAAAGAGTCACAGGGAATCATCCCAGCACGCCAGGCGTGAGCCAGCTGCGGCGCTGCGCCCAGAGCACAGCTGAGCATCGGCTGCACCTTGAGGGATGCAGCCCTGATGAGCGCAGGGAGAGGACAACGGAGCTCAGCCAGCAGCGCCGGCGCAGGCTTTAGAGAACAGGTCCTAGAAGGAGTGGCTGAGGAAATTGGGGCTTGGTTAGCCCAGAGGAAAGAGGGCTCAGGAGAAACCTTCTGGCTCTGCAACTCCCTGAGAGGAGCTGGAGTGAGGTGGGGGTTGGCCCCTTCAGCCTGGCATCAGGGGATAGGAGGAGAGGAAATGGCCTGAAATTGTGCCAGGAGAGGGTTAGGTTGGAGATTAGCAACTGTTTCTGTGCTGCAAGGGTGGTCAGGGATTGGCACAGGCTGCCCACGGAGGTGGTGGAGTGCCCATCCCTGGGGGTGTTTGAGAAACCTGTGGCCATGGCACTTGGGGACAGGGTATAGTGGCCATGGTGGGCTTGGGCTGAAGGTTTATTGGATGATCTTAGTGGGCTCTTCAAGCAGAACTGTTCTGTGATTCAGGNTTGGGCTGGCACTTGGGGACAGGGTTTAGTGGCCATGGTGGGCTTGGGCTGGCACTTGGGCACAGGGTTTAGTGACCATGGTGGGCTTGGGCTGGCACTTGGGGACAGGGTTTGGTGGCCATGGTGGGCTTGGGCTGGCACTTGGGGACAGGGTTTAGTGGCCATGGTGGGCTTGGGCTGGCACTTGGGCACAGGGTTTAGTGACCATGGTGGGGTTGGGCTGGCACTTGGGGACAGGGTTTAGTGGCCATGGTGGGCTTGGGCTGGCACTTGGGGACAGGGTTTAGTGGCCATGGTGGGGTCAGGCTGGCACTTGGGGACAGGGTTTAGTGACCACAGTGGGGTTGGGCTGGCACTTGGGGACAGGGTTTAGTGACCACGGTGGGCTTGGACTGACAGTTGGACTGGCTGATTCTGGAGGCCTTTTTTAACCAAAACAAGTCTATGATTTTTCCCTTCTCAGCCTCAGAGCACTTAGATCACTCACCCAAGCTATGCAGGAGATGTGTTTACTTACACAGGCTTGCACTAGGTCAGATCTGAAATCAGTCATCCAGGAGGTAAAAGAGTGACAATATTTCATGCCCAACTGATCTGCCTTGTAAAGGAAATGAAGCTTACATGGTGCTGGGGCTGATTTGATGTTTATTTCCTGAAGAGACATATTTCCAGTGCTCATCATCATTATTAACACAACTGCTCTGAACTGCCTGCACCAGGCAGCTGCTAGGAAACATCCTCTGCAACAGCAGCCCCAGCAAATTCGAGTCACCCTGCTCAGACAGCACAGCTGGTCCTTCCTTAGCCAGGGGGGGAAGCTGATGGCTCAGGGTGGCTGGGGGTTTAGCTGTCCCTCATTTCCATTTTGGTTCAGCTGATTGTGATGGTTTGTGTGATCCCTGCTCCAGAGCAGAGCAGCTTCCCATTGTGGGTACAGCAAATCCACACTCTTTGGAGGGACCAAAGAGACTAAGCAATGAAGCAGGGATGGATTCAAGCTCACTGACCCATGATGGAGATGTTGGTTGGCCACCAGGTTGCAGGGGGTTAGAGCTGCGTCAGGGAGGGCTTCATAGACTCACAGAATGTTTTGGAAGGGACCTTTAAAGGACTTGGTGAGACACTGGCACAGGTTGCCCAGAGAGGTTGTGGCTGCTCCCTCCCTGGAGGTGTTCAAGGCCAGGTTGGATGAGGCCTTGAGTGACCTGTGCTAGTGGGAGGTGTCCCTGCCTATGGTAGGGGGTTGGAACTGGATGATCCTTGAGGTCCCTTCCAACCTTCCCATTCTATGATTCTGAGGACAGTCTGAGGGAGTTGGGACTCTGCAGCCTGGAGAGGAGAAGGCTTCCAGGAGAGCTTGGAGTAGCCTTCCAGGATCTGAAAGGGGCTAGAGGAAGGCTGGGGAGGGACTATTGCCAAGGGCTTGGAATGGCAGGTCCAGGGGAATGGGTTTGAAGTGTCAGAGGGGAGATTGAAAGTGGATGTTAGGAGGAAGTTGTTTGGAGTGAGGGTGGTGAGACACTGGCACAGGTTGCCCAGGGAGGTTGTGGCTGCTCCCTCCCTGGAGGTGTTCAAGGCCAGGTTGGATGAGGCCTTGAGTGACCTGTGCTAGTGGGAGGTGTCCCTGCCTATGGTAGTGGTTTGGAACTGGCTGAGCTTTGAGATCCCCTCCAACCTTACCACTCTGTGATCCCCATCTCCACCAGGCCCCACAGTACTGCTTTGAGTTCTTCTTGCCATTTTGAGGCTGACATTTGCAAATTTCTGTATTTATCCACAGCCTCTTCATTTTGCTGAGGTGTTTGGGTGTTTTTTTTTTTTTTTTTTAAAACCA
>VWZE01003152.1:62575-82597 GCA_013396675.1 Eubucco bourcierii | reverse complement strand
TGGCAGGGGGGTTGGACTGGATGCTCTCTTTGGGTCCCTTCCAACCCCTGACATCCTGTGAGCCTGTGACACACACATTATGCTGAAGCACAGCTGTGCCCTCACACATAGAATCATAGCATGGTAAGGTTGGAAGGGACCTCAAAGCTCAGTAAGTTCCAACCCCCTGCCATAGGCTGGAACACCTCCCACTAGTACAGGTCACTCAAGGCCTCATCCAACCTGGTCCTGAACAACTCCAGGGAGGTTGTGGAGCACAGAAGAACAGAATGTGATCAAAGATCATGTTGGGTGATTCTGTGCTCCACAACCTCCCAGGGCAACCTGTGCCATTGCCTCGCCACCCTCACTGCAAACAACTTCCTCCTAACATCCACTTTCAATCTCCCCTCTGACACTTCAAACCCATTCCCCTTGTCCTGCCATTCCAAGCCCTTGTCAATAGTCCCTCCCCAGCATTCCTGTAGCCCCCTTCAGATCCTGGAAGGCTACTCTAAGGTCTCCTGGAAGCCTTCTCCTCTCCAGGCTGCACAGCCCCAACTCTCTCAGCCTGCCCACACAGCAGAGCTGCTGCAGCCCTCTCAGCATCTTCATTGCCCTCAATCCTTCCACCACAAAAGCCCAGCACTGCCTCATCTTCCAAAGACCCCAGAGCAGCACAAACTCTCCCTAGAAGATTTTCCCCTTACCCCCAACTCATCTTTTGAAGCACTGCCAGAGAGCCAAAATTACAGCCTGCCCCAAATATCCTAGCACCTCAAAGACTGTAACCATGGTTGCACAGTCGTCTGCAGGCACGGTAATCCACACAGACACGCCTGTATTGACTCAGAGGATGATTTAATTCCTCAGCATGGTACCAGGCTCCAGTCCTCTGCCATCTGACACACTGACGGCCTCGTGCCAAAGCTACCTTTAATCTGAGCACTTGGACTAAGCTCTTCAGCTACCACCATGGATGGGAATTAGCAGTCAATAAACATCAAAGCGGGTTAGGGCTCGGTGGGGAAGCTGAACACGAGGAGTCTGCTGGGCACGTGGCTCTGGTTGGCAAGCCCAGGGAGGTGGGAATCATAGAATGGGAAGGTTGGAAGGGACCTCAAGGATCATCTAGTTCCAACCCCCTGCCATAGGCAGAGACACCTCCCACTAGTACAGGTCACTCAAGGCCTCATCCAGCCTGGCCTTGAACACCTTCAGGGAGGTTGTGGAGCATAGAATCACCCAATGTGATCTTTGATCACATTGGGTGATTCTGTGCTCCACAACCTCCCTGGGCAACCTGTGCCAGTGTCTCACCACCCTCAACCTGTGCCAGTCTCTCACCACCCTCACTGCAAACAACTTCCTCCTAACATCCACTTTCAATCTCCCCTCTGACACTCCAAACCCATTCCCCTTGTCCTGCCATTCCAAGCCCTTGTCAATGCTCCCTCCCCAGCCTTCCTGCAGCCCCCTTCAGATCCTGCAAGGCCACTCCAAGCTCTCCTGGAAGCCTTCTCCTCTCCAGGCTGCAGAGCCCCAACTCTCTCAGCCTGTCCTCACAGCAGAGCTGCTGCAGCCCTCTCAGCATCTTGGTGGCCTCCTCTGGGCTGGCTCCAACACTTCCATGTCCTTCCTGTGCTGGGGGCTCCAGAACTGCACCCAGGACTCCAGACGGGTTGCACTTGGTTTTGTTTAACCCAGGATCCTGGGAGTTCAGAGCTGGGCAAGAAGAAAATGCTGGATGTCTTTTTTTAATTGGAAAAGATGAGTAGATGTCTCTGGAGAGATCATTCTCTAGAGTGGAGTTGAATGCTTGTGTCAAATTGCAGGGCAAGAATTACTTATCCAGAGACATTCTGAGAAAGAATCCAAAAAGAGCCTTGGAAAGAAGTAATCAGGAAGAGAAAAAAATGCTCTGCTAAACCCCAAGGACTTTGGGGATGGAAAACAAAGCTGCTGATGGAGAGTGGGCAGCCTGCAGCTTGTAGGTGATACAGAAGGTAAATGTATGCCTTACAGGATGAAGAAAACTCCTTCTACATCCTCCTGTGTGTTTGCTAAGTAGTTTCTTACCTTCTCCTGCTGCTCCAGGCACACTTTGGTACTCCAGCTGGGAAGTGCAGGGCAGGAGGCTGCTGTGGCATCCCCAGCACGTGCACCAAATCAGCCTACCAGGGTTGCAGGGACAAGGCTTGGTGAGGCTCCCAAGGGCTTCCCAGGAAGTTGGTTGCATTCAAAACTGCTCCTCTGTGTCTGTCCAAGGTGGTGGCAACCGGTGAAGGCCGGAGGCCTGGCGGCTGTTGGCGGCCGGTGAAGGCCGGAGGCCTGGCGGCTGTTGGCGGCCGGTGAAGGCCGGAGGCCTGGCGGCTGTTGGCGGCCGGAGGATTGGTACTTCCTATGCACGAGGCCTGAAAAGCTTTTCCTGCCAGGACATCTCAGGGTTCAGTGTGGCAGCAGGGGCTGACACCCCCTCCACAGGGCTCCAGGCAGCGATGGGCACAGTGAGACAGCCCAGGCAGCTCTTTTTAATTCTTCTTTTCAGTCCCTTCCAAACCAAAGCATTCTGTGCTGCTGTGGTTCCTCCCCAGCCAGCTGCCTGTGCCAGCCTTGTTACTTGCCCACGGTTAGCAGTGACAGGCTAAGTGCTTGCACTGGGACATGGAAGGACTAAATGTAGCTCATGAGCAAGCTTTTGCTCCCCACAGGAGCATCTGCTGGTGGTGCTGGATGCCTGAGGGCAGGAAGAGAAGCAAACAACCTTCCACATCACCTCCACCTCCAGCAAAGCCAGACCCAGAGGACACCTACTGCCTTCCCTTCCAAAATTAAAGACTTGCCTCTAGCCTTTATCTCTTCATTTCAAGCACAGAAAAGCCACTGCTGCCAACCTCGGCATGCCTGTGTGGTGCTCACAGCTGCTGGACAGGTTGGACTCTGCCACCCATCCCTCCTGCAGTCCAAAGCATGGCTGTGAGCAATGCAGGAGGGATGGTGCATGGTGAGAAGCATCACTCTCTGCATTTGCTTGCCCCATGTGCAACCCAAACACAACATCTCTAAGCCTTAGGGGGGGGTGTCTTAATTTGTACAGCTAACAAGGGGCAGCAAGGGGGAAATGTGCAGCAGAGCTGGCCAAGAGGATGCACACTGCAGTGCTTTCTAAAGCTAGCAAGGTGGCTTTAATGACAAGGGAAGCTCTTTGGGTGACATGGTCCTGCCAGATGCCATCATCATTTTCAAGCCAAAAGCACAACCACGCCACTGCCACCAACCTGGGCAGGTCTGTGTGGTGCCCACAGCTGCTGGGATTGCAAGCCCAAAGCACAGCAAAATCACTGCCACCAACCTGGGCAGGTCTGTGTGGTGCCCACAGCTGCTGGGATTGCAAGCCCAAAGCACAGCAAAATCACTACCACCAACCTGGGCAATCCTGTATGGTGCCCACAGCTGCTGGACAGGTTGGACTCTGCCACCCATCCCTCCTGCAGTCCAAAGCATGGCTGTGAGCAATGCAGGAGGGATGGTGCATGGTGAGAAGCATCACTCTCTACATTTGCTTGCCCCATGTGCAACCCAAACACAACAACTCTAAGCCTTAGGGGGTCTGTCTTAATTTGTACAGCTAACAAGGGGCAGCAAGGGGGAAATGTGCAGCAGAGCTGGCCAAGAGGATGCACACTGCAGTGCTTTCTAGAGTTAGCAAGGTGGCTTTAATGACAGGGGAAACTCTTTGGGTGATATAGTCCTATCAGATGCCATCACCAGTGCCTGTGCCAGCCTTGCCCTTTGCTGCTTTGGCACAGGGATGGAGACTTTCCCTGCCTGATGCATTGCTTTTTGAAATTAAACTAGCTGTAGGGAAATACAACATTTTCCTCCAGTAATTCATCCCCTTGGCTCCCCTATTCTGTCATTTTAATTAAAGCCAGCCACAGTTTGGATGTTTGCAGCGATTAGAATTAAATCAAGCTCAGGCCTCAGGGACTGGGCCCTCTTTTGATTTTTCTTGGGTTTTTAGAGCAAAAAAAAACCCCCCAAAATTAATAATAATAATTTAAAAAACCAAGGGCTGAGGCTGAATGCATGAAAAGGTCAACACAGCTGCCAAAGAAGGGATGTTGGGTTCATTAGGGGAGGTTTTAGCTCAATTAACTGAGTTCCCACTGTCTTTGCTCATCAGTTGTAGAGATATAGTCACAGGCTCACAGGATGTCAGGGGTTGGAAGGGACCCAAAGAGCTCATCCAGTCCAACCCCCCTGCCACAGCAGGGCCAGACAATCCAGCTCAGGGCACACAGAACACATCCAGACAGGCCTGCAAAAGCTCCACAGAAGGAGACTCCACAACCTCTCTGGGCAGCCTGTGCCAGGGCTCTGGGACCCTTCCAGGCAAGAAGTTGCCCTTGTGTTGAGCTGGAACCTCCTGTGCTGCAGCTTCCATCCATTGCTCCTTGTCCTATCCCAGGCAGCAGTGAGCAGAGCCTGTCCCCCCCTCCTGACCCCCAGCCAGCAGCTCCTGGGGAACTTGCTCTTGGAGGTGGGACCATGATTGCCACCACCTACCTGAACTGAGGCTGGAATGAGGTGGGGGTTGGTCTCTTCTTCATAGTATCAGGCAATAGGAGAGGAAATGACCTGAAATTGTGCCAGGACAGGGTTAGGTTGGAGATTAGGAACTATTTCTTTGCTGCAAGAGTGATCAGGGACTGGCACAGGCTGCCCAGGGAGATGGTGGAGTGCCCATCCCTGGAGATGTTCAAGAAACCTGTGTCTGTAGCACTTAGGGACAGGATTTAGCAGCCATGGTGGTGTTAGGTTGGCAGCTGGGCTTGAGCCTGGAGGTCTTTTCCAACCCAAACCACTCTGTGATTTTATGATCTTCTGAGAACATCTCACAGGTGTCTCTGGGATGGAGAGCAGGTAGTGGGATTGGCATAGAATCATAGAATGGGAAGGTTGGAAGGGACCTCAAAGCTCAGCCAGTTCCAACCACACCTCCCACTAGCACTCAAGGTCTCATCCAACTTGGGATGAGGNAGGCTGCACAGCCCCAACTCTCTCAGCCTGTCCTCACAGCAGAGCTGCTGCAGCCCTCTCAGCATCTTGGTGGCCTCCTCTGCACTGGCTCCAGCACTTCCATGTCCTTCCTGTGCTGGGGGCTCCAGAACTGTACCCAGGACTGCAGCTGGGGTCTGAGGAGAGCAGAGCCAAGGGGCACAATCCCCTCCCTTGCCCTGCTGCCCACACTGCTCTTGCTGCAGCCCAGCACACAGTTGCTGTCTGTGCTGCACTCACACTGCAGCCTCAGGTTGAGCTTTTCATCAGCCCAGATGTGGCCAAACCTTCTTCCCATCACGAGCTCACACTTATATCTTGGAGGTTTCCTTAATCCTTCCCCTAAAACTTCTTTCCTTCAAGGTTCAATACCTTGCCCAGAGCTGCTGTGATAATTATTAGCATTATTATTATTTATAGCTCATAAACCATGAGCTATAAAGTATTCAGTCCTCTTCTTAAACCCACAACTTCAAGGTCAGGTAGGTGCCTGGGAATCACACATTTCACTCTTTAAAAAAGCTTTTGTTTTGCAGCCTTTAGAGTGCCAAAGGTGAGGAAATTAAAAAAAACAAAAACAAAACAACCCAACATACTGTGTGCATCAGCTAATGGCTCAGAAACAAAGACAGGCAGGAAAGAGAAATGAACCCAAGGAGCATTTCCTAAACCTGAGGGCTTTGTTTTCACACAGTGAAGTTTTCCCTTTGCCTGATTCAGAGCATTTCTGAGCAGCAGCAGCAGCACATGGACTAGTGGGAGGTGTCCCTGCCTATGGCAGGGGGTTGGAACCAGATGATCCTTGAGGTCCCTTCCAACCTTCCCATTCTATGACTCTATGGGTGCTGCTCAGTGCTTCTGGCAACCAGCAGTTCCCAGAGGTCACTGTGCTGTCAGGGCACAGATTCGTCATTGCCATCATTTGAATTCCACCTTCTAGCTGCTTCTCAGCAGGGAGAGATTGGTGGAGGTGCACAGGATCAGCCCCTGATGTGACCTACCACCCCTGCCCTCCTGACCCACCAGCAGTCACCCCCTGGAGACCCCCAAGGGCTCAGCTCATTTTAACAGCCTGCCCATGCTAGTGGAGACAGCAGCTGAGCCCTCAGCACCACCACCTCTGCCAAGGAGAGCAGCATGGAGCCTGCCCAGGGAAGTGATGGAGTCCTCATCCCTACAGGTGTCCAAGAAGTGTGTGGCCATGGCACTTGGGGACATGGTTTAATGGCCAGGGTGGCCTCAGGTTGACACTTGGACTCAATGATCTCCAACCAAAACAATTCTATGGTTTGATGACTCTGCCTGAAACCAGGCTGCAGAGTGTCATTGTCTAGCTCATTAAACCAGAACCAAGCCCCCAGGACCTCCCAGGACCTCCAAAGCCACTCCAGGATCTCCCAAGCAGGCCCCAGGACTTCCAAAGTCACCCCAGGTCCTCCAAGCTTCCCCCAGGTCCTCCCAAGCAGCTCCCAGGTCCTCTCAGGACCTCCAAAGCCACTCCAAGATCTCCCAAGCAGGTTCCAGAACCTCCAAAGTCACCCCAGGTCCTCCAAGCTGCCCCCAGGTCCTCCCAAGCAGACCCCAGGTCCTCTCAGAACTTCCAAAGCCATCCCAGGACCCCCCAAGCAGCCCCCAGGACCTCTGTCCGAAGGCTAAAGCCACACAGGACAGTGCCTGTAGGTGAATATAGAACTGCCTGAAGGTGACAGGTGCCTTCTTCTGGCAGTGCTGGCAGGGACACCTCCTGCAGCCTCTGTTACCTCACTGTGGCACAGAGATGGCCATGATGGACAAGGCAGGAGGCAAAAAGGGAGGAGTGCTGCTAGCTCCAACCATGCGAGCAGCAGCAGATGGGAGGAACAGGAGGAAGCATTGCAGGATGAGTCAAGGCTGAGATTTTGCACAAGGGAAAAATTGTTCTTTCCAAAAGCAGGGGAAAAAAACCCCAAACACCCAACCCAACAAAAGCCAACCAAACCAGCCAAACCCCAGTGTAATCTTGTCAACAAGTCCCTGAGATGGTGGCAACCATGAGCCCTCCTGGGGACACTTGGAGTCACCCCAGTTTTTTGCCAGGGCTAAGCTGCAACTCTGCTCTGAGCTGCTGCTGCTGTTAAACCACAAAATGGAGGCTTAGACTAGAGAGGGGGAAGGAATTTGTGACAGTGAAGCCGGGGAGAGCCTGGATCAGGTTGTCCAGAGAGGTGGGAGCTGCCCCATCCCTGCAACCACTGCAGGTCAGGATGTTTGGGGCTCTGAGCAACCTGCTCCACCTGCACTCCTGGGTGCAGTTCTGGAGCCCCCAGCACAGGAAGGACATGGAAGTGTTGGAGCCAGTGCAGAGGAGGCCACCAAGATGCTGAGAGGGCTGCAGAAGCTCTGCTGTGAGGACAGGCTGAGAGAGTTTGGGTTCTGCAGCCTGGAGAGAAGGCTTCCAGGAGACATTAGAGTAGCTTTGCAGGATCTGAAGGGGGCTGCAGGAAGGCTGGGGAGGGACTATTGCCAAGGGCTTGGAATGGCAGGACAAGGGGAATGGGTTTGAAGTGTCAGAGGAGAGACTGAAAGTGGATGTTAGGAGGAAGTTGTTTGGAGTGAGGGTGGTGAGAGACTGGCACAGGTTGCCCAGGGAGGTTGTGGAGCACAGAAACACCCAACATGATCTTTGCTCACATTCTGTGCTTCTGTGCTCCACAACCTCCCTGGAGGTGTTCAGGACCAGATTGGATCAGTCCTTGAGTGCCCTGTGCTAGTGGGAGGTGTCCCTGCTTATGGCAGGGGGTTGGAACTGGCTGAGCTTTGAGGTCCCTTCCAACCTTCCCCTTCTATGATTCTATGAAGATGTCCCTGCTGACTGAAGCAGCACTAGGACCAGGTAGCTTTTAATGTCCCTTCAACCTAAAGCAGTCTCTGCAAACCAAGGGCTGGGCAGGGTTTGTGTTCTGGTTTCTCATGCTGTGCACAGAACCAAGGCAGCTGCTGTGGTCATTCCTTGCCCCTGCCCAGGCTCCCTCCTGCTGGAGGAGCTCAGAACCTTTAGGGAAGGTGCCCATGAGGGCACACATCCAGCCAGTGGATCTCTACCTCAGGACAGTGCAGACAAAGACAGAAGCTGAAGCCTGAATACTGAGACCTCAGAGAAGCAGCAGCCACATCTAAATGCCAAGCAAAGAATGAAAACATTTCAGCAGTAACCTTTGCCTCTGAAGGGCAGGACCAAGATCCTTGCACCGATTTAGAAGCACATAAAACCCCCCAAACTAAAACCTTCTGGTTTTAGCCACTGAGTCTTAGATAGCCTCAGTAATGACCTGGTAATTAATAAGAATTAAAGTTACTCACCACACCTGACTCAGGCTTGCCTTTGAGAGAGCTGCAGAGGCTTTCTGCCACAGAAGGTAGTTCCCTCCTGCCCTTGTCCAGGATCTCTCAGCTGCTCCCTGCTGTCCCCTAGTCCTTCTCAGGGTCTCCTCTTCACGTTGAGGTGCTGCACAACAGCCCTGAAGTCTTTCCAGATGTTGAAAAGGCAGAATCTGCTCTGGGTCCTACTCAGACCACAAATCTAGATGAGGCAAATGAATTTTTTTTCACCATGAACAGCCTGCAGAAGAGGAGGCTCAGGGCAGAGCTCATTGCTCTCTGCAGCTACCTGAAGGGAGGTTGTAGCCAGCTGGGGTTGGGCTCTGCTGCCAGGCACCCAGGGACAGAAGAAGAGGACACAGCCTCAAGCTGTGCCAGGGTTCAGGTTGGATGTTAGGAAGAAGTTGTTGACAGAGAGAGAGATTGGCATTGGAATGGGCTGCCCAGGGAGGTGGTGGAGTGCCCACCCCTGAGGGCATTTGAGGAGGCTGCATGAGGCACTCAGTGCCAGGGGTTAGTTAATTAGGAGGTGTTAGGTGCTAGGTTGGACTGGATGATCTCAGAGATCTTTTCCAACCTGGTTAATTCTGTGAACCATATTTCTACCCATGCCCTTTTGCTGCACCACATCCAGCTCCCCACAAGCCTTGACTGTGGAGGGCAAGCAGGAGCCAGCCAAGCCAGGGATCTTTCTCCAGCTGTCCTGTTTCCAGGAGCAGGCACTCCTGGAGTCTTGGCTCCACCACAGGACTGCTGCAGCTGAGGGAAGCATCAGATCCAGCCAGAGCTTATAGAATCATAGAATGGGAAGGTTGGAAGGGACCTCAAGGATCATCTAGTTCCAACTCTGCCNACCATCTTGGTGGCCTCCTCTGGGCTGGCTCCAACACTTCCATGTCCTTCCTGTGCTGAGGGCTCCAGAACTGCACCCAGGACTGCAGGTGGGGTCTGAGGAGAGCAGAGCCAAGGGGCACAATCCCCTCCCTTGCCCTGCTGCCCACACTGCTCTTGCTGCAGCCCAGCACACAGTTGCTGTCTGGGCTGCACTCACACTGCAGCCTCAGCTTGAGCTTTTCTTCACCCCACACCCCAAGGTCCTTTTCCTCAGGGCTGCTCTCAGCCATTCACCACCCAATTCACCATTCAACAGGGATGCAAAAAGGTGAGGACCTGGAGTGAAGCACCCTGAAGAGCTTTACTGAACCAACCTTCCTGAAGCATAAGGCTGCAGGCATGCAGCATGCACATCAGCCCAGCTTAATGGGAGTGCTACAGAAATGCTTAAGAATAAATTAAACCCATCCAACTCCCCCTGGAATGGCAAATCAATCTCATTTGCACGTCTCAGCTCTCAAAGTGCTGATGCTAAGAGAAAGTTGCTCTGATTCTCCAGTTTGCTCCTCTCTGCTGGCAGGCATCTCCCCAGTCTCCCTCATCAGAGCTCTCTTGAGCAGCCATATGCCAAGGCCATGCTGGGATGCTGGAGCTGAATCAGGCACTACAGAGGAGGATGGGCACCTGCACACACATTAGCATGTTCTTGAGGTGCCACTTTGTGCACAAGCTCTGCTGCTGCTCCCTGCACACTGCTGTGCCCAGCATCTGAGGGCTGCTGGTCAGGAGCTGTCCCCTGAGCTGTCCTCACTCCCACCCAGCACAGCCAAGAGCTCACAGGTTTCCAGTGGGTGAAAATCAGAGCATCATTTGGGTTGGAAGAGACCTTTCATATCACTGAGTCCAGCTAGTAAGCCTGCACTGCCAGGTCACCACTGACACACATCCCTCAGCATCAACATCTACACAGCTTTTAAATCCCTGCAGGGATGGGGAGTCCACCACTGCCCTGGGCAGCCTGTTCCAGGGCTTGGCAGCTTTATCAGTAAAGAAATTGTTTCTAATACCCAAACTAAACCTCCCCTGGCACAACTTGAGGCTGTTTCCTCCTGTCCTATCCCTTCTTCCTTGGGAGAACTGACCAACCCCCAGCACCTTCTTGCAACCTCTCTCCAGGTAGTTGTAGAGAGTGATAATAAAAGAGAGGGATAGCAAACACAGCTTTGCTGTTACCAAATTGGGGTCTTGACCTCTTCAGGTCTTCTTGACCTCTTCTTGATGTTTTCAGTAAAGAAATTGTTTCTAATACCCAAACTAAACCTCCCCTGGCACAACTTGAGGCTGTTTCCTCCTGTCCTATCCCTTCTTCCTTGGGAGAACTGACCAACCCCCAGCACCTTCTTGCAACCTCTCTCCAGGTAGTTGTAGAGAGTGATAATAAAAGAGAGGGATAGCAAACACAGCTTTGCTGTTACCAAATTGGGGTCTTGACCTCTTCAGGTCTTCTTGACCTCTTCTTGATGTTTTCAGTAAAGAAATTGTTTCTAATATCTTCTAATATCCAAACTAAACCTCCCCTGACACAACTTGAGGTTGTTTCTTCTTGTCCTATCACTTGTTCCTTGGGAGAAGAGACCAACCCCCAGCACCTTGCAACCTCTCTCCAGGTAGTTGTAGAGAGTGATAATAAAAGAGAGGGATAGCAAACACAGCTTTGCTGTTACCAAATTGGGGTCTTCTTGACAGTGACATGGCAGGAATCAGCACTCTGGGTTACATTAGCACAGAGGCATCATTTCTCTGTGATGCTACCTCCAACCAGAAAGGAATTGTCATTGCTGGGTACTTGAGTACCTTCCTACCTACCACAGCAGTAGCAGAAGCTGACCTCTGCACCAAGCCCTGTAAAAACAGCTCCTGCAGACACTTCTGCTGCAGGGACTCGGTGTGGCTTGCTGCAAAGGAATTAGTTTTGCATTACAAAGGCTGCCAAAGGAAAGCTTTCTGTGCTGGGTTCTCCTGGTGTTAAGATGAGCTCTAAACTCAAGCTGACTGGAAGCCTAAAATATTAATTGATCAGCCTCCTTCTGCTGGCCACGAAATCATTATTGAGTAAAGCAGAGAAAAGATCCATTTATATCACTCAGGGAGTACTTTTCCTCACCCCTCTCAAAGGAAATTAGCACTTCTCTCCTAAACAGGGACTGATTTTTAGTCTCTTTTTGTCTGCTTGACACAGTTTGGGTTTGTTTTTTTCTCCCTCCCCCCTCCTTCTCTCATCCTAAAACAAGCACACCTGCTGGGTAAACAGGAATGTGGGAGAAATGCTAAAAGAATGAAAAGAAACCTAAATTCCAACTTCTTATCACACAGGCTAGAGAGCTACTGGGGTGATGCAGCTCTCCAGGCAGCCGTGGAAGGAAGCTGGAGGTGTAAACAGCCACATGCACAGAAGCAACTGAAGGCTGAAGCTGAGACTCGTCTATGTAGGTCATAGAATCAGAGAATCTTCTAGCTGGAAAAGACCTTCGAGGGGATGCAGGCCAACTGTGAACCCAGCAAAGGTCAGGCACATCTCTGCCGTGGGATTTGTGCCAAGATACCCAGCCAAGGCACTGAGGATGGAGAGAATCACAGGATCAGCCAGGTTGGCAGAGCCTCTCAGGAGCACCGAGTCCAACCTAGAACCCTGCTCAACAAGATTCACCTTGAACCACATCCCTGAGCACCACATCCAAACGACCTTTAAACACATCCAGGGTGGGTGACTCTGCCACCACCTCCCTGGGCAGCTAATTCCAGTGCCTGACTGAAGTCCATGCTGTGAGTGATGACTTCCTACACCTGCCTGTGCCAACAAAGCTGTTGGCAAATGAGTCAAAGACCCAAGTGGTGTTTGGTGTGGAGAGTAAAAGAAGAGGCTGTTGGGAGGGAAGACGCTCTCCTCCTTGGAGGAAATAGACCCTCAGCCATGCACCCTTTGGACTGAGGCAGTCTGGGAACTAAAGCAGACTCATTTCTGGATGTTCCCAAGGGAAAGATGAAATTTGGTTTCCTATCTCCACAGCAAATTGCCTTCGGTTTCTTTCTGTCCTGTCTCTGGATGTGTTCCTGTGGGGCCTGATTAGATGCCCCAGCAGGAAGGTTGGGCTAGATGATCTCCAGAGGTCCCTTCCCACCCCCACCAGGCTGGGATTCATGATAGTTGTTAATGCCATTATCCCTCTGCTTCCAAACTGAAAGGTGGTTTGTGTCAGGGAACCTTTGGTCATAAATTGATGAGGTCCAGATAAACCTGAGCGAGCTGGGAAGGGACTGGAACCTACCATGGCAATTTTCCTAAAGCATCTGTTCAGAGCACAACTGAACTTCTGGTGAGCTTGATGAGCTTAGAGGCCTTTTGGTGAGCTTGCTGGGGTCGTGTTGACAGTTGGACTTGATGAGCTTAGAGGTCTTTTGGTGAGCTTGCTGGAGTCGTGTTGACAGTTGGACTTGATGAGCTTAGAGGCCTTTTGGTGAGCTTGCTGGGGTCGTGTTGACAGTCGGACTTGATGAGCTTAGAGGCCTTTTGGTGAGCTTGCTGGGGTCGTGTTGACAGTTGGACTTGATGAGCTTAGAGGCCTTTTGGTGAGCTTGCTGGGGTCGTGTTGACAGTCGGACTTGATGACCTTAGAGGCCTTTTCCAACCTTAAGGATTCTTTCCCATTGCAAGCTTCAGGCTCTGGGTACCAACATCCAACAACCTCACAGGGGTGCTTTTATAGGATGCTTGCCATGAAAAGAATATTTACAGGCACTGAATAAAAACTGATGATGCAACATCAGCTTTCTAGGCTTGGCTGGCAGGTGGAGAGGAGGAGGATGCCTGCAAACCCCAGCATTCATCACCTGCCATACATCCTCAGCTCTTGCACGTAATAATCTGCTCCTAATGAAGCTTGGGCTGAAGCCAGGGAGGTTGTACAAATGTAAGGCAGAGGAAAACAACCTCTGCCTTGTGCTTTAAGTCTGCATTAAATCTTGTCTGCTGAATAAATATTAAATATTGTAGCTCATTTTGTACCTCTGGGAGTTGAGAAGAAGCAACACTCAAGGCAGCTCCTGTTGTATCTCATGTTTAGACCTCACACACACACACACACACACACACACAGAGATAGCCGGGAGAAAAATATTGGGGAAAATAGAGCTCTGCACATTCTTAAAGAGGAAAAATATCATCCCACATTCTTCAGTGGTTCAGCACAGCCTGCTGAGCTAATGAGGAGGAGGAGGATCCTCTACACAACTCCTCCAGTTTATGAATGTGGACTTCACACACAAAACCTGACTCCTCCCCATCAGATTAGAGCTGACAGCTCTGAGAGTCGTTTGGAAGCAGCAAACCATTCAGTACTTTGCCTCCAAAGCTGCACTGACCCAAACCCTCAAGCAATAACTCAGGCCATGGTCACTGCTTCCATCCAGCTCCCTGCTCCTGGTCTGGTTTTCTACCTGCAGTTGTGTTACTGTGATGCTCCTCTCTGCCCCACTTCTGTCAGCTCTCTAATAGAGAAGCTCAGAGGTTTAGAGCTTTTATTTCCCCTTCTCTCAACTCCACTAGAAAGGAAGATGTGATGTTGTCAGAGATGCTGATGGGACCTTTAAAGGTCCCTTCCAACCCAACCTATTCTATGAGTGGGGGAAGAATATTTTATAGGGTTGCTCCTGCACACACCCACACAGACCTTGGTGCCCTTCTCTGGACACCTTCCAGCACCTCAACATCTCTCTTGAACTGAGGGGCCCAGAACTGGACCCAGCACTCAAGGTGTGGCCTGAGCAGTGCTGAGCACAGGGGCAGAAGAACCTCCCTGCTCCTGCTGGCCACACTGCTCCTGCTCCAGGCCAGGATGCCATTGGCTCTGCTGCCCACCTGGGCACACTGCTGCCTCATCTTCAGCTACTCTCTCCCAGCACCCCCAGGTCCCTCTCTGCCTGGCTGCTCTCAGCCACTCTGTCCCCAGCTCCTCATCCAAAGGATCCATGCCCCTAAGCTCCTCACCCAAACGACTTTTAAACACCTCCAGGCATGGTGACTCCACCACCTCCCTTGGCAGCCTGTTCCAGTGCTTGCCAACCCTTTCTGCCCAGAATTTATTCCTGAAATCCAGCCTGAACCTTCCCTGGCAAACTTGAGGCCAGTTTTCTCTTGCCCTGTCACTTGCTGCAGACCAGCAGAGACCAACCCCCACCTATTTGGATGAGGCCTTGAGTAACCTGTGCTAGTGGAAGGTGTCCCTGCCTATAGCAGGGGGTTGGAAGTAGATGATCCTTGAGGTCCCTTCCAACCTTGCCGTTCTATGATGATTCTATCTCCCACCTCCTTTCAGGAGTTGTAGAGAGCAATGAGGTCTCCCTTCAGCCTCCTCTTTCAACCCCACTTCCCTCAGCCACTCCTCATAAGAATTCTGTTCAAATTACTGTCAATTTAAAAAATCATTTTGGATGCAAAAGCAACCAGAGCAGCAGCCCAACAGTTGCCTGTGATGGAGCATCCCCCACATGGTGTTCCAGTCCCTTCAGCATCCTCATAGCCTCCCTTGGACTCTTTCCAGCAGTTCCCTGTCCCTCTTGAACTGGACCAAATACTCCAGAAGTGGCCTAACTAGGGGAGAGTAGAGGGGGAGGAGAACCTCCCTTAACCTGCTCCACTCAGATTCCTCCTTTCCATTGCTTCCAAGAGGAGCAGCCCCTTGAAGGTGAGACACAAGTGTTTAACTGTGACCCAGGTGGAGAGCAGCACAATCCATAACCCTCAGTGCCAAACAGATTTCCCCCAAGAATCCCATAAAGAGACTTGGAAAAGACATTTATGGCTTCATAAAGCACTTTGCTAACGACTTGCTTTACCACTGCTAAATCAACTGGAATCATTTAGTGCTGTCCTCTGGTAACTTTCCACATTTGGTCTACAGGGGGGGGAAAAAAAAAAAAAAGAGAGAGAGAGAGAGAAAAAAAGAGAGTGCTGACATTTGCAAAATACATCTCAACCCATATTAGATGGTGTTAATTAAAATGACTTGCTGGGTAATGAGCTACAAAGAAAAGGAAAAGAAAAAAAGAGAAGGAGGAAAAGAAAAGAGAAATCAATCAGAGTATCAGGGCAATTAAAATCCACCCAGCCCTGTTGGAGTGGGCAGCACCAGCCTGGGTTGGCCTTGGTAGCACAGGGCTCACCTTGCAGCTGAGCCTCTGCAGATTTCTGCCGTGCTTAGCAAGAGCTAAAGGGTAGGGGGGCAAGAGGATGGGGCCAGGCTCTTGTCTGTGATGCTCAAAGGCAGGACAAGGGGCACAAATGAGAACCTAGGATCTTCCATTTGAAGAGCAGGAGAAACTTGTTTGGTGTGAAGGTGCTGGAGGCCTGGAGCAGGCTGTCCAGGTGGGCTGTGGAGTCTCCCTCTCTGGAGATATTCAACCCCTGCCTGGATGTGTTCCTGTGTGACCTGCTCTGGGTCATGCTGCTCTGGAAGGAGGATTGGGCTGGATGAGCTTTGGAGGTCCCTCCCAGCCCCTGACATTCTGTGATTAATGTTGGAAAAGATCTCTAAGAACATGGAGTCCAAATGCCAACCCAACACCATCAAGTCCACCAAACTTTTAAGTTATTACCTTTAAAGCTCCCTTCCAACCCAAAGAAGTTCTCTACCACAAGGGTGAGAAGACACTGGCACAGGTTGCCCAGAGAAGTTGTGGATGCCTCATGCCTGGAAGTGTTTAAGTCCAGGTTGGATGAGGCTTTGAGCAACCTGTGCTAGTGGGAGGTGTCCCTGTTAATGCCTGGGGGTTGGGAACTAGATGAATTTTCAGATTCCTTCCAACTCTGAGTCAGAATCACAGCCACATGCAGGCTGGCAAAGCCCCTCAGGAGCACCAAGCCCAACCTAGAACCTTACTCTGCAAGATTCACCTCAAACCATCTCCCCAAGCACCACATCCAAACCACCCTGAAACACACCCAGGGTGGGTGACTCCACCACCACCTCCCTGAGCAGCTCATTCCACTCCCTGACCACTCTCTCCATGAAAAACTTTTCCCTAATGTCCAATCTAAACCTCCCCAGCCTCAGCTTGAGGCCATTCCCCCTTCTTCTGTCTCCAATTCCCTGGGAGCAGAGCCCAGCAGCAGCCTCTCCACAGTGTCCCTTCATGTAGCTGCAGACAGCAGTGAGCTCTGCCCTCAGCCTCCTCTTCCTCACACTAACCTTCCCCAGCTCCCTCAGCAGCTCTCTTCTGTGATTTGTGTCCAACCCATGCACATTTCACCATTTTTACTGCATCTCTAAGAGAAGAGGAGAAAGAGTTAAAACAGAACTAGAAGACACAGAGGTTTTTTTGGCTTTTTTATCTCCCCAGCTCTCCTCCCCCTGTGTTCTCAGGCACACCACAGAGCTAACACACACCTTTTAAATTTCCAAATAAACAAGTTACTCCTGCACAAGTATTCCAGAGCCTCCTTCATCTCCCCTATTCTTTATTCCCCAGATGTGTTTCTCACCCACACCACAGGAGCCAGGGCAGAGCCAACCAAACTCAGCAGGAGGCTAAGCAGGGAGAGGGAACAGGAACAGGTTGGCACTGGCACAGGTGGCCCAGGGAGGTTGTGGAGCACAGAATCACCCAACGTGATCAAAGATCACGTTGGGTGATTCTGTGCTCCACAACCTCCCTGGAGATGTTCAAGGCCAGGTTGGAGGAGGCCTTGAGTGACCTGTGCTAGTGGGAGGTGTCCCTGCCTATGGCAGGGGATTGGAACTGGATGATCCTTGAGGTCCCTTCCAACCTTCCCACTCTATGATTCTATGAGGGAAGAGCATCTTCTCTTCCCTCTGCCCATGGGAGAAAGCTCTCCTCCCATCTTCTGCTTCCCCTCCCCATTATCCTGCTGGGAACAATACAGCACAGCTGCAGGGACTATGTAGGAGGAGAAACCCTGGATGGGGCTGGGTGAGAAATCTTTTCTGCTGCTCACACACCAGAGGAGAAAATTGCTGCTCCTCACCAGCAGCACAGCAGACACCTTCAAGGGGACTCAGGATCTTAGCTGCCAACCTCCAAGCTCTTCACTCAGCATCATGGCATGGAGCTTTTCCCTCTTAATGGAGACCCAAATAATTGATAGCACTGTGAGGAGAGGTTTGAGTGAAGACAAAGTGTAGCAATGAGCCTCAAGGAGAGGCTTTTATTTATTCCAGCAAAGCCCCTGGGTGCATGACCCTGTGAATCAGGAGGTTGGTCACATCTACACTTCAGGTTTAATTTGCTTGAATAACAAATTGTTAGTAGGGGATGAGAGTTGGGCAAGGGCTGGTGGTGATAGAGGGAGATGTCACTGCTGGCATGCAGCTCTGCAGGGGACAGGGCAGGTCAGGGTAGGTTGGGGACTGGGCTGCTAGAAGGCAGTGAAGGGGAACAGGAGTTGGGAGTCCTGGGGGATGGAAGGATGGGCATGAGCCAGCAATGGGCTCTGGTGGGCAGGAGGGGCAATGCCATTCTGGGGTGGATTAGAAGGGTTGTGGTTAGCAGGTTGAAAGAGGTTCTCCTGCCCCTCTGCTTTGCCCTGCTGAGGCCACTTCTGGAGCACTGTGTCCAGTTCTGAGCCCAGTTCAAGAGAGACACAGAACTGCTTGAGAGAGTCCAGCACAGAGCCACAAAGATGAAGGGAATGGAACAGCTCTGTTAGGAGCAGAGGCTGAGGGAGCTGAGGCTGTGCTGCTGGGAGAGGAGACTGAGAGGTGACCTCAGCAATGGTGATGAAGATGTGCAGGGTGAGTGCCAGGAGGCTGGAGCCAGGCTCTGCTGGGTGATGCCCAATGCCAGCACAAGGGGCACTGGGTGGAAGCTGAGCCATAGGAGGTTCTGTGTGAACATGAGGAGGAATTTTTTTCCCTGTGAGGGTGCCAGAGCCCTGGCACAGGTTGCCCAGGGGGCTGTGGAGTCTCCCTCTCTGGAGATATTCAACCCCTGCCTGAATGTGTTCCTGTGTGACCTGCTCTGGGTGATGCTGCTCTGGAAGGAGGATTGGACTGGATGAGCTTTGGAGGTCCCTTCCAGCCCCTAACATTCTGTGATTAAGGTTGGAAAAGATCTCTAAGAACATGGAGTCCAAATGTCAACCCAACACCACCAAGTCCGCCAAACTTTTAAGTTATTACCTTTAAAGTTCCTTTCCAACCCAAAGAAGTTCTTAACCACAAGGGTGAGAAGACACTGGCACAGGTTACCCAGAGGAGTTGTGGATGCCTCATGCCTGGAAGTGTTTAAGTCCAGGTTGGATGAGGCTTTGAGCAACCTGTGCTAGTGGGAGGTGTCCCTGTTAATGCCTGGGGGTTGGGAACTAGATGAACTTTAAGGTCCCTTCCAGCCCCTACCACTCTGTGATTTAAGCCCAGGTAGAACCTAGATGGTGTGGAGGAACACATGTGGCAGGTTGTTATGAAAACCTGTCCGCTCTGCTGACAGTGGTCAACATCCCTGCATCTTCCACAGCAGGTTCAAGGAGTTCCAAACCTTCACTCCAGAGACAGCAGAACCAGAGAGACAAGGCAGAGAGCAGAGGAGGAGTGAAGTGGCTGGGTTGGTTTTTTTTTGTCAAGCAAGGGAGGATCTAGCCAAGTGAGGATGAAGTGTTTTGACAAAGCTCAAAACCTACACAGAGCTGGGAGAGCTTTGGGTGCTGCAGGCACAGGCTGGAGCATGCTCAGCAGGGATGCAACCTCCCCCAGCACTGCAACATCACAGTGCATCGAGACACTCTTCACACCTTGGGAGGACTGAAGCATCTCCCCCACGTTTGTTACAGCCAGGAAACAAAAAAAAATATAACACCAAAACCCACCCAAAGCCTACCAACCAAACCCAAGCCTAAAGAGGAAAACGACACCTTCACATTTTCTTCCAGCAAGCAAACAAAATAGGAGTAGAAGCTATTCATCACTGTCTGAAAATGATTCTGTTGGACTCTCAGGCAGCCCAAAGGGTGAAGCACAGAAGTGGGCATGCTCTGCTGCACCTCAGCTGAGTCTGGAATAGCTCTGCTGTGGTGTGCATGGTTAATTGGCTGTGCTGAGAGCAGCTTGCTTGGATCACCAGGAGAGAGGAGTGAGGATAAAGATAAACCCATTTGGGGGAGTCAGTTCCTAAAGAGGCCAAGCCAAAGGTTGTGCATTTGCCACCTGCTTTCTTTGTCTTGAATCCAGGCTTGAAAGACTCCAGACCTAGCACAGGGGCTCCACTCTTCCAGAATCACAGAGTGGTAGGGGTTGGAAGGGACCTCTGGAGATCACTGAGTCCAACTCCCCTGCTGGAGCAGGTGGCACAGGAAGGTGCCCAAGTGGCTTTTGAGTGACTCCAGAGATGGAGACTCCACCACCTCCCTGGGTAGCCTGCTCCAGTGCTCCACCAGCCTCAAAGTAAAGAAGTTTCTCCTCATGTTTGAAGTTTGTCATGGAGTGGTAAGGTTGAAAGGGAGCTCAAAGCTCAGCCAGTTCCAAGCCCCTGCCACAGGCAGGGACACCTCCCACTAGCACAGGGCACTCAAGGACTCATCCAACCTGGCCTTGAACACCTCCAGGGAGGGAGCAGCCACAACCTCCCTGGGCAACCTCTGCCAGTCTCTCACCACCCTCACTCCAAACAACTTCCTCCTAACATCCACTTTCAATCTCCCCTTCAAACCCATTCTCCTTGTCCTAGCATTGCAAGTCCTTGGCAATAGTCCCTCCCCAGCCTTCCTGCAGCCCCCTTCAGATC
>VWZE01003152.1:25367-37483 GCA_013396675.1 Eubucco bourcierii | reverse complement strand
AAAGGAGGAAAGTATTTAAATCCTATTTATCACCCAGAGGTCTGGTGAAGCTGCTTCTACCACACCAAGGCATCCATGGTGTCAAAGATTGGCAAAAACCTCCGCCCCAAGGCGTGCACAGCCTGGATGGAAATAGAATGGATGAGTTGTGAGGGAAGGAATTGGGAAGGAAAAGCTGCAGGCTTAGATGTGGCACTTCAGGGCATGGTTTAGTGGCTGTGGTGGTGATGGGTTGGTGGTTGGACTTCTCCAGCCTTAATGGTGATGGAGTCATTGTCCCTGGAGGTGTTCAAGACAAGCCTGGATGGGGCACTTAGTGCCATGGTCTGGTTGATTGGCCAGGGCTGGGGGAGCTTGGAGCTCTCTTGCAACCTGTTTGGTTCTATGGTCTGGTTGGCTGGCCAGGGCTGGGGGCTAGGTTGGGCTGGGTGAGCTTGGAGCTCTCTTGCAACCTGTTTGGTTCTATGGTCTGGTTGGCTGGCCAGGGCTGGGGGCTAGGTTGGGCTGGGTGAGCTTGGAGCTCTCTTGCAACCTGTTTGGTTCTATGGTCTGGTTGGCTGGCCAGGGCTGGGGGCTAGGTTGGGCTGGGTGAGCTTGGAGCTCTCTTGCAACCTGTTTGGTTCTATGGTCTGGTTGGCTGGCCAGGGCTGGGGGCTAGGTTGGGCTGGGTGAGCTTGGAGCTCTCTTGCAACCTGCTCGATTCTATGGTCTGGTTGGCTGGCTAGGGCTGGGTGTTAGATTGGGCTGGGTGAGCTCGGAGCTCTCTTGCAACCTGCTTGATTCTATGAGTCTAGGATAATGATTCTATGACTCAGAAAGGGTGACAGACTGGGACCCAGTCAGGCATTTAGGCCATTTCAGACACCTTATGCCACTCTACCCTGCCCTAGTGAGGTCACATCTGGAGTCCTGTGTCCAGTTCTGGGCCCCCCAGTTCAAGAGGGACACAGAACTGCTGGGGAGAGTCCAGCACAGAGCCACAAAGATGCTGAAGGGAATGGAACAGCTCTGGTAGGAGCAGAGCCTGAGGAAGCTGGGGTTGTGCTGCTGGGAGAGGAGAGACTGAGAGGTGACCTCAGCAATGGTTCTGAAGATGTGCAGATGAGTGGCAGGAGGCTGGAGCCAGCTCTGCTGGGTGATGCCCAATGCCAGCACAAGGGGCACTGGGTGGAAGCTGAGGCAGAGGAAGGTTCATTTAAACATGAGGGGGATTTTTTTTCCCTGTGAGGGTGACAGAGCCCTGGTACAGGCTGCCCAGGGGGGCTGTGGAGTCTCCCTCTCTGGAGATATCCAAACCCTGCCTGGATGTGTTCCTGTGTGACCTGCTCTGGGTGCTCCTGCTCTGGCAGGGTTGATTGGACTGGCTGAGCTTTGAAGGTCCCTTCCAGCCCCTGACATTCTGTGATTCTATGACCTCCACATCTCCCCTCCAACCCCTACCGTTCTCTGATTCTCTCCCCAGCAGCTATTGGAAGGGCTAAGGCTGCAACTCACATCTGCTTCAGACTGAGCCTTGCTCTGTCTCTGTCACCTTGTCCCCGGTTTTCAGCCAAAAATCTTTTCAGGGCTGCTGCAATAAATGCTAACAGTAACTGCTTAATGAGATTCCCACTTCCTCCCACCTTCCATTTTCTTTTGCAGCCTTGATTACTGAACTCATATTTCCTCCAGATAATTTACCCTGCCTTGCCTTGCAAACAAATGGGCAGTTTATTATCTTGCAATTGGCTTCTGCAAGAGGACTCTGGCTGAGCTTTGAGCTCTGGGTGGTTACATTTCTTTAAGTTATTTAATTATTTTGTTCTTTAAAAAAAAAAAAACCTCTGAATGATGTTTCTAAACCCCTCCCCACTCCCCCCTTTCCCAAGTGAGGAGAGAGAAGAGAGACTGCATTTGTTATTGATAGAATTTCCATTTAAATTGAGGATGTTGCTCAGTGCAACACTTGTACCAGTTAAATGAGGCTCTTTTCCTCCAGCTAAAGGCAGCAAATTATATGAAGGGGGGAAAAAAACCCAAAAAAACCCCCAAAAAACCCAAACAAAACACAAACCCACAACTCACAACACTGGGAAGGAGGAGGAGAGGGAAAAAAAAAAAATCAGAAAACTCAATATGAAATCCAGCTGGATTTATGCCTGCAATAAAGCATCTAGAGCTTAATAAGGCTGTGGGTAAAGCTAGGATTACACACTCAGCTTTATATCCTTGCTGCTGTTCAGCAGCTGCCTCTCTTCAAAGCTCCTTGCACTGCCTTTGCCAATCCCATTAGGGCTCTGGAAAGTTAGAGACAAAACCTGAAAGCCTTTGCTTTAAAAAAAAACCCAAAAAGCAAAACCCAACAAACCTCAATTTAACAAAGCAGCCATCAGGAGGGGCTTGGAGAAGCCCCAGAAGAACCTTCTCATAGCATCATAGAATGGGAAGGTTGGAAGGGACCTCAAGGATCAGCCAGTTCCAACCCCCTGCCATAGGCAGGGACACCTCCCACTAGCACAGGTGATAGAATCATAGAATTCACTTTTCAAGTGGATGATGACTTCGTGGGACAGATCCTTCAGGTGGATTTCCTTTTAGTCACAAATTGTTATCTGTGTTGGGAATTAATAGGAAGTATCCAGGGAACAATAGGAAAACGCACCTGGGTGGGGGCTGTGAGTCCACTTCAGTCCTTTCCCTAAGTAGCAGGAGGCTCTGGAGTAGCAAGAGGAGGCTGAGACTCCTCCCTGGACACACACCAGCACCTCTGGAGTGCTGCCTGGGCTGGGCAGCCTCATTCTAGCAGATTCTGGGGTGATGAAAAGCTCAAGCTGAGGCTGCAGTGTGAGTGCAGCCCAGACAGCAACTGTGTGCTGGGCTGCAGCAAGAGCAGTGTGGGCAGCAGGGCAAGGGAGGGGATTGTGCCCCTTGGCTCTGCTCTCCTCAGACCCCAGCTGGAGTCCTGTGTGCAGTTCTGGCGCCCCCAGCACAGGAAGGACATGGAAGTGTTGGAGCCAGTCCAGAGGAGGCCACCAAGATGCTGAGAGGGCTGCAACAGCTCTGCTGTGAAGACAGGCTGAGAGAGTTGGGGCTCTGTAGCCTGCAGGAGAGAAGGCTTCCAGGAGAGCTTGGAGTAGCCTTGCAGGATCTGAAGGGGGCTCCAGGAAGGCTGGGGAGGGACTATTGAGAAGGGCTTGGAATGGCAGGACAAGGGGAATGGGTTTGAAGTGTCAGAGGGGAGATTGAAAGTGGATGTTAGGAGGAAGTTGTTTGCAGTGAGGGTGGTGAGACACTGGCACAGGTTGCCCAGGGAGGTTGTGGAGCACATAATGACCCAATGTGAGCTTTGATCCTTGATCACATTGGGTGATTCTGTGTTCCACAACCTCCCTGGAGGTGTTCAGGACCAGTCTGGATGAGTCCTTCAGTGACCTGTGCTAGCGGGAGGTGTCCCTGCCTATGGCAGGGGCTTGAACCTGGCTGAGTTTTGAGGTCCCTTCCAACCTTACCATTCTATGATCCTATGATTCAGGTGGTCCTGCCCACCCCCCACCCCCCCTTAGCTGAAACCACCTGGGTTCTCCTCTTGAGTTAATAAAACACCACAAACCAGACCTTGCATCCTTGCAGCATCCCAGCAGGTCACACACTGCAGCCCCTAGAATGGGTTTGGGCAAAGCCAGGGCTCAGGTCCAGGACACTGAGCCACTTTTCTTTGCTGTTAGAGCCCTGGAGCAGGCTGCCCAGAGTCTCCTTCTCTGGAAAGCTTCTAAACTCACCTGGACATTGTGATCCTGGGCAACCTGGCTGTGGGTGCCTCTGCTTTAACAGAGATCTGGACTGGATGCTGCCCAGAGGACCCTTCCAAGCCTCACGCAGGAATTCTGTGATGCTTCAGCAGCCTGAAGAGGCTCCTGTCCCTGTAGACTGGTGACCCTGGATTAGAGGCAATATCCAGAGCACAGAGGGAAGAGGCAGCTTGCTCTGCCATGGGTGACCCCTAGCCAGCAGGACCCTGTGCTCATCCCCTCCCACCCTCAGCTGCTTTCTATTTCTCATCAATAAAGAATGAAATGCCTGGCAGCGACCCCACCCCAGCAATCACATCTGATCAGCTCTGGCCACCTGGGGTAGGATCTGGTGGACCTGTGCTCAGCAGCCTAAAGTCCCAACATCCTGCCAAGCAGAAAACATCCATGCAAACCACCTTCATCCCTGCAGGGAGTGGGAACCATCCTGCACCTGCTCCAGAAGTGCACTCAGCCGGCCAGGCTCAGGCTGTCCCCGCTCTGGGAGCTGGGGATGAAAAACAGAAGCTGGAACCATCAGCTGCTTTCTAGGAGTGATGTGCTGAGGCATTTTTCTATGCTGGGCTGGATTGATCCTTCAAGGATCCATGAGTTTAGGCTCTCTTTTTTTGTTGTTGTTGGTTTTTAATGCCATTTGCAGGGTCACCTCCAAGCCTAAATCACAGGTGTGAAGTAATCGGCTCCATATTGCACGTTGGCGGTTGCTAAGGGGGAAGCAATGATTAATTTATCACCCATTCCAAGATCTGAAGAAAGAAAGATAGGAAGGCAAAGGGAGAAGGAAAAGGAAGAGGAGGAAGGGGAAAAAAAACCAAACCAAAACCCCTCAGAATAACTCTGCACAGGAGCATTATTTACAGCTCCACAACTTCCAGAGCTGTCTGAATGTAAAGCAGGATCCCATCGTGGATAATATCATGCCCTGATCAGAGGGAGAAAAAGACATCTGAGGAGGAAGAGGAAGCAAATGGCATCTTTTCAGCTAGCTGGGGAGATTGCAAAGGGATTTTAATTCCAAAGATGCTGAGCAAATTGCAGATGAGACTCTGAGAATAAACAGTGGTTGCTCAGAGGTCAGCAAACTTGATTTTCTCCTTTTACACGTGAAGGTATCAATCTTTGGAGGGGAGGGAGGGGGAAATAATAATAATAACCAAAAAAAAGAGAAAATCAAGGTGGCAGATGAATTATTCCTCAACACCTTTCCCCTCATGCAGGAGAGGAAATTAAAACCCCAAAAAACTCCAAACACCAAACCCTTGTAGTCTCTCGGTGTGACCCAGTGGTGCTGCCTTGCTGGGCAGACAGGTTTTGGCAGCTGAAGCAAGTGAAATGCAAAGCAGGATGAGGAAGGAAGGAAGGGGAGGGGTTGGAGGGGTGGAGAGAAAGGTATTTCTGCACAATAAATATTTAATACAGCTTGGTGTTTCCTCTTGAAGAAGCTTAGAGCAGGGCTTGGTCTCTACAGGTGCTGCCTGCTCTGCCAGCGCCCTCCTGGAGGTTCATCTTCTCCCAAGGAGAGTTTTGAGGATCAAATCAACAATGGCCTGGAAAGTTCCTGTGTTAGCTTGGTTCAGTTTCTCCCCTTTGCCACCCAGCTGGTGGGGGCATTTGGGATGCACAAATGCTTCCTCTCAGAGCTGATTCCTCTCCCCTCCTTCCTTCTGCCCCTCTCTCCCTGTTGTGTGTCTTAATTAACACTCAGTGCCTGGCAGGGCTTTGATTTCCATTTCAACAGGGGCTCTGATCAGCCTACTTGAAAGGAAAACCTTCAAGGGGGACAAGTCTTTTCTGGTGGCTGCTCCTGCTTGCTCCTGAAATTCATCTTCTTGGTGGTTGCGGTGAGGAGAAGCTCTGGGATGGGGTCTGATCTGCAGCAGAGATGCTTCAGATCTGGAGGAGATTGGGGCTGAAGGGAAAGAATTTTCCAACCCAAAGTTCTTTCTGAGAATCCTCAGCAGATGCTTGAACCTTAGTGTGAGAGGTGGGACTGTTCAGCTTGAAGAAGAGAAAGCCCCAGGGAGACACAATCCCAAGCATGACTCCAGGCTGGGTGGGGAATGGCTGAGAGCAGCCCTGAGGAAAAGGACCTGGGGGTCTGGGGTGAGGAAAAGCTCAACCTGAGGCTGCAGTGTGAGTGCAGCCCAGACAGCAACTGTGTGCTGGGCTGCAGCAAGAGCAGTGTGGGCAGCAGGGCAAGGGAAGGGATTCTGCCCCTTGGCTCTGCTCTCCTCAGACCCCAGCTGCAGTCCTGGGTGCAGTTCTGGAGCCCCCAGCACAGGAAGGACATGGAAGTGTTGGAGCCAGTCCAGAGACACTCAAGCACCTCAATGTCCTTCTTCAATGGAGGGGCCCAGAACTGGACACAGGACTCAAGGTGTGGCCTAAGCAGTGCAGAGTGCAGGGGGAGAATGAGCTCCCTGCTCCTGCTGGCCACACTCTTGCTGATGCAGGCCAGGATGCCATTGGCCTTCTTGGCCACCTGGGCACACTGCTGGCTCATGTTCAGGTGGGTGTCAATCAGCACCCCCAGATCCCTTTCTGTTTGGCTGCTCTCCAGCCACTGCCACCCCAGCCTGTAGCTCTGCATGGGGTTGTTGTGGCCAAAGTGCAGCACCTGGCACTTGGATTTGTTGAGCTCCATCCCCTTGGACTCTGCCCATCTGCCCAGGAATGCTGTCATCATGCCCCAGGATGAAAAATAATAATAATAAAATAATCTCTGCAGCCAGAGAAGCAACAAGGAATAAATAAAATGGCAATGGGTGACATAAATAAAACTACAGCACATTAACATTCCTCCCTGCTTCAGAGATTAAAAGCAAAAGCAGCTTTCAGTGCTGTCACTTGGGGGAAACCCAGCAAGAGCCCCAAATCCAGCAGGCTGATTGTGTGGCCAGAGAAGATGCTGGTCCTGTGATGCAAGAGGGAAGCATGAGTGTGGTCATCCTGTCCCCTCCACACCAGCTGGAAGTGCTCAGGGAGGGATGAGTTCAGAGCAAAGGTTGTAAAGACTCAGAGGATTGCTCTGTGGTGTTTTTGCAGGACCAGAGCTTGGTGCTGATCATTTCCATACAATCATAGAATGGTAGGGTTGGAAGGGACCTCAAAGCTCAGCCAGTTCCAACCAGGGACACCTCCCACTAGCACAGGTCACTCAAAGCCTCCTCCAACCTGGCTTTGAACACCTCCAGGGAGGTTGTGGAGCACAGAATCACCCAGTGTGATCTCCCTCAGAGCTTTGGGTCAGATCAGTTTTTGTTTTTTGATTGAGCCATTAATAAAAAAAAAACAAAAACCAAACAAACCCAAACCCAAACCCCTCAAGTCAATTCAGTCTTGGCTAGGGAGAAAATGCAGGACAAAAAGGAGCTGAACAATGAAAATAGCTCTGGTTTGCCTTGTGTGCTGTGAGCCTCACTCTGCTCCATGCTTTGTTCCCTTCACATTAAGGCTCATTCTTCCTGGCTTCTCATTGCAGCCTCCCACCTCATCTCATTTTTTTTTCCAGGAGAGCTTCAGTCACACCAAGGCAGCTCAATACTTTCTATAAAACACCCATTCACAGTTTCTCTTCCAGCTTGTTTGCTCAGGCTCACCTAGACCATAGCAAAGAAGTGCCCAGGCTCTGCTCTCCAAATTTAATCACAGCTGACACCTCCTTTTTAGCCCCTTTTATTTTTACCAGTCTCGTGTAAGTGTGGTATTTAAGGAGCTGGGGAGGGAGGGGGGGAGGAGGAGGAGGGGGAAGAGCATTGCTGTAAGATAAGAATAGAGCTGGGAGCATCCCAAGCAGAGTTGGTGTGTCTTGCAGAGACCAAGCTGGGTGTGATCACAGCATGTTCCCTCGTGGCACAGATTGGGCTGGGAGCAGCACATGGCAGAGCTCTGCCTCCCCCAGCCTGCTGCGCTCCCATCCCCCTCCCCACCAGCTCCCAGGACCAGCAGGAATGTGTCCATCACCATCAGCACAGCACCAGGGCCAAAGTATTTTGACCAAAGGGAGATAAAAGTCATTTTGGGCTGTGCCAGGTGGGTGCTGCCGGCAGATGGTAAGCACAGCAGGTACTGGGAGCCCTGCAGCTATCCCCTTGCTCTGCCCAGCCTGGCTCAGCTGCTTCTAAAGGCTGCTGAGAGCACAACTGGGCTTGGCTGCACTGGGTTAGCTCACCTGCCCTGCTGTTTTGGGGGGCAGGAGCTGCTCTGCTCCACCCTGGGCTAGGACTGCTGCTGAGCTTGGTCCTCTCACTCTCCTTGATGCACCTCAAGGTTTGAGGTTCTGTCCTTCTGCATCCCCAAAGCTGGAGGCAGCCACTGCACCAGGCCCATCCCTGAGCAAAGCCCTGGGATGTGCAGGAGTTTGGGTTGAGCATTCCCATCCTGAGCCCATCCCAAGAGCAGATCTGACCCATCTGGGCTGCTCATTCTCTGTTCTGATCACAGAATTGGTCAGGGCTGGAAGGGACCACAAGGAGCAGCCAGTTCCAACCTCCCTGCCATGCCCAGGGACACCTCACACTAGATCAGGCTGCCCACAGCCTCATCCAGCCTGGCCTTAAACACCTCCAGGGATGAGGCTTCCACCACCTCCCTGGGCAACCCCTGCCAGGCTCTCCCCACCCTCATGCTGAACAACTTCTTCCTAACCTCCAGTCTGAATCTCCCCATTTCCAGCTTTGTTTCACACCCTACACCCCCCCAGTCCTATCACTCCCTGACAGCCTAAAAAGTCCCTCCTGCTGCTGGTTTCTGTTGTGGATCTTACCAAGGTCACCCTCTGGATTTCAGCTGGCAGGCAGAGCTACTGCTGCCTCGTAGCTCTTGCTCATAGACTTTCCGCTACATGAAAGGAGATGAAAGTTCTGCCTTGGTTTCTGCATCTGGTAGCACCAGAAACAGTCAAGCCCTTACCAAAGGCTCAACCAAAGCTCCTCTGGGCAGTGAGACCTTGAGGCATTTGCTGGGAGTGTTGCTGCAGCCAGCAACTGCCAACTGTGGCAAAGCACAACTGGCAAAGCAAGGTTAGGGTCACCTTGAGGCACCATCAGCATCCAAATTAAGTCTTTCTCAGACAGGTCTAAGTGATTCAAGCCTTTCTCCCTTAGTTTCTTCTCCTGCATTTTTGGAGTCTGTTTGGATGAATATTTGGCCACAACACTCCAGGATTTCTTCAAACTACTCCTATCAGCTATTTCCAAACCCAGAGCAAAGGACTTTGGCTCTTTACAGAGTCACAGAATGAGTTAGGTTGGAAGGGAGCTCAAAGCTCAGCCAGTTCCAACCCCCTTGCCATAGGCAGGGACACCTCCCACTACAACAGGTTGCTCGAGGGCTCATCCAGCCTGATCATGAACACTTCCAGGGAGGTTGTGGAGCACAGAATCACCCAATGTGATCTTTGATCACATTGGGTGATTCTGTGCTCCACAACCTCCCTGGGCAGCCTGTGCCAGTGTCTCACCACCCTCACTGCAAACAACTTCCTACCATCCAGTTTCAATCTCCCCTCTGCCAGCTTAAATCCATTCCTCCTTCTCCTGTCATTCCAAGCCCTTGTCAATAGTCCCTCCCTTCCCCCCAACCATAATCCCCCTTCAGATGCTGGAAGGCTACTCCAAGGTCTCCCAAAGCCTTACCTGAACATCTCTCAGAGTTCTGCCACTAGCTGCAGCCCAAGAAGCAAGGCAAAAGGCTGATGGGACACACAGCTTGGCATGGGCACCACAAGGCTTTGTGCACAGAGGTGGCTTTGTGCCCACCTGTGTGTGTTTGTGCCATACCCACCTGCTGTGTTGCAGATAGGGACACTTCTCCAAGCTGCAGGCATCTTGTTCAACCTGCAAACCAGCAGCACCAACCCAAGGGGGTTTTGTAAGCCAGAGGGATGCAAATCCAGCAGCAGCTGTCAGGCAGATGCCTGAGATTTCTTCTTCCCAGAGGAGCTGTGGTCATGCCTGGAGCAAAACCTACAGCAGGGAAGGAGCAGAGGGTGAGTTGAGTGTCCTCTGTGAGGAGCAGTTGAGTGTCCTCTGTGAGTTGAGAGCCCTCTGTGAGCAGAGGGTGAGTTGAGTGTCCTCTGTGAGTTGAGTGTCCTCTGTGAGCAGAGGGTGAGTTGAGTGTCCTCTGTGAGTTGAGAGTCCTCTGTGAGCAGAGGGTGAGTTGAGTGTCCTCTGTGAGTTGAGAGTCCTCTGTGAGCAGAGGGTGAGTTGAGTGTCCTCTGTGAGTTGAGAGTCCTCTGTGAGCAGAGAGTGAGTTGAGTGTCCTCTGTGAGTTGTGTCCTCTGTGAGCAGAGAGTGAGTTGAGTGTCCTCTGTGAGTTGAGAGCCCTCTGTGAGCAGAGGGTGAGTTGAGTGTCCTCTGTGAGTTGAGAGTCCTCTGTGAGCAGAGAGTGAGTTGAGTGTCCTCTGTGAGTTGAGAGTCCTCTGTGAGCAGAGGGTGAGTTGAGTGTCCTCTGTGCTGTTTTCCCCATCACATCCATGGGCTGAGCTCTGAGTTTGGGGGCTGAGGAGCTCAGCAAGAAGGTGAAATGGTTTGTTTCCTGAAGTCATTTTGAGGTGATAAGCTCAGCAAGAGCCAAGGCTGCAGTGCTGTCAAGGTCTGGAGAACAGAGATTAACAGCATCTCTTGTCCAGAGGAGCAAGATTTGTTCTTTTAGATTCCTGTGTTGTGAAATTAAGGTGCAAACGAGAGCAGATAGCACCACACAACTATTTATTAAAGGACAAAGTTGAACAAAGAAGAGGGAGAGAGGGAAGTGAGGGAACAACGGAGAAAAAGAGGAGAGCAGGGAAGGAAAAGAGCAGGGATTATATTACCATCAGATGGGGGGAGAGAGAGGGAGATGTGTGCCAGGCCCAGGGCTGTTCTTCAGTGGAGTTGTTCTGTGAGAGTTGTTCCTTGAGTTCTTCTGGTGGAGGTGCTCTGGTGGTGGTGCACTTGTGGAGGTGCTCTGGTGGAGGTGCTCTGGTGGAGGTGCACATGAGTGGAGGTGCCCATGGAGGTGGTCTGGTGGAGGTGCTCCAGTGGAGATGCCCATGAAGATGCTCCAGTGGAGGTGCACATGGGTGGAAGTGCTCCAGTGGAGGTGCTCTGGTGGAAGTGCTCTGGTGGAGGTGCTCTGGTGGAAGTGTTCCAGTGAAGGTGCTCTGGTGGAGGTGCTCCAGTGGAGGTGCTCTTGGGTAGAGGTGNAGATGGGGGGAGAGAGAGGGAGATGTGTGCCAGGCCCAGGGCTGTTCTTCAGTGGAGTTGTTCTGTGAGAGTTGTTCCTTGAGTTCTTCTGGTGGAGGTGCTCTGGTGGTGGTGCACTTGTGGAGGTGCTCTGGTGGAGGTGCTCTGGTGGAGGTGCACATGAGTGGAGGTGCCCATGGAGGTGGTCTGGTGGAGGTGCTCCAGTGGAGATGCCCATGAAGATGCTCCAGTGGAGGTGCACATGGGTGGAAGTGCTCCAGTGGAGGTGGTCTGGTGGAAGTGCTCTGGTGGAGGTGCACATGGGTAGAGGTGCTCCAGTGGAGGTGCTCTGGTAGAAGTGTTCCAGTGGAGGTGCTCCAGAGGAGGTGTCCCAGCGGTGGTGCACACTTTGCAGGCATTGCTCCTGTCTCTTTAGATAGTTTTTCAGACTGTTGCCCAGGTGCAGCTCCCCAGGACCCCTTCCTGTGTATTCTCCTGTTTGCAGGGGCCTGGCACAGCACCGGGCAGGGCCTCCGCCCCCTCCCTGCGCCGCTTACCTGTGCATACCCCAAACACACAGAAGCCTTTTCTCCATGGGGTGTCCACATCCTGGACATCGGAGCCAGGCTGGCCACAGAGACACTCTGCCTCTGTTGATGAGCATCCCAGAGCTCTCGGGCAGGAATCTGAGCAGTCTTTCACACAGGCAATCTTTATCTGCGTTGCTTTGAACAGGGGAGAGGCTCTCACAAGTGCCAAGTAAAGGCTCCTTGGGTGCTGTTGCCACTGGGGTGGAGAAGGCAGAGAGCTTGGTGGGCACCCAATCTTCTCACCCAGCTGCAACCCCTGGGCTGGATTTCAGCACTATGAGCTCAGTTGGAGTTTCTCACTGAGAATAAAAAAAACCCAAACAAACAACCAAACTCAAGATTCCAGGCCTGGAAGTTTTCTGTCTGCTGGGTTTGGGCTATCACATCCCAGATTTTCATTCCCTTGAGGCACCTTCACTGCTCCTCTGCTGAACTCTTCAGGCTCCACCAAGCAGAGAGGTCAGTAGTGAGGGGTGGGGGAGGGCAGGGAGGGGCTGCAATCAACTGGAAGAAGACATTCACATCAGGTTGGTTGAGGTGGAAACAGTAAACTTGATTTATTGAACCCAAAA
>VWZE01003152.1:12626-23163 GCA_013396675.1 Eubucco bourcierii | reverse complement strand
AAGAAAAAAAAAAAAAAAAGAATAAATTGCTCCCTTAATGCAAATTACCAACAGAACCACACGACCTAGACAGACGCACAGAGGTGTGGAAACACATCAGCTTATGGCTTTTTTTGCTGCTGTTGTTGCTGTTTGTTGTTTCAAAGAGAACTCAGCAACATTTTCCTGACCTTCCCACTGGTCCTGAGCAAGGCTCTGGCCAGAGTGCCCCAGGAGCTGAATTCTCCCCTGTATTATGATCTCCTCCTTTGCGCTGCTTTGCTGCCGGAGCCTGCAGTGTTTAGGGTTTAGCACCTTTGTTTGTTTTCCCCCTCCCATGTGGAAAAAAAAAAAAAAAAAGAAAACACACTTTAAAAAAAATAAAAAATCCTCCAAGTCAAAAAGGAGACTCCAAGAGAGCAGAAGGAGGAGAAGGGAGATGGATGGATGTGGCTCTCCCAAGCCAAAAGAAAAAAGAAGCACCGCGCGGCATCGCCGCTCCCTCCAGCATAGCTTTGCCTCCCTTCCTCGGCTGCTGCTGCTCTCTGCTTGGGGAGGAGAGGGGGAAAAGACATCCGAGATCAGCATTTATTCACAGTAAATGTGATGTCCTTTCCACTCTAGTGGAAGACCCCCCCCTTGGCTCGAGCACTGCTGTAATACTAATTAAACCCCTCCCTGCCCTGCGATATCTATGGTGCAGCCAAGATGCCCCCAGGCAAAGGAAACAACCAACAGACAGAAAAAGGAGAAGGTGGCCTCAGGGTTGGGAGTCAAAAATGTTGCATGGGATTAAAAGAAAAAAAAAAAAAAGAACAACCCCAAAAGCCAATCCCAAAACCATCCTGGCAGAGGCAGCAGCGTGGGAAGACTCAAGAGAAATGCAGAGTCCCAGGAGTGCTCAGCAGGTGGGTGGGTGGGCACCCAGCAGCCACCCAACTTCAGCAGCACCCAGCAAAGACATAAATTAGCACCACAAACACTCCAAGACTGAGGACAATCTGGAAACCACTGGGAGGANNAAAAAAAAAAAAAAAAAAAAAGCAAAAAAAAAAAAAGTGGGGAGAGGCTTGAGGGGTGGGGGTGGGTGTTAAAAAATGGAAAAGCTGGAAGCACATTTAATGCTTTTTTCCTACGTGGACCACNAAAAAAAAAAAAAGCAGGTGGAAGGTTGGTCAGTGGCAGGGTATCCCCAGTGTTGGATTAAAGTTCTTCAACAAGATAGCACCACAGAGACATGTAAAAAATAAAACAGCACCTTTTTTTTTTTTTCTTTTTTTCCCTCTTATTTTTTGTCCTTTTTTTTTTTTTCTTTTTTTTTCTTTTTTTTTTTTANTTTTTTTCCTTTGTTTTTCTATTTTTTTATTACACTTCATAGTCAGAGAGGACAAATGGATGTCCCCTGCCACTGCAACCTGCCACTGGAAACTGGATTTTTTTTAATTTTTTTTTTTTTTCATTTTAATCATGATTATTTTGAAAGGAATTAATTGAAAAGATACATTAAGGTAAGCAAGTGGATTAAAGAAAAAATAATAATAAAAAAAAAGGCAGCAGATTCTGCTTTTAGATCAAGGTTTTGTAGAAATTTTGGTAAAAGGTGGTTTGGAATTCCTTATTCTGAAGCAAACCATTCCCAAAGGCATCTGTGGCTCAAGGGGGTTTGGTTTGCCACTCACTGGGCTGCAAAGGTTCATGCCTGGGTGAAATTGAACCCTCCCCAGATCCAGGCTTGAGGTTGGGATGAGGGTGGAGAGGTAAGGCCATAGGTGGTTGTCTTCAATCCCAGGTGGATGCTTGGCTGGGAGGGGGTTGGCTTTGATCCAGACAGGGCCACAGGCACATTTTGAAGCCAGAAACACTCAAAGGTTTCAAATAACATCCAAGACAAATATTTACTTACAAGACAGACACAAATATTAACACAACCAAAACCAGAAGCACCTTTAAGGCATGGTAGAGAGATGCCCACTGGAACTTTAAGCACTCAGATTCATGGGGTTAAATCTTGTGGCATGCTGAGATTTCAACAGAGATATTAAAGTGGTCACAAAGTCTTAACCAGAGCTGATCCAAATCTTGTGGAGGTCACCAAAAATGCCTGCAAAGAAGCTTGGGTTGGAACCAGGACTGCTTGGACTTCATGGAGCTGGACACTTGAAGGAGTTTCAAGTCGTTCCAGTTCACCTTAGAAACAAAGAACCAAGAGCAGCCAGCCAAGTGCTGGGCATCACTTTGAGGTGAGGAGAAGGAGGAGGAGGAGAAGAGGAGGAAGAGGAAGCCATCCATGGTGGTGGGATCTGGTGGGTGGCAGTGGTGCAGGGCCAGGTCTGCAGGCCACGCCGTGCGGCCGTCGGTCATCAGATTCTGCCTCTGTGGTGGGGATGCTGCTCTCAGGCGGTGGGCAGGGCAGGGGGAGAGCTCGTGGGGGTGCAGAAGAACTTGGGCAAAAAAAGAGGAACAAAACCAAAACAGCTAAAAAAAAAAAACAACCAACAAAAAAACCCCCAAAAAACCCAAAAACCAACCAACCAAAAAACCCCAACACCCCCAAAAACCAAAACCAAGAACCCATGGCTGTCCACTTTCAGAACGTGCATGTGACGAGGGATTCCTTTTCTTCTTCTTTTTTTTTTTTTTTTTTTTTCCTTCTTCTTTTTTTTTTCTTCTTTTTTTTTTTTTTTTTTTCTTTTTTTCTTTTTTTTTTTTTTTTTTTTTTTTTTTTTTGTTTTTTTTTTTTTGTTTTTCCTCTTGAATTAATTAAATGGCGCAATGAGGTTACGAGGTTGCTCATTTGGAGACTAGTTTTCAGGTGGCTCTTAGCCCATGAAGCAAGCTGGTCCCACCTCGAATCCGAATTTCTGTGATGCTTCTCCGAAGTCATTGAACATGATGTCGACTATAGGGACTTGCTCTACTTTGGGTGTGTTGATCTCCAGGATAGTCTTCTGATAGCCCTTCTTTGCCTGATGGGGAGAAGAGACACACAGAGAGACAGAGAGAGAGAGAACACCTCTGATGATCACAGAATCCCAGAATGATGCCTGCAATCCAATGAGTTAGCATAAAGAAACAATCACCACTCAGCTGGCAATACAATCATCACAGGGTCACAAGCTCACTGGGCCCACAGGCTCACAGGATCCACAGGGTCACAAGGTCACAAGGTAACAGGGTCCACAGGCTCACAGGGTCCATAGGGTTACAGGCTCACAGAGTCACAGGGTCCATAGGGTCACAGGCTCGCAGGGTCCATAGGGTCACAGGGCCATACACTCACAGGGTCCATAGGGTCGCAGGCTCACAAGGTAACAATGTCACAAGGTCACAGGGTCACATGCTCACAGGTTCATACGCTCACAGGGTCACAAGGTCACAGTGTCACATGCTCTCAGGCTCATACGCTCACAGGGTCACAAGGTCACAAGGTCACAGGGTCACATGCTCACAGGGTCACAAGGTCACAGGGTCACATGCTCACAGGTTCATACGCTCACAGGGTCACAAGGTCACAGGGTCACATGCTCACAGGGTCACAAGGTCACAGTGTCACATGCTCTCAGGCTCATACGTTCACAGGGTCACATACTCACAGGGTCACAAGGTCACAGGGTCACATGCTCACACGCTCACAGGGTCACAAAGTCACAGTGTCACATGCTCTCAGCCTCATACTCTCACAGGGTCACAAGGTCACAAGCTCATACGCTCACAGGGTCACAAGGTCACAGTGTCACATGCTCACAGGTTCATACGCTCACAGGGTCACAAGGTCACAGTGTCACATGCTCTCAGGCTCATACGCTCACAGGGTCACATGCTCACAGGGTCACAAGGTCACAGGCTCACACGCTCACACGCTCACAGGGTCACAAGGTCACAGGGTCACATGCTCACACGCTCACAGGGTCACAAGGTCACAGGGTCACATGCTCTCAGCCTCATACTCTCACAGGGTCACAAGGTCACAAGGTCATACGCTCACAGGGTCACAAGGTCACAGTGTCCCATGCTCACAGGTTCATACGCTCACAGTGTCACATGCTCACAGGTTCATACGCTCACAGGGTCACAAGGTCACAGGGTCACATGCTCACAGGCTCATACGCTCACAGGGTCACAAGCTCACAGAATGTTAGGGGTTGGAAGGGACCCAAAGAGATCCCCCAAAGAGAGCAGGAGCAGACAATCCAGCTCAGGGCACACAGGAACACATCCAGAGAGGCCTGGAAAGGCTCCAGAGAAGGAGACTCCACAACCTCTTTGAGTAGCCAAATTTAGCGGGGACATGTCCCAGCCCACAGCAGGGAGGTTGCACTAAATGACCTCCAAGGTCCCTTCCAACCTAAGACATTCCACAATGACCTCAGAACAAAGCCCTGGGAGCTGACTTGTCCTGAGCTCAGGCTTTGGAACAAAACCCCAACCGCTGCCATGCAGATCATAGAATGGGAAGGTTGGAAGGGACCTCAAGGATCAGCCAGTTCCAACCCCCTGCCATAGGCAGGGACACCTCCCACTAGCACAGGGCACTCAAGGCCTCATCCAACCTGGCCTTGAACACCTCCAGGGAGGGAGCAGCCACAACCTCCCTGGGCAACCTGATCAGAAGGCACTGAGCCTGCTGTCAGCACACGTCAGAGCTGGAGCAGGAGCCTGGTAACAAATAGTTGTGGCTGTGGTAGAGTTGTTTTGCCTCCTCGAGGACACACATGGGTGGTTGAGCAAATGTGAGCCATTTAATTTGAATATGCTACTTTGGCTATTATCTGAGAGCTCCCCAAAAGATCCCATTGAAAGTTGGAAGCAATTCACAAGGTGATGCTGTCTCTTTTTCTTTTTTTTTTTTTAAATGGTGCCTGGTAGCCATCCAGTTAGTGCTGAGATATAAATAATTATTAGAGGAGCAGAAGTGCCCCCCAGGGCGTACAAAGCTGCACAAACAAGGGAATTTATGGAGCAGCTTTCAGTCCTCCCCTGCCCTCTGATTTGTGGCTCTCTGAAGAACAGGCTGCAGCACAGCTGCTGTAAGATCAGCAAAGCACACTCAGATCGTGGCCTGAACCTCAGCCCTCTGGTGCTGGCTGCAAGCAGCCTCCACCAAGGCCACAACGTGGGACCTGCAGCAGGACCTCTGCAGCAATGATGTGCTGGGGCAGCCCAAGCTCAGTTGTCACAAGGTAGGGTTCAATCTCACATCTCCTGCCTGTATTTCAGAGAGGATCTATCAAGGTGCCAGAGATGCCACAGGAGATGCAGAGTCTCTTTCCACAAGGCTGCACTAAGCACCCCTGGGATGTTTTACCTCCTTTTTACAGCCTACAGAGAGGAAGGTCTGGGGTGTGTTGGCTTGGAAACAATGCCCAGACTCTAAGCCAGGAGGCATCTCTGTGCCCCACCATGGCACTCTGGGGCTTGTTTAGCCTCTCCTGGTGCTTCCACCACACCACTCTGGGGCTTGTTGAGCCTCTCGTGGTGCTTCCACACCACTCTGGGGCTTGTTGAGCCTCTCGTGGTGCTTCCACACCACTCTGGGGCTTGTTGAGCCTCTCGTGGAGCTTCCACACCACTCTGGGGCTTGTTGAGCCTCTCGTGGTGCTTCCACACCACTCTGGGGCTTGTTGAGCCTCTCGTGGTGCTTCCACACCACTCTGGGGCTTGTTGAGCCTCTCGTGGTGCTTCCACACCACTCATGCTGCTTTAGTTGTTGCCACAGTCGTTTATTTGGCACACTGTGAGTGGCTGTGCTAAAAGCGAGGGAGTCGCAGCCCTGGTCCATGCAAATATCCCTCCCTGAGAAGAGGGGAGAGGAATGTAGGGCACCAGAGCCCAGCAATTCAAACTGAAAGGGTTTTTACCAGACACATCAGCCTTAAAATATGCAGTGTGTGATCCTGCAGCATTCCTGAGCCTCCAGAAGGGAAAGGGAGGGCAGGCACAGGCACTTTGCCTGGGCAGGCACAGGCACTTTGCACCAAGGACACATCACCACGGCGTGAGGTGACTCCCTGAAAGCCTGGAGAGAGGGTGGGTGTCCAACCCTGCCACCTACTAACAAGTGATGGGACAAGAGGAAATGACCTCAAGTTGCACCAGGTGGGGGTTCTAGGTTGGATATTAGAAGAAACTTCTTCACCAAAAAGACTGGAACAGGTTCTCCAGGGAGGGGGTTGAGTGCCCATGCCTGGAGGTGTTTGGAAGATGCAGAGATGTGGTGCCTAGGGCTATGTTTTAGCACCAGCCTTGGTAGAATTAGAGAATGGTTGGACTGGATGACCTTAAACAGTTTTTTTTTTTTTTCCCAGCCAAAATGATTCTTATGAAGTACTTGAGGACAAGCTTCCCCCACATGGCTTCTGCACGTTCCCAGCAGGAGAATGGATGATGCCCTTTCCCTCTCCATCAGAGTGTTAAGTGGTGATTCTAAGCTGATTTCTCTCATTGCTCCCACAGCAAAGATTTAAAAAAAAAAAATAGTGTGTGCCAGAAGAGACTCACTTCCATCCCAAATTCTGCAGAGGCCTTTTGCTGTCAAACATCTCAATCTTTCTGTCCTGTGAGCTCTGCAGTTGCAGAGGGTGAGAATTATGCAGACGCTTGCACCAGCAAGCTGGGTCCCAAAATAAAGGCAGGCAGCACCTGCTCTGCCAAAATCCCAGCTCCTGAGGGTGTATTTTGCAGAGCTTAATCCCAAAGCAAGCATCCAAGAGGAGGCAGAAGCAAAAGGAGGATGCTGAGCCTCTTTGGAAAGTTTGGTTGTTGCTCATGGCTGAAGTGAAGAGCGTGGGGAGGGAAGGGCTGCAGCACGATGCTGCCTTCTGCACTCTGGGCCAAAAAGTCACATGGAAGAGAGATGAAGATGCTAAAAGTCAGAGCTGAAAGGTGAGCAAGGCTGTGAGCCTCTGTCTCCTGCATTCCATGGCCATGGCTACTTGTCTGACTTGCTCTGGCCTCTGCCAAAGCTGCACAGGCAGCTCCTCTGAGGAGCAGGGGCTTGCAAACACAGAGCAACCCCAAGCGCTGTGCTGGGGCTCCTCTGGCAGCTCAGGTTTGCTCTGCCAGGCCAGAGCTGGGCACTGCAGCCTTGAGGGGTTGAGGTGATTTTGGCACGATGGGACACACCGACTCCCAAACATTCACAAACCCTCGAGACTTCTACAACAGGTTGAGGGAATTTGGAGGCGATTTGCTCCGAGGTGGGTGGTGCTGGACGACCCTAGGAGGGTGCCAGAGAGCTGCAGCACGGAGCCCTCCCGCGGAGCCCAGCCCTGCCCACGTACCGCGCAGCCGTCGAGGGCGGCTCGGATGTAGGGGTTGTTGTCATAGGACATCTCCTCGTCGTTGGAGCCCAGGAAACGGATGGCCTTGTCGTAGCTGTTGGTGGCGGCATCGTGCCAGGCCACCGACTGGTAGCAGTTGTAAGTGAAGTTCTGGTGGGCTGAGGCGCTCAGGAGCCGGAGGAAAGTCATCTGCACCACCCCGATGGGGTTCCCGTCCGAATCCACGTAGGAGAGCTGTGGGGAGTGGAGAAGAGGAAACACTGGGCAGGGAGGGGCAATGCCACACGTTTGGAGGGCTCTGAGGACCACCAGCCTCACCCATCTTTGTTACCCTGTGCAGGGGGCTTGGGCTCAGCACCCCAGCAGGGTGCAGTCCTGCCTGCTAGGGGATGGAGCTGCTCCCATCCTCCCGTGGCCAGGACGTGGCTACCAAGGGACAATTTCTTTCTCTTGCTGATGGTGAGCTACAAAAAATAAAGCTCAGAGAGGGTAGGAGGAGAAAAGGAAGGGGAATTTCAGCCCTGGCTGCAAAAAGGTGCAGATCTGGGGCTATTTCTCTCACGTTTAAGCCAATACTGATCATACTTCTCCAGCTTCTGAAGAGGAGAAGAAGATTTCTGGTAAGGGTCTGGGCCTTTTTCTGCCTTCTTTGATGTGATTTTATGACCACTGTGGCAGTTTTGTTCTGCACCCACTGGGGTCTGTCCCATTCACGTCTCCTGGGCACCAACACCTTGGCATCCATGAACTTAATCTGCAGCAGTTCTACTCCTGCTGAGGAGGACTCTGCAGTCCCCTGCTCCTGCTCCTCCAGGCTACACTCAGCTAAAGGGAAAATGCACTTGGGGGTCCTTGGGCCACATCATGGAAACACAGAGGTGCAGCAGCTCCATTCTGCCCATCAGGTTCCTTCTCTCCCTTGGGAAATGGTGTCTGGGAATCTACTGCTGCAAAGCAGAGTTTGTTGACACCACACCTAGGGCATTCAGGACTGACTTCTCTCAGAGCCCACCAAGGAAGCAAATGGGACAGAGTTTGCATGTTGACATGAAGAGTGCTTCAGGTGGCAGCTCCAGCCATGGCCAAGCTGCCAGGGCTGCTGTCCACAACTCCTCTACAGACAGTGGCTTGCTTTAGAGGCAACCAGGAATGAAATAGAGGCACACACAGAGTGTGGCTGTTCTTCCAGGTGTCCTGAGCCAGCGGTGCAAGCTGCAAACAGTAGGAGAGATTCACAACCAGACAACAACAGCAAAAATAACCCAAAACCACAAGTAGAAAGGTCATAAAAATAAGTAAATCTACCAACCTGTTGTCAGGATACCACTGAGCTGTCCTCCTGAGAGTGAAACATGACTGACCATGAGAAAAGAGCCACACATGCCAGAAGAGCTACCAAAAAAGCCACCAGGACGTGGAAGGGAGGGGAGACAAAATGCTGAGTGCTTAGCACACAGCCAGCAACATGTGGCACTGCCAAGCTGCAGCACTCACTTCTCTTGGTTTTCTCTCAGGTGCTCTTATTTCAGCTCAGTGCTTGGGTTGGGAGCTTGACTGCTTGGTGCTGTTCCACCTCTGAAGAATGCCTGAAGCCCTGCCCCAGCCTAGCACCTGGAGCCACTGGGAGCTGGTTGTGTGCAGAAGGTTTGCTCCTGGGGAGATGCTGTTGCAAAGCTCAACCCTTCCCTGTTTTCTCTGAGCTAGTGTTGTCCTGTGGCTGATGCCACATGGCCATGAAGGGTCAGGACAGGATAGGTGGCAGACCTTCTTAGAGCTACTGGGAATTGCATGCATCACAAAGCAGAGTCCAGAGGAAGACATCTGCAGAGCCCTTTTAGCCCTCTGCATGCAGTTTGGCTGCATCATGAGGAAGAGTAAATCAGCTCCAAGCTCTCTGTGTCACTGATCAGTGGTGGTGTGGAAGCACCAAAACAAGATGGTTTCTTTCTGTCTCATATTCATGTGTCCTTATTTTAGGTAGACCCAGAAGCAAGGCTGCAGCTTCACAGCTGCACACCTCCTGCAAGTGCTGAGAAGGCAGCAAATGGTATCCTGGAGTGCATTAAGAAGAGTATGACCAGCAGGTCAAGGGAGGTTCTCCTCCTCCTCCTTCACTGTGCCCTAGTGAGGCCTCATTTGGAGTACTGTGTCCAGCTCTGGGCTCCCCAGCTCAAGAGGGACAGGAAATGACTGTAGAGAGTACAGCAGAGGCTGCAGAGATGCTGAGGGGCCTGGAGTAGCTCTGTGAGGAGCAAAGGCTGAGAGCCCTGAGGGCTGTTGAGCCTGGAGAAGAGCAGCCCCAGAGGGGATCTACTCAATGCTCAGCAAGAGCTAAAGGCTGGGGGGCAAGAGGATGGGGCCAGACCCTTAGCAGCGGTGCCCAGAACAAGACAAGGGCAATGGGCACAAACTGGAACCCAGGAGATTCAACTTGGACAGGAGTAACTTGTTTGGTGTGAGGGTGGTGGAGGCCTGGAGCAGGCTGCTCAGAGAGGTTGTGGAGTCTCCTTGTCTACAGAGCTTCTTAACCCTGGCCATTATGATCCTAGGCAAGCTGCTGTGGGTGCCCTGCTTTAGCAGGGGGCTTGGATGATCCCCAGAGGTCCTTTTTAACCCCCACCACGCTGGGGTTCTGGGATTCATATGGAACCCCTCACATCACCAATCTGTGCCCTCAGCAATGCTGAGCAGCCACATGGAAATCTTCCCCTTGGCTTCAGGGATCCCCCATGGACTCAGCCCCCTTGAGAGACCATGCTCAGGCTGTAGGGAAGACCCCAGGGACCTTCAGCATGGAGTAAGAGAAGCAATGCTGAACACAGAGGGGAATTCAAACTTATTCATCCCACCCATTTACCCAAAGATTTCAACTGATCTTGGCTCCAGGTAACTGGATTTCACCAATTTACCAATCTGGTGGTTCCAGGTACTGACTGGAGTGAAGTGAAAGGTCCTTTGAACAAAAACAAAATCAAACTTGACATCTAAGGCTTGTGTGTTGAGCAACTTTGAGGTTTGCTTAGGCAGGGCTTCAACGTGCTGGTGGCTTTTTATCCAAAGAGAAAATGCAGGAGAGGTAAAAAAACAAACCAAAACAGGCAAGAAAATGGCAACACTGAAAGGTAGAACAAAGAGCTCCAAGTAGCACTGAAAGGCCTGTTTTATAAAGATGGGTCCTGAGCTCTGGGTTGGCAATTCAGCCTCTAAAGTATCAGCATGAAGAGACTGGGGAAAAAGAAATAAGAGCAGGATAGATGGAGGGGATGGGGGAGAGGGAG
>VWZE01003151.1:33082-44323 GCA_013396675.1 Eubucco bourcierii | reverse complement strand
GCCTTGAGTGAGCTGTACTAGTGGGAGGTGTCCCTGCCTGTGGCAGGGGGGTGGAACTGGATGATCTTTGAGGTCCCTTCCAACCTTACCATTCTATGATTCTATGATTCCTCTCTGCTGAGTAACCTCACTAACCACTTTTCTTCTAACCACCCCACCCAGCCAATCCTCCAAATTCACCTTGCACATAAGGCAAACCTTGGGGTAAGGTACAGGGGTGGGGAGAAGGTGGAAGGGTGGTTGGGAGCCCCTCCTGGGGCCTCTGATTTCTGGGAGGGGAGTTGTGTTTCTGTATTACCTTTAACTTGTATATTTCTGTAACTGTTCCTGTCTACAGTGTATATCTCTGCTTGTACATTGTGCTAAGACGTAAACAGAGCTTCGGTCCTTAACTTCCAACTGACTGAGTCTAGTCTGGGGGATTTTACAAAGTATGTGGCATGGGGAACTCCCAAACCATCACACCACCACAGCGTATTAGAAAAGCACAGGCATGATGATAAGAAAAAGATGTTTTGTTTTTTACTTCCAATACTGGACAGCAGAGATTAATAACTCCTCTGTGCTTATTTTCAGACTGGGTATTTCCATCTGCCCCATGGAGACTACTTCATTGAGCCCATCAAAAAGCATCCACTGAAGAAGGGCACACCCTATCCCCATGTTATCTATAGGGCCAACATCCTTCAGAATGCTGTAAGGAGAAGACGGGCAGTGCCGGCAGAAAATAAACAAGCATGTGGATTGAACGGTACAGATATTGATGGATTTCTCTCAGTTCTCTTTCTGTGTCTTTTAAAGCACCTTTTGTTTTCTACTGGCGTGCAGAAAGCATTCTGACAGGCTTTTGAAAGAGATTATGCAAAGTGAGAGCATCTGAGACAAAACACCTTGAGGGCCATTCATATGCGTTCCTTTCTGAAAGCTTAGATGTCCTTTATAGAATCACAGAACCATAGAATGGTTTAGGTTGGAACTGACCTCAAAGGTCATCTAGTTCAAACCCCCTGCCATAGGCAGGGACACCTCCCACTAGTACAACTCATTCAAGGCCTCAAACAACCTGGCCTTGAACACCTCCAGGGAGGGAGCATCCACGCCCCCCCTGGGCAACCTGTTCCAGTGCCTCACCACCCTCACTGGAAAGAACTTCTTCCTAACATCCAGTCTATATCTCCCCTCTGCCAGTTCAAACCTTTACTCCTCGTCCTGCCACTGCAATATTTTTGATCCTTCTTTTCACTCACCTTCCAGAACTGTTCACTGAGTCAGGAAGGTTGGCAGGGGGTTGGAACTAAATGATCCTTAAGATCCTTTCCAACCTTACCGTTCTATGAATCTATGATGACTTGGGTTCCTGAGTAATTCTGGGATAATGAGAATTGCAGTCATTATTATTTTCAATAAATTACTCTCACTCCATGTAAATACCATCTTCAATATAAAATACACACACACACACACCCCCTTACCCATAGTTCAAACTTAGGGTTTCTAGATTCTCCTTTACCAGACTATTCAAAGATTTCCATTTGGTTGTTCTGAAAGTGGAGTGCAAGGCATCCACAGCAAATGGCTTTTTTCTGTAGAAGCAAAAGTAAAAATAACTTAATTATTAGTGCAGTGATACTCAGTATCATGTCTTTTGGGAAAAGAAATGCACTGTGCTGGAAAGGAAGTATCTAGGCATCTAGCTAGAGGGTAGTTGACATCTCCTAATTACAAAATTAGTTCCTCTATTCAGTAAAATCATTTACTTGATTGACTTCATACCAAAAGTTTACAGATCTTTGATTGGTTCTCTGCTGTTTGAGGCCTTCGAGCTGAGTCTCCACTAAACTTTAGAATATTGGTAGGGAGAATGAATAGTAACCTAAATGTCAAAAAGGCCCAAGTTACATAGAAATAAAGCTGCAGGACACATGAGGGTGTGTTTATGTCTGTTTTTCTCAGCTTAATGGGTAAGAACAGCTGGATCTTTTCCAAAGGTGTAAGAAAAAGAGATACATAGTAATTTTTAGTCCTCAGTCAGCTGAAATTTTACTGCTCCTTAACAGGAATTGTCAGTGACAATCTGGTCATTGACTTGCTTTGCACTTCTTGGTTGCTGGCCAAAAGTAGTATGATACGATAGTTAATGGAAAGTAGAAAGCTGCTGGCTGCTAGGGGTGGCTTGTTTCTGAGGAGAAAGTTCTTGACTGAGAGAGTCATTTGCTACTGGAATGGGCTGCCCAGGGAGGTGGTGAAGTCACCATCGGTGGAGGTGTTCAAGGCGGGTTTGGACGTGGCACATGGTGCCATGGTCTGGTCTTGAGGTTTGTGGTATTGGGTTGGACCTGATGATCTTTGAGGTCTCTTCCAACCTTGGTGATACTGTGAGACTGTGATACTGTGAAATGAGGATAAAGGGAAACTGTAAGAATTAATATGAATGATATTTCTTACTATTTTTCATGAGAAATGTACATACTCATTAGACAAGTAAGACTGAGGTTGAAAAGCCATGAACATCTCCTGTTGATGTCTTTTTTACCCTGAGTCTTAAAATAGCTCCCTAATTTTCTTTTTCTTCTGATGACTGCTGGTATAAACGGGAGAAATTAATTTGTATTTGCCTGTGAATAATGAGGAAATATTCTTGCTTACTGTCTGCCAGATTTCTTTTATACATGAAACAACATCTTTAAGCAGTAATTTTCGATATTGAGAGGAGACAGGAGATACCAGGGATCATGCTGCTTATTTGCTTTGTGTAGCCTGCTCCAGGGATCCTTGAGGTCCCTTCCAACCTTACCATTCTATGATTATATGATTTTCTTCCTACCTCTCACATCTTCCTTCTGAGTTGTGCAGAGTGAGACAGAGAAAGTCTGGCTATACTTGAATGCTGGGGAAAACTGAGCATAGCTTCCTAGATTTTATCACTTAGGTTGACTAAGTTTGCTCTAATAGGCTTTTGAGTTTAGACTGCTTGCCTGGCATTACTCATTCTAATGTGACAAACCTATTCCTGGTGGTAGTAGTATGTTCATAATATTCCAGGCTAACAACAGGGGTGTTATGTGGATCAACAAAAGAACGTATTGCCACTTATGTTTCCATGTTTAACTGACTTGACCAGCCTTGAGAGGTAACACTTGCTTTTGGTCAAGCAGTAATCTACCTCACTGTCACAAGTTGTGAATCATAGAATCATAGAATGGTAAGGTTGGAAGGGATCTCAGGGATCATCTAGTTCCAACCCCCTGCCATAGGCAGGGACACCTCCCACTAGTACAGCTTACTCAAGGCCTCCTCCAACCTGACCTTCAACACCTCCAGGGAGGGAGCAGCCACAACCTCCCTGGGCAACCTGTTCCAGTGTCTCACCACCCTCACTGCAAAGAACTTCCTCCTAACATCTAGTCCAAATCTCCCCTCTGCCAGTTTAAACCCATTGCCCCTTGTCCTGTCGTTGCAGGACCTTGTAAATAATCCTTCCCCAGCCTTCCTGTAGGCCCCCTTCAGATACTGGAAGGCTACTATCAGGTCTCCTGGAAACCTTCTCTTCTCCAGGCTGCAGAGCCCCAACTCTCTCAGCCTGTCCTCACAGCAGAGCTGCTGCAACCCTCTGGTCATCTTCTTGGCTTTCCTCTGGACCCACTCCAACACTTCATGTCCTTGCTATGCTGAGGGCTCCAGAACTGCACACAGTGCTCTAATAGTTACCTGATCTTCCTAAAGGGTTATGACTGACTGCAGGATTTTATTGAATTTTGCTCTTGCTACTGCCAGAGGAACCTCCAGATTTTCTGTCTGCAAGTGTACAGCATAAACTGTTAGTCTTGGCTTTTGACCATGAAGTTCTTTCTTTAGCCACTTGGAAGAGGGGTTGGAAAAACCCCCAGGTCACTGTGTTATTCTCAAAGGGGAGCCTGTATTTTTGTGGGAGGATATTGTGGCCAATGTAAGCAACTTTGCTCTCTGGCAGAACTCCTGGTACACGCTGTGTAGCTTTCCTATCTTTTAAAGAATAATGTTGACATTTGTTTATCCAATGTTTAATCACATCAATTACTATTCAGTTTGATTTGATTATCTTCTCCAAAATGCAGAGACTATTATTCTTAGGATGGTAAGTTCACACATTGAGTTGTGGTAACTGAGATCAGTTCAGTGTAGAAGGAAGAGTATCTTTCTCCCTGCATTGCACTGCTTTCTATGAACAGGCTCTACTAACCTGTATAAAATATGCCTGCCATGAAAAACAAAAAAAAAGCTAATAGATACATTCAATCAAAATGACCTCTGTGTTGTAGCAGGAACAATAAAACAAGCAGTTTGCAGGAGTACATGGAGTATCTCTCATCTCTGGAACAGTTTGCATTGAATTAAAAAAAAGTGAGTGCCTGCTTGTGGAGGTGGCAGGGGATTTAGCAGTGCAGGGGTGGGGTATTTAGGAAACAATGACATAGCTGGTTTGTTCTAGCAGTGGATGAGGCAATTGCTGCTAACTGGTATCAAGGGATTTCCACCACCCGCCCTCCTACTCCATCTCTGGGCCAAAACAAGTTTGTGAAATGAAAACAGAAGACTGTAAATGTCTCTCAGGTTTTAAGAAGACTTTTCTCTTCCAGTCACTCTCTGGAGTTTATTAGAAGCTAATCAGAGATGAGATAGATTTTTTTACATTATTCCTGTGCATTCTTTCTCCAGAAAAAGGAAGACTCCTCTTCCATTTCTAAAACCTCTGGACCTCTCAAGACAGACTGGGGAGATAAGACAGCTTCAGCTTTGAGTGGCTGACATAGCAATTTAAGAAGGTTTCTGTATTCACTTCCCTTTGCTATGAAAAATCCTCTTATATCTAATAAATGAGCAGGCACAAATATGTAGCCTCGCTAAGCAATAAGAAAAGATTTTAGGCTTCATTAGCAAGATGATGTGCTTGTGTTGTGCAAAAGGTGAGGGACAGAAATGTGGAGATTGCTGTTATGATGTGGTAATGCTCACGTGTTACCACCAAAAGACATGAGAAATGTGATACGTTTCCTCAACTTCAAATAATATGAATTAGAGCTATAAGAAGGGAAAAAAAAATCTGCTTCTTTGTCCCTGTCTTTGTCACTGGAAAGAAATAGTGTTTGCTACTTCATGATTGCTTAATGTGGTTGCTTTCCTGTAGTTTAAAGGGTAGGCTGTTTTTTTCCCCTCTATCTGCCTTGAAACAGTGTGCTTACTCACTCATCAGATTGAGGAGTGTCAGTCTGAGTACAGACTGAACTTAGATCAGCAGTTCTGTGTACCAGCACAGAGGAGTATGCTCTGCTCTTGTTCTGTGCCTGCATTCTGCGTTACCAAACTGTGCATGACGCTAATACGCTTTTTGAGTATTGCCGTTGATTTAGTAGACAAATGTTTTGGTAAGGTAAGTGATGAATTGCTGCAGTATTGATTCAGAGAGCGATAGCAAACTTTAAAAGTAAACTGTTACGTGTCATGTGCCATCCCTTTACCTTTTGTAAGCTATCACTAGCCTTGAACAATTGTAAGCATTATTTCCACAGCTGAAATAGAAACCCTAGAAAGCTAAGCTGCACTTAGGAAATATTTTTATTTCAGGAGCTTGAAAAATGTGCTCAAAACACTTGACTCATTAATAGACTAACGTTGGCAAAGCAGTTTAGCCTTCAGTCTAGTTAGTGGAAGGGAGGTGATTGTCTCCCTGTACTCAGCACAGGTGAGGCTGCACCTCATGCACTGTGTCCAGTTTTGGGCTCCTCAATACAAGAGTCCGGTGCTGTTCAGCATCTTCATTGATGACATTGATGAGGGGACAGTGGCTGCTCAGCAAGTTTGCTGATGACACCAAACTGGGAGTCTTGGCTGATACAACTGAGGGCTGTGCAGCCACNGGGGTGTATTAGGGAGAGCGTATCCAGCAGATCAAGAGAGTCTCTTCTCTGCCTCTACTCTGCCCTGGTGAGACCTCATGTTGAATACTACCTTTAGTTTTGGGCTCCCCAGTTTAAGAGGGACAGGGATCTGCTGGAGAGGGTCCAGTGGATGGCGACAAGGATGATTAGGGGACTGGAGCACTGCCTGATGAGAAGCTGAGGGACCTGGAGCTTTTGAGTATGGAGAAGAGAACACTCAGAGGGGATTTAATAATTGTTTATAAGTATCTGAGTGCTGGGTGTCAGGAGAGGGTGGACAGTCTCTGCTCACTTGCTCTCTGTGATAAGACAAGGAGCAACGGATGTAAGCTGCAGCACAGGAGGTTCCACCTCAACACAATGGGGAACTTCTTTACTTCAAGGGTCACAGAACACTGGAACAGGCTCTCAAGAGAGGCTGTGGAGTCTCCTTCTCCAGAGACTTTCAAGGCTCATCTGGATGCCTTCCTGTGTGACCTGAGCTGCATTGTGTGGTCCTGCTCTAGCAGGGAGATTGGACTTGATGCAGCTCTTTGGGTCCCTTCCAACTCCTGACATCCTGACATCTTGTCATCCTGTGAAGAGAGATCTGAACGTAGAGCAAGTGCAGAGGAGGACAACAAAGCTGGTGAAGGCCCTGAAGGATAAATCATATGAGGAGTGACTGACAGAGCTGGAACTGTTTACTTTGAAGAAGAGGAGGCCAAAGAGAGGCCTCATCACTGTCTACAGGTACCTACCTGAAAGGACATTGTGGAGAGGTTGGTGCTGGTCTCTTCACACAGGTAAATAGTGGTACAAGAGGGAATGGCTTCAAACTGCAACAGGGAAGCTTTAGTCTGGATGTTAAGAAAACATTTTTCCCAGCAAGAATGGTCAGGCATTGGAATGGGCTGCCCATGGAAGTGGCTATGTCACCAACCCTGGATGTATTAAAAGACTATTTGGATGTGGTGCTGTAGAATATGATTTAGGGGTGAGCTTTGGAGAGTAGGGATAACAATTGGACTTGATGATCCCAAGAGTCTATTCTAGCAAGAATATTTCTGTAATTCTGTGATTCTGTAATACATGAGGCAGACTTGATGTTCACAGTTTCTTTCTCTAAAGTCTGCATGTGCCTGATGAGTGTCTTGCAACCTCCAATCATATGTTGCCCACTCTAAACAAGTGTCTGAGCACAGTTTTTCTGTGTGAAACACTATACTTGCATCTCATGCTCTCCTTGATTGGGGCTGGTATTCCTCAATCTGTGCTCCCAGCATCTGCTTGAACTTGCATATATTCTCTGGTTTTGGAAAGACTCTTGTAGAATCATAGAATCATAGAATGGTAAGGTTGGAAGGGACCTCAAGGATCATCTAGTTCCAACCCCCTGCCATAGGCAGGGACACCTCCCACTAGCACAGCTCACTCAAGGCATCATCCAACCTGGCCTTCAACACCTCCAGGGAGGGAGCAGCTACAACCTCCCTGGGCAACCTGTTCCAGTGTCTCACCACCCTCACTGTAAAGCACTTCCTCCTAACATCCAGTCTAAATCTCCCCTCTGCCAGTTCAAACCCATTGCCCCTTGTCCTGTCATTGCAAGACCTTGTCAGTAGTCCCTCCCCAGCCTTCCTGTAGGCCCCCTTCAGATACTGGAAGGCTGCTATCAGGTCTCCTCGAAGCCTTCTCTTCTCCAGGCTGCAGAGCCCCAACTCTCTCAGCCTGTCCTCATAGCAGAGCTGCTCCAGCCCTCTGATCATCTTTGTGGCCCTCCTCTGGACCCACTCCAACACTTCCATGTCCTTCCTGTGCTGAGGGTTCCAGAACTGCACACAGTACTCCAGGTGGGGTCTGACAAGAGCAGAGTAAAGTGGCAGAATCCCCTGCCTTGCCCTGGTGCCCACACTGCTCTTGATGCAGCCCAATTACTCACTAGCATGCTCTGGAGTCCACAGGTCCTCTTCTGCACTCCTGATTATTTGCTGAGCGTGACACAGAGTTCTCAACCCTAGCGATGAATCCTTGTCGGCACCATTCTCATAAGGATTTCTGGCAATACTGAGCAGCTTGGACGTTGTGTTTACTAGGTACAATTTCACTAGACAGCAGTCTGCAAATGGCATCTGATAGAGTCCTGGATGTAATTTCAAACATAGATCTTTACATACGAACTGTTCTTGTGTTTGGACACTGTAAACAGGCCACATAGATTTAGTGACCTGCTAGACTGGCTAGGTGGATTTGATTTGTTGTGAAAGAGCTCTAGTAGAGTTGAGTTTGTTCCTTAATTTTGTGGTGCTTATGTAAAGACTGCCTGTTGTGTCTTTAGAAATAACTCCTCTTCGCTCTGTGCTGTTTCTGAATTACTCTGATAGAAAACAAACAATGACAGACCGGAGGGACACTGTTCTCTTAAAGATCATGCAGAATTACATGAAGTATTTTTTCTAGGAAAAAGAATTTTCTAACAGAAGTAGGCATCCACCTTTATAAGTAGCCAGAGGATTACTGTGCTGAAAATGGTTTGGTTGTTTTTTTTTTTTTAATTAGACCTTTTAAATACTGCACTTGTTTGAAGACTCTCTGGAACCATCTGCTGCCTGTGCAGGTTTCTGTAAGAAAGAGCATAAAAGAGAATACTGATTTTATTTTTTTTTGCCATGATCTCTTCTACGGCTTTTGCTTTTATTCTCTTGCCTGTATTCATCTTAAACTTACTTCAGCAAAGAATGTGGCTTAGCTGAAAAAAAAAAATGTATGTCCTTCTCTTTAAACAACTCACGATGAATTCTTTGTGCACATAAATTAGACTGAAATTAAAGAAAGTTTCTTCTAAACCATTCTAATCAATCTGAAGAAACACTGCCCAACAAGTGTTTATGCAAAACAAAATTTCCAAAGCCTTAATGTCCTTTATTAATGTCTTAAAAAAAAAAAAAAAAACAAACAAAAAAATGCTCTAGTTCTATGCTATCTCTGATTTGTATGTACTTTTTAAAAAGGCATTATCTACTCTTTTGCTCAGCTGCAAATGGTGCTTGAATTGAAGCTGGAGATAGATTTTTATAGTTGGAATATGTTCTAAACACAAGTAAAACACAGCTTCGGTCTGAGTCCTCCATTTTGCCAGAGTTTCTTACCTTCATGTGTTGAATCAAATTCCTTCCTCTCTGATCTGCACTGCTCTCAGTTGAGCCTTGCAGACTGAACTCCTGTCAGCTCTGTGGAGGTTTGAATCAAAGTCTTTTAGATGCTGTGGCTTTAGCAAGAGATGATTCCTGACATTTTCCTTATTGTTTGCCTGACATTCTCCAGATGAAATATTCACTAAACCACTCTGCTTTATGGCATTTTCTTTTCAGTGTCCCAGTTGCATCCGTTGCCCATTGTGAGTTTCTTCTGTCAGTCAGGTCTTCCTCAGATGAGAAGGAAGCAGATGAGATGGGCGAAGCTTTGCCTTCTGGGGTGGTCATGCAAAACAAGGTAGTAAAAGAAGGAAGTTTTCTGCAAAGCTTGGACTGGTAACATTAACAGGCAGCTGAAAGTTGTCCAAGCAAAACAGTCTTGACATTAGCCCCATCCCTAGCTGATGGCTGTAGCCTGGTTTTATACCCCATGGGTATATTTTGGGGATATTTTTCTTTCATATAATCATAGGATGGTAAGGTTGGAAGGGACCTCAAGGATCATCCAGTTCCAACCCCCTGCCATAGGCAGGGACACCTCCCACTAGTACAGCTCACTCAAAGCCTCCTCCAACCTNTTCCTGACATCCAGTCTAAATCTCCCCTCTGCCAGTTCAAACCCATTGCCCCTCATCCTGTCATTACAAGACCTTGTAAATAGTCCCTCCTCAGCCTTCCTGTAGGCCTCCTTCAGATACTGGAAGGCTACTCTAAGGTCTCCTTGAAACTATAATTAATATACTGTTCTATGATGTGTGTGAACTGGATGTTTCTTTCAGGTACACCTGCCTGTGTTTTTCTTCTCTTTATGGTTCCATGTGGTATGTACTTTTATTATTTCAAGGATACTTGGAGAGGAGTAAAGGACTTTCTGCAAATGAAAACTAATATTGTTACATAGAACTTAACAGAAGCTGTCTGTTAACAGGGCTTTGCTTGATTCCTTTTCTGTGGGACTGCAGATTTCAAACCATGTTCTAAGCAAGTGCTTTTATACTTCTTGACATTTTAGTGTGGGTGTCCCAAATAGCTCCTGTCTGTGAAGGATTCTGGCATATATTTCTGCAGGGAGCAAACTACAGGACATCCACATAATTATAGCTAGTCTTACTGGTGGACCTTCACCCTATGCATGACAAAAATGGAAGTGAATTAATGGGATCATGATATCAAATAAGTTATAATTGCAAATAAGTAATATTACTCCCTCCCTGGAGGTGTTCAAGGCCAGGTTGGATGAGACCTTGAGTAACCTGTGTTACCTGTGCACAGGGAGGTGTCCCTGCCTATGTCAGGGGATTTGAACTAGCTGATCCTTGAGGTCCCTTCCAACTTTACCATTCTATGGTTCTATGATTCTATAATGATGATGGCAACTAGTCTCTGCTGGGAGGTCAGATTCAGTGGGAAAAATTACTCTCAAAAGTCTGACTAAAACCAGAAGCATCCTATAGCCAAGGGTCACTTGTTCTGCCCACTTCCCTTCATCTCAGGGGATGAATTGGGTTTGTGTGTCTAGGAAGAGTGGTCTTGAAAGTCTCCCAGTACTGACCAGCTCCTTATCCTTCATGGAAACTTCCTATGGGATCTCTTCCAGCTGTACCCTCAGAGTGCCAAAGTTTGCTGTTCTGAAATCTAAACCCTTTGTTTTGGAACTAACCTTTACTGTACTCAACTGCATCCCAAATTCTACTATATTGTGATCACAAAATCACAGAACACAGAACATTAGAGGTTGAAGGGACCTCCTGAGATCATCAAGTCCAACCCTGACCTCTTTTGAGGCTAATTGGAATATTTTAGTGAGAAAAATTAGATTTTAGGCTGTGAGAAGAAAACAGTGGTGATGTCTACTTCACTCATAGGCTTGCTGAGATGTGTAAAAGCAAGGACACAAACACAGACAAGTCAGTCAGTCTGTTGGAGCCTGTATTTCTGTTCTGGTTGGATCTCTGTAACCCAACTAACCATTCTGTTTCTAACCCTCCTTACTGATCCTTCCAACCCACCTTGCATGTAAGGCAGATTCTGGCATAGGAATGGGGGGGATAGAGAGAAGGTGGAAGAGTGACTGGGAGCCCCTCCTAGGGACTGATTTCTGGGAGAGGTATTGTGTTTCTGTATTACTTTTAACTTGTATATTTCTGTATATA
>VWZE01003151.1:0-11753 GCA_013396675.1 Eubucco bourcierii | reverse complement strand
GCATTAGTGTAGAGGCATTTCAGTTGTGCCTCTGTTGGAGCTGTCTTGCTGGTTGATTTTCCCTTAGCCTCCCATACCTCTCCACTTGGAATCCTGATGACATTGTCCCTCTCCCCCTTCATATCCCATTTAAAGCCCTATCAACTTGCAGACTTACACATGCTTTCTGTTTACTCTCTGTAAGTCTTTCCTAGACAATGTGTCCAGTGCCAGTATATACTGGGGGCGAAGAATCCAGCCAATCACAATCTCATGTTCCAGAGCAGGCTGTCCCATAAGTTAGTACAGTTGTAGGGGTGGGAGGAAAAGGCCTTTTGCTGTTCCCCATTCAAGCCCACAAGGGGGAAGGGAAAGCTGTTTCACATCTTCATCTTCCCCCATTCAAACCTCTGCCCGAAGGGTGGTTGGAGCATCCCACTACAGAGGGACATTAGTGTTTGATGAGACTGCCTTAAAATGTGGCTACATTCTTATTTGTGTCATGGTAGATACTGCCCTTGGAGAGTCCATTGAAGATGTCTTATATGTTGTTATCATGGTGCATGTGTAATATATGTGAAATTAATCACGGTGTAATTCTAGCCGTGGTAATTGATCTGTGCTTTATGCTTATACAGTACGTTCCTGGTTGTGCCCTGAGCAGTCTGGCTAGTTACTGAGCAGTGAGCCTGATTAAACAGACATAAAACTGGTTTTAGGACATGAGGTTTTGTCAACACAGGGAAAGCACATGGAATAAAACACTGTTGTAACCAGAATCAGGAAAGCAGCCCTTAACGTCTCTGCAGTCTGTACTGGTGACATTAGGGTAACTGAAAATGATAAATTTTCACAACTAACACCTGAAAAAAACACGCATAGCAAAATTAGACCTCTGTAAACACTATTTCCACTGTGTTTCAGTAATTTCTCCTTTAATGGTCTTCTCCACAACATTTTTGACCCAAAGGCAATCCATTTTGTCCATTCATATTTCTTGAGATGTATAGCAGAGCTCACTTACTGCTAGGTTATGAGCATTTGCCATTCCTTATTCCCTTTTCTGCTGCCTAATTCAACATTTTAATGATGTGTATGATGTTTTTTATGGGTCAGATTTTTTTCTGACTTCAATTCTTTCTCTTTTTTGTGTAGATTCTTTTGTAGTGGATTAATTATTTTTGCTTTTGTTCTCATTATCCTCTCCTGTGCTGTAAAAACACGAGAGTGTCCATCATTTAACCTTTCCATCAGTGTTATGTGACTCTGTGTGTTGTGTTTTTTGCTGCCAGTGTTCTCTAGGAACTCTGAGGTTCTTGTAATGGAAATGGACATGAAATAATCTTCTGTGTGCTTTTACTCCTTGCCTTATTAACTTTTACTGAGTCTTGTATCATTGCTCATTTGGCAGAGCTGCCCTTAGAGGTGGCTTAAGTGTTTGCTGCACTTTAATAAACATTCAATGAAGTCCATTGAGGATTTAAAAGTTCAAACACCCCTGATGCCTACCCCAATATGAATAGCATGCTTGAACTAAATGTTCAGTTTTCTATCTAAAGTCCTGTATTGCTATAGAGGAATTGATTAATCTCATACCTCCTGGCTCTGGCACAGGTCACAGGGTTGTTTCACGATCCAAGCATCGGCAATGCAATTCACATCGTGCTGGTCCGACTCATCCTCTTTGAGGAGGAGGAGGTAAGGTTTTGTTTTCACCAAAATGTCATGTCTAGAACACGGGGATTCAGTGCATTGAGCCAAGACTGTGGAGAGTTTATTTGCTTAAAATAGCATGTTCATTTTAATATTCCATTAGGCTTTGACATGTTTGTTTTTAGAATAAGTGCTGCCCTGCATAGCAATTTATTTAGCTGGTGAGTTCAGGTATTTCAGCCAAGGAAGATGTAATTCCAACAGGACAATTAGGAATGCAGAAATGGAGTCTCCACAGAGTCAAAAGGATGGGATACCAACTACTAGATGAGAAACAGATATTAATGTGTACATCATCACTCAGAATCTAATTGGCTGTCATTACCTGAAACATATTGTAAAGTGTAATGCTGGAGTACCTGCAGGGTTCTGAAGAAGTAAATCTGTTATTGTGCAGCTCGAACACACATTTTTATTTTTAGATATCGCTCAAAATTAAGTAATGGGGTCTAATTAGATGCCAGTTTCCATAAACTAGCTATATGTTGGTAGTTTCCAGTGTCTGTCGTACACCAGTAGGTTGGTAAATGTTTAAATATGTGCTGATGGTCATCATTCTGTGGTTATTATTAAAACACTGTATATAACATAGCTTGCTCTGACTGCAGGAATATGTCAAGGGGGTTTCCTCCGTGCCTTTGATTTATGAACACAAACTGAATGGACTCAATGCTTTAAAAGGCAGTGAACTCAGCCACTGGGCCAGGCTATATCTTCAGAAATAATTATTAGGATAGAGTATGCAGAAGGTGCAGGCCAAACACTGTAGTTCACCTCTTCGTGCGGTGATTAGGACCTGAATTCCGTGGTGCCCTCCAGTAAAGTTTACTTGCTAAATTTCTGTGGCTGTTTCGAATCGTGTTCTGTTGAGTATTGCAACTCCAATACTATTGGAAGCAGCAGTGCTGAATGTCTCTGAAACCATGGGTTGAAATTACTATCTGGTAGCAATGCTATTTAGATGCTTTGTGAAAAATACACATACTCAGTAAAGTAAACTGAGACAAGATACAACAAAAGCCAAAGACCGGAAATGAGAAAATAAGTTTTAAAATTATTTTGCTTACTTTGTATTTTAGAAGGCATTTTAGTAAATGGTTTTCATGCTGTATAATAAGATGATGAGGAATGAACATCTATGACTGCATTGTTTGGATTTGGAGTTGAAAAATGTGGAAGAAATACAACCTTAGGAGCAGAATTGTTCACTAAGTATGACGTTGTTCACATGACACTGAGTAACAAACTTGATCATGAAGTCCCACCTCTGTTAATCTTTACTTTCTCTATAGGGGAAGAAACGATAATAGGAAGTGTTTGTTTGGAATTTTCAGCTCAGTGTTGTACCCTACAGAGTTCAGTTACCAAAACAGATGTGCATTTCTGCATTTAATTTTCCCTTTAGCTGAACCAATTACAGAAATGTCAATGTTTTAACTTAATATGTTAGACAAATAAAAGGCATTGCCCCTGCTGATGACTGTAGCTTCAGGCAAAAGCATATTCAGTTACATTTCAAAAATTACCCAGCTTCGTAGCTGGCATCACAGGCAACTTATTGCAATGTGGTCTCTAGAGTAATATTTTCCTTCATTTCCCATTAGCAAGGCTTGAAGATAGTTCACCATGCTGATAAGACACTTGCCAGCTTCTGCAAATGGCAGAAGAGTGTCAATCCCAAGAGTGACGTCAACCCTACACACCATGATGTGGCTGTCCTTCTAACCAGGTATGACAGCAGTACAGCAGCTGACTCTGACTATTGTTGGTGAGGGTATTTATTTCTATAGGCTCAGGCCATCATTTAGTTTCACTCTGCACAGAACCCACTGAAGTGGTCCGATGAAGACATATTGTTACTGAAATCCAGTGTTAATGAAAAAATACCTTTGTGTAAGTGTGTCTGACATGCAGGCAGAGAATATCAGCTATGTGATAGAAACAGATGGCTGAAGTTAGACCTGCTGTACCTTTTAAAGGGGTTGTTTTTAATTTGTTTTCAAAGTGCATACAACACTTCATGTGTGCGTGTGAGTGTTTCATTAGAGATCTGTCTAGGTCAGGAAATTGAGATCTGCATGTCCTGAGAGGTAGCAATTTGCAGTGCTCAGGTCTTTTTTTTTTTTTTTTTGCTTTTGATCCTATCTCATTTTGCACTCATTTATTTATTCTTCTTTGAGGCAATATAATGGAACAACATAGCACGTAGATAAACTCCATAGTGACACATCCTAGAATGTGCAAGTGCTGCTAGAGTATTTTGGGAACACAATGTCACTTATTTTTAAGTTCTGAATTGTATTATTTTAAAATATTATCTCTGTATTTAAGGAGACACAAAATATATATTTTTTTTTTTACGTGTGATTAAGGGACTCACAGAAAACTTAAGGATGATGTCTGGAGTTACACAGAGAGTTCATGAGTGGGTGTGATGCAGAGCTACTGCAGGTCTGAAAAAATTAATCCAATCTATACACAGCTGAGAGAAAAGGTTGTGTCTGAAGTCTGCAAAAATTACAGTCCTAAGTTAAATTCTGTCAGGAAAAATCAATAAACAACGCCATAAAACCCCCTCAAATGGTGCAGTAAAGAAGAAACTCAAGACATCTTTAAGAATGAGAAAAAGAAGTCCCACAATGATTCATGGTTTACTTCCTCAAATAAACAGAGTTCAAATAGGTCATATGAGTGAAGCTGTGTTGCAGTGTGTCTAATAAAGCTGTCAGAGGTGGAAATTCTAAAATTCTCTTACATGAGTTGTCAATTAATACATGTATTTGGGTACTAGACCAACATAAGTATTGGTACAAATTACAGCAAGGGAATATGATAGTAGCAGAACAAGTGCATGTGACACAGAATCGCCTGGTTGGAACAGACACTAAGATCACCGAGTCCAACCATAACCTAATATCTCTTGGTGCTTGACTCTGAGACCATTTACCTAAACTCCTCATCCAAACATCTTTGAAACACCTCCACCACCTCCCTGGGCAGCCTGTTCCCATACTCAATAACCATTTTGGTGAAGAACTTGTTGTGAAGCGATGTTATTGTTGCATGTATGTTTGTGTAACTGTCAACTATATACTTTGCTTAAAATTAAAATTGGCACAGCTGCATTTGAAGATGAAGACCTACCACAGTGTCGTGGGTTTAAAGAGCCGACAGAGTGAAGCTCTCAAATGAATTGGAGAAGAAAACAGAATTGTATTTGGAGAGAGAGTTACAGATAGAAATTACCAAACAGATACAGAATCCATAAGCGAACCCCCTAAATTTTCCCCCAACCCAAAACTAAGTCTATCATCCCCAGTGCTCCAATCCTCCCCATGCCTCTGCCATCCAACAGGCCTAAGCACAGCCTCTGGAGGCCCCAAACCAGGCCTGTCCTTACATGTTTGTCCTGATAATGCAGCTCCTGCCAGGCACAAGGCTGGAGGGAGAGGAAAGGAGCACAAGCTGGGTTTGCCGTGAGCTTATGAAGAGATAGTAGAATGATGGGATTGAATAACAATCTTCCAGTCCCCAGAGGACTCTTTTTAACCTTATAGTTCCCAACCTGGGACACACAGGAAGACACTCTACAGTTAATTTTAAGCTCTTTCATTGGCACGTTTCTTTTGTCATTCTAGAAAGGACATCTGTGCTGGCATGAATCGTCCGTGTGAAACCTTAGGTTTGTCTCATCTGTCAGGCATGTGTCAGCCTCACAGAAGCTGTAACATCAATGAAGATTCTGGTCTCCCATTGGCTTTCACAATTGCTCATGAACTTGGACACAGGTATAGTTGAAAGCAAAGAGAGGGCCTAGCTGAATTTAATCTGTTCTGTACGCACTCATGCTCAAATTACCAAACAGAAAAAAACCCAAGGAGTTAATGTCACTGTTAGGAAAAATCAAAACTCTGAGGTTTTTTTCAAAGCAAGGTATCAAGAAGGAGATTGTTAAGCCTTTGACCTTTGTTTATATTTACAAATATTCAGTTCTCCCCTTCTAACAGAGTCTGCTAGGGAAACACATCAGGATTAAATAATTAAGCTACAAAGAAGAATCACTTAGCTACCCTCTTTTCCAAACATATGTTGAATTGCTATGCCTTTACTTTACAGGACCTCCAAATCAATCCAAATGATTTGCACAAAACCTACCTGTTTAATTATGTCAACCAATTTAAATATTGCAGATTAGCTAGAAATATTTTTAATTCAAGCAATCAAACTTCACAGAAATATCAAGTCTTTGGTCTTTCTGATAAGCAAACAAAGCTACTTTTATGTGTTCATTAGCAACTGGTGTTGTCTGTATAAGGTTGTTGCCATTGTGAATATACAAGTCAGCTTCCTGGCCATTTGGTTTTGGAGATGTCTAAACTATTTTATGTTGGGTATTTTTACTTGAACCTATATTTCTCAATATTTCTGATTTCTACAACTGTTTTGACTGGCTGTATGGTTTACTCAACTCACCTGAAAAAAATTATAATTTTTTAGTCTATTTTGACTCTGAATTGTTTCCCCCAGAGTAGAGGCCTGTCTCATGGATACTCCAGTTTGACTGCAACCCTTGCAGTTTTCAACTGGACCGTGTTCCTTGGCTGTATCTACAGGCACATTACTTTCATTGTGCACCCAACCACCAGTCAGGATGAAGTTTGTATTTTCTGATGGGATGTAATAAAACAACAACAGTATTAATAATAAAATGATGGAAAAATTAATTTAGTATTGATCCTATCACCCATTAATTGCCCTTTCTTTATTCAGGATCTCCGTTGCCAGAAAATAAATAGTATAATGATGCTAAAATTGTTACAATTGAATCTGAGTGCTTTGGGTTTAGTTACTTCATTCCCACAACCTCTTGTTAATTAGAATGCTTTTCTCATTAAGACTAGTCATCAGAAGACACTACTTCCCTGTAGAACTGTCTGTGAGCTTCTCCTGGTGTAGCCTGGGTGGCTGTAACCCTCTGTCCATGGAGTGCTGAGAGAGAGTACTGCAGAGCCCTACTTGTAAGAATTGCCTCCAAAAGAGAAAATTGCATAGTGTAACGTTTGATGTCAGCATGAAACCCAAAGGGTGTATCTTCATGATGACATGATAATGGAGGCATATGTGTTTAATCAGCTAATCTCCCTCTAAGTTTTTGATGTTTATGACTTTTACAAGTTGATGAATAAGTAAATCCTTTAGAAAGTCAAATAAGTTGCAGAGAACCACGTTGGGAAAACCTGATATGGAAATATGTTTGTGAGGCACACTTTAAGAAAGATTAGTTGGAAGGACTGGATAAAGGAGGCTAATTCACCCAATGTTTGGTAATTTGAACAATAGTGTCTCAATCTCAAAAGAGATAAGAAAGGAAACATGCAATAGAGATGTGATTATAAGAATGTAACAAAACCTAATCTTAGTTAAAGGAGTATGAGTCTGAAATAACTGGGAGCTTTGAAACTCTTAGGTTTGGCAGCTTTAGTGTAACTGAGGCTTTCTGCCCAACTGGGCAGTAGTGTTTTGAGTTCCTTAAAAATACTCCTCCATATAATCTCTGGCAATCTGGTTTGTGCTGGACAAGACTGCTGTGTGTAACAGACACATAGGAAAGCCTGCTGGAATCCAGATTTTTAAGTGGATTTAGGGTCAGGTTTTTTTTGTTTTTTTGTTTGGTTTTTTTTTTTTTTTTTTGAGCAAAATGTATCTACAGCTTGTCAGGGAAAGAAACAGCCTTACTGCATTTATAAGGACAGTTGGGAACTCATAAAGTTTTGTGGTACAATCAAACAGTTGGAATTGCTAGATGCTTTTTTTTTTCTCCAGTTTTGGTATCCAGCATGATGGGAAAGAGAACGACTGTGAGCCTGTAGGAAAGCACCCATACATTATGTCCCGGCAGTTGCAGTATGATCCCACTCCACTCACCTGGTCGCAGTGCAGCAAGGAGTACATCACACGTTTCCTGGAGTGAGTGCTCAGATTGTAATGAGATGTTTGAGTGGAGCTTAAAGTAAATCCTGTGTTAATACATAACTAGGTGTAGGGGTTTGTAGTATGAGTCCATTTCTGTGGAGGGCATACGCCAAGTTTATTGTTTGCTTAGCATTTGGGAAAAGAACTCCATTATACTCTTAGTTTCTGGCAGTAAATTCAAGTCTTGTCATACCAGCCCAGGTTTGATGCATCCTGCAATATTTGTAGATATCAGGAAGAGAGAAGTCTTTCCATCCAGGGCTGTTGGGACATCTTAAACTTTGTCTTTGGTCACTGTGACATGTGCTTCACTTTAACAACTTGTTCAAATTCATTACGTTCTTTTTAGGAGCAGAAATAGGATATTGCTTTAAGCAGAACCTCTGGCATGCTACGTAGTCATTCTGCAAACATTAATGGCCTCATAATATTTCCAACTTAAGAAGCTCTATCATAGAATCATAGAGTCATAGAATGGTAAGGTTGGAAGGGACCTCAAGGATCATCTACTTCCAACCCCCTGCCATAGGCAGGGACACCTCCCGCTAGTACACCTCACTCAAGGCCTCGTCCAACCTGGCCTTGAACACCTCCAGGGAGAGAGCAGCCACAACCTCCCTGGGCAACCTGTGCCAGTGCCTCACCACCCTCACTGTAAACAACTTCCTCCTAACATCCAGTCTAAATCGTCCCTCTGCCAGTTTAAAGCCATTGCCCCTCATCCTGTCATTACAAGACCTTGTCAGTAGCCCCTCCCCAACCTTCCTATAGGCCCCCTTCAGATACTGGAAGGCTACTCTAAGGTCTCCTCGAAGCCTTCTCCAGGCTGCACAGCCCCAACTCTCTCAGCCTGTCCTCACAGCAGAGCTGCTCTAGCCCTCTGATCATCTTCATGGCCTCCTCTGGACCCACTCCAACACTTCCATGTCCTTCCTGTGCTGAGGGCTCCAGAACTGCACACAGTAATCCAGCTGGGGTCTGATGAGAGCAGAGTAAAGGGGCAGAATTCTATCTGCCCTACTCTATCTTGCCTTTGTAACCCTCCTTAACTAGATGGAGTGATGTTTGTTAGCAGCGCTTCTGCGTGTCATAGCTGGAATCTGAAAGTACTATTTCCAAAGGCCACATGAAAGAAGAATTAGATTACCATTAAGAATTAGAATTAGATAAGAATTAGCTTAGTCTTCACAGAAGTGTCAAAAAAAGTGTGATTGCATGTTCTTTCTTAATATGTAATTTTTGTATTTTAGCCGTGGGTGGGGATTTTGTCTGGATGATATCCCTCAAAAAGAAGTTTCAAAGTCCCCCATCATTGCTCCTGGAGTGATTTATGATGTGCATCATCAGTGCCAACTTCAGTATGGTTCCAATGCTACTTTCTGTGAAGATGTTGATGTAAGTGCTGGCTCTTTTCCTTTGTTCTCCCAAAAAGAATGTTACCTTCCTGAATTGTGTGGAAGTGCAGACAGTTGCTGACTGAAAATGCAATGTGCAGTGCAGTTATTTCACAACACTGTTTTAATTCCACTCTACCGATTCTAGAAGTGAGTTGTACTGTGTTTACCATGTATTTTGCAAGAGTCTTTTTGTGTCTGATCATGTGCAGAAGAGAAGGCTTCGAGGAGACCTGATAGTAGCCTTCCAGTATCTGAAGGGGGCCTACAGGAAGGCTGGGGAAGGATTATTTACAAGGTCCTGCAATGACAGGACAAGGGGCAATGGGTTTGAACTGGCAGAGGGGAGATTTAGACTGGATGTTAGGAGGAAGTTCTTTGCAGTGAGGGTGGTGAGGCACTGGCACAGGTTGCCCAGGGAGGTTGTGGATGCTCCCTCCCTGGAAGTGTTGAAGGTCAGATTGGAGGAGGCCTTGAGTGAGCTGTACTAGTGGGAGGTGTCCCTGCCTATGGCAGGGGGTTGGAACTAGATGATCCTTGAGGTCCCTTCCAACCTTACCATTCTATGATTCTATGATTCTATGTGTCTGTTGTTAAATTCCTGCCCTTCAGCAGTGTAGTCAGTTTCATTTTGAACTTATAGTTGTAGTCTGAGGTAAATTATCGATGCAGAATAAATCTCATTTCAAAAATCAAAATGCTTCAGCCATTGAATCGATTGTGGGAATTCTCAAGACAGGAATTAAAAAAGATGCAGTTATTTTATTTCTGGAAAACCCTGCCCACAACTATATATAAATTAATTAGATTGGGTTCAGAAATTCAGTCAGGAAAATCTTCACAAGGATGCTTATAGGGAATTTAGTAATTCATGAAAATCAGAAAGTTGGAAAAGGTAAAAGGCAGCCTGGAACCCTAAGGAGCATCTGTGCTACTCATGGCAGCGGAGTAGAATTTGGAGTTGGTCCCTTGGCTCCTTTTCAGCAGTCTTCTGCGGCAGTACCTTGAAGTGCAGATTGCAATCCAGTAGTAGATCAACACGGCACAGGATTCAATGCGAGTGAACTCACCAGTGTCCGAAATGACCACAGACATGGCTGCCACAGGTGAAGATCGTGGGACAGAATGTAGGGAACACAGGGCAAAGCTCAGGCTGCTCGGCAGTGTGCCCATGAATGGTGTCGGTTTGTGGCACTGGCAGGTCCCCGTAGCAGGCAGGCAGGCAGGATGCGGCAGTCTGAAAGCAGGGACTGTGTGCTTTCTCATCACCATTCTTCCAGATACCCCTCAAGGTCCGACTGAAGGACCAAGTTCAAATTCCCTCTCAAAGGCAGTCTGTCACTGGCAGTCCCTCGCTGGCAGTCCGACCAGATAATGTGTCCAGTAGCTATATGTATGTGCTGGGGCGATTTGCTCTCCCCTCTTCAAGTGCTTGTTTCTTATATATCCTAATATTTCACACTCTTGATACTCTAACTATAGGAAATTTCCTTGAAGAATCTTTGTTTTTCCACAGAGCATGAGATTTTCGTGAGAAAATATGTAATTTACAAAGTACCCTAAGGGTTTGCCTTGCAGCACAGCAAAACAGTGCTCTGTGGAGATGCAAGGAAGCAGTGCAGCACAGCAAAACAATGCTCTGTGGAGATGCAAGGAAGCAGTGCAGCCACAGCATCACAACCTTCTACAGAAGCTAGGAGCCACTGCCGAGGAGCAGGTTATATTCGATAAAGTCCAGTGGTATGGTGTTTTAGTCATACCTAATATGCTCAGAGCTATTTGGCTCCATGCAGCTTTTTCCTACTGTGCTGGTTTGAAGCTAATTGGAATATTTTAATAGAGAAAATTACACTATAGGCTGTGAAAGGAAAACATGGTGATGTCTATTCCACTCATAGGCTTGCTGAGATGTTTTGGTAAAAGAACTCAAAACATTAGATAAGTCAGTCTCTGTCTGTCTCTGGGGTCACGGCGTCTCGGGCAGTCTAGCTTCTGTCTCCTCTTTGCCAATTAATCTTCACTAACCACTTTTCTTCTAACTCTCCTGGCCTATCCTCCTAATTCACCTTGCGTATAAGGCAAACCTTGGGGTAAGGTATGGGGGTGGGGAGAAGGTGAAAGGGTGATTGGGAACCCCTCCTGGGGTCTCTGATTTCTGGGAGGGGAGCTATGTTTCTGTATTACCTTTAACTTGTGTATTTCTGCGCATATTCCTGTCTATAGTGTATATCTCTGCTTGTACATTGTGCAAAGCTTCAGTCCTTAACTTCCAGCCAGCTGAGTTCTAGTCTGGGTCATTTTACAAAGTGGGGGAGGGGGAGGGGAGGGAACTCCCAAATCATNGGGTAGGGAACTCCCAAATCATCACATCTACACAGAAAGTGCAGAAACAATGGTTTCAAGTGCTAGTCTAGCTAAGTGATCACTAAATCATGCTATGTTTTGAGCAGTGGTGGCCTAGCTGAAGGATGAAGTATCCAGGCTCAGGTCAACAAGGGAAAGCGAAAGGGAACTAGATCTGTGGGAGCAAACTCTGCAGACCCCCCCTGCTAGGGGAAGTGTTCCTGGAAAGAGGGAGGGAGGGATACAGGTCCCTGTCAGGGGCAGCAGGGGACATTCACCCAGGTCCTCTCCTCCTCTTCCATTCCCCTTGCATGATAAGTATGAGACCCTGCAGGCCGAGGGCAGTGGGGA
>VWZE01003150.1:328263-354403 GCA_013396675.1 Eubucco bourcierii | reverse complement strand
TCCCTGAAGGTGTTCAACACCTTGAGCAACCTGTTCTAGTGGGAGGTGTCCCCGCCTGTGGTGGGGATTTGGAACTAGATGATCTTTAAGGTCCCTTCCAACTTAAACCATTCTATGATTCTGTGATTGTTTGACATTTCTTGGTTCTAAGGTTTCCCTTTTGAGAGGCTGAGCAAGAATGTATGAGAAGCCATCTTCCAAGGCCATGTCCTTCTCTTGCATTAACTCACATCTTCCTTGCTCTGTGTGCACAAGGTATCATTTCCCTGAGCCTGCTGTTCTGCCTACTTACATCATGACACTATGGCATTCCTGATGGTAGGAGACAAAGGGAGACATTGAAGTAATTGATTCAAGCTTATCTAAGTATTTACAGAAATAAGCCTAAATGACTAGATGTAAAATACTGCTGCAGCCAGATTAAGACAATCCACTCCAGTTATAGTTAATCAGGCTTTAGCCTCCAAGGAGCTGATTTGAGACTAACAAAGTGGTTTCCAGCTTCCAACTGCCATGTCAATCATGTTCCTCCTGCCTTGGAGCCATTAGCACCATACCAAATATAAATACAAACAGCAAGTCTGCAGGTAGTTCATAGATTTGCTATTACTGCTTCCAAAAGCCTCTTAAGGAAAAGGGGGGGTGGGGGTGGGTGGAAATCACTAACCAAGAAGCTACAGATGTTGGCAAAAGACCTTTGCTTCTCTCTGAAAACTTGTGTGACCAAGGTTCCTATGATTTATACAAAGCAGATGCCTGCTTAAATGCTTTACTCAAAGCTGTCATGGCTCCTGCAGCCAAGCAGTTAACAATAAATTATAAAGACTAATGGATTTGATCAAGATGCATAAAAACACTTTATATATTCTTAAGAAGGATACTACACCTGCAAAAACGAAAACAAAACCAAAAACTGATGGAGAGGAGAGGAGAGTAGAGGATAGGANAGAGGGAGAGGGAGAGGCATTCCAGTTAAGTACTTTGGTGCTTGCATTGGCTGAAATACATCAGCACAACAAAAGCAGCCAGCCGCGTTTGAACACAAAGGAAGAAACAAGCAAGTCCGTGTCAGTTTTAATTTGTATTTCTCCTCGATGATGTTAACCTGAGGTTTAAGGTAGACCAGAGCCTACAGGAATGCTAAGGATGCTTCTGTAAGGTGGATGCCCGTGTTGAAGATTGGACAGTGCAGACTGAAGCCTGAGCTGCTGCAGAGCTGGGAACGTTCTGGAGAGAAAGTTTGCTTCTTAAGTAGGCTTCATTGATGAGTCTAACTCTGACTTTGACTTTGCCAGAGTTCAGGGCATAAAGACAAATGGCTTCAGTTTGACTTTTTGTTGCACAGACCAAATTGGACAAGTCTCCACACACAGACTGTTGGGGGTGGCTAATTGGAAGGTTGCTCTAATAAATATCCTCTCTTGGCTTATTGCTAAGCTACAGGCAAGCTCTCAAGACCAAAAATGCAATCCAGAATGGATACTTGCTAACAATGCTGGACCATAGAGATGCTGAAAATAACACTGGAAGAACTGAAACCCAAAGTGTGAAGTTTGCAGCCACCTCAGGGTTTCCCCAATAGTTTTTGGGTTTTGGTGGGTTTTTTTTGTTTGTTTTTTTTTGGCTTGTTTTTCTTTTTTTCACTAAATGTTGGTGGCACATTCTTCGAAGTTCCAAATAGAAAGGTGGGGATGATGAACATCAACAATATAATGCCAAAGCCAATTTCACCAATCATTTAATTGCAGTTAATAAAGGAAAAATTAATGGCCAGAAATGTCAGAACTGTGTTTTTTCTGCCAAAGTTCTTCCTTTCAATTTTTGAGTCTACTCTAAGAGTAGCAAGGAACAGCATGCAAAGGCCCATTCCTGTCTTACCTGCAGCACACTGATTGCAAAAGATTGGGAATTTTTGTGCCCACAATAGAATTTTGTCATTCAGAGGTACTTGGAATTGTACACTGGGGGCAGCTGGTATGGAAGTTACTCCTCAATCCTCTGCAAAGGCCTGCACAGGCTCTGTTTCCAATTCATACATGCTGTAAAATGGTTTGGAGTTAGGAGAAATCACTTCTTTTTTATTTCTTTTTTTTTTTTCCCCTCCTTCTCCTTGCAACCAACTCACTTATGTTTAATTTATACAGAAGTAGGTACAGCCTCCTTCAGCACCAGAGCGTTAGGGTGTTTTTAATGAATAACTTATAAGAAAGTCACCTGCTAACAGGTCAGCCTCCCTTTTGTGTTTCATTCCAGTTTCATTAGTAAAGAAAAAAAGGCTTTTGATTGGATTAATGGAAATAAAACCACAGGGACTAAATTGTAAAGTATCCAGTGGTTATCTCTAGTAGCTGCTGCTTTCAGCCAGGATGGTGATTTTTATCATCTCGGGCTCAAAGCTTTGGTGTGTAAGCATGACTAGCTTGGATTGCAACATGGAAAGGGTTTTTGCTTTAGCAGAAATGATGTTTCATCCTTTTCTTTTCAGTGATGCAGCTAAGCAGCCTCTGCTTTTAAGGATACCACCCCTACTCCATTCCTGGGCTGCTGATAATTGCTCTCAACAGAAACTTCCAAGGGGATTCCCTTTGGTTGTTTGCTTTCTTCTCCCTTCTACCTTTCTCCTCCTCGTAGCCCTTCACCACCACCTTCCAGAGAGGGGCTATTTTTATTTATGTATTCTATTTCTTTTCATACTAACTGCTATATCTAAAGGTGACTACAGGCAGGACACAGAGCCATATGCTCTGCCTAACTTACATAAACAGAGTCTGGGTGACAGCCTTTCCTAGCCCATCTGCAGCTGCAAGGGAATCCATTATTTTTCTGATCCCTGAGGAGAAAAAGTTCTTGAGCATCATTACTCCTAGGCAAATGTAACTGACTCTACCATGCACCCTAATTTGCTTGCCATAATTATAGGTCGCTCACCCCCCTTTGCTATTTATAAGCCCTTTTTATTTATTTTTTTGTACTTATCAATAATGAATGGAGGCTAGTGAATCACAGGGCTGTAATATTTGAGTATTATGAAAATGCTAATGGCAAGGTACAGGCAGCAGCACCCAGGTCTTATCAGCTGGTCAGATGCTCTATTAAGCAGCCAGTGAGGAGTTCAAGCAAATTGGTTATGTTAATGTCCTGTAGTACTTGGGGAAGACGAGGAGTTAGCAATTAATTTTTATATTTTTTTTCTCCTTCTTCTTCCCAGGCTGCAAGCCAACAGGGCAAATTTATATTCCTCCTATTCTGTGGGACCCCAGCTCAGAAGGGGGGCAAGGTGGAAATGTAAGAGGCTACCAAGAGCTTTCTCAGATCAAATTGAATGATGTAACTGAAAAAAAAAAAAAAAATATGATGAGGGGGCAAGGAGGATGAGCAAAGAACAAATAAATAAATATATAAATAAGCAAGCAAGCAAGCCCCAAAACAATGGGAACAGAGCATTCTTCCCCATTCATTCAGCTGACAGTGCTTTTGCAACTTAAACCTGTTTTATTAATTATGTTTGACATTTCCTTAATTAGTTTCATTTACATCCCATCAGCCCCTACCAGACGATTGCCCCATACATCATTTCACCAGAGGACTGAGATGCCTACAGAATTATAAAAACATCCTCCCACCCCCCACCCCCACCCCAACCCTCAATAACTCATCACTGTGTATTTCACTGGTTTTGAAAAGTAGTCTTTTCACCTCCTAATTCCCTTTAAAAAGTACACAGATATTTCATCATCTTTTTCAAATGATCGTGACATATTCAAAGGAACTTGCTGCTGGACAACATTTCTGTTTTGCTTCTAGTTTGCTTTGTTTTACAGCTCCTATGTTGCTTGATGTTGACAAAATAAGGACTTTAGGGATGGATTCATAGAATCATAGAATGGTAAGGTTGGAAGGGACCTCAAGGATCATCCAGTTCCAACCCCCTGCCATAGGCAGGGACACCTCCCACTAGTACAGGTCACTCAAGGCCTCCTCCAACCTGGCCTTGAACACCTCCAGGGAGGGAGCAACCACAACCTCCCTGGGCAACCTGTGCCAGTGTCTCACCACTCTCACTGCAAAGAACTTCTTCCTAACATCCAGTTTCAGTCTCCCCTCTTCCAGTTCAAACCCATTGCCCCTTGTCCTGGCATTGCATGAACTTGTAAATAATCCCTCCCCAGCCTCCTGTAGCCTTTCTGTAGGCCCCCTTCAGATACTGGAAAGCTACTACTATATGGTCACCTCGAAGCCTTCTCTCTCCAGGCTGCAAAGCCCCAACTCTCTCAGCCTGTCCTCACAGCAGAGCTACTGCGGCCTCCTCTGGACCTGCTCCAACACTTCCATGTCCTTCCTGTGTTGGGGGCTCCAGAACTGCACACAGTACTCCAGGTGGGGCCTGAGGAGAGCAGAGTAAAGGGGCAGAATCCCCTCCCTTGCCCTGCTGCCCACACTGCTCTTGCTGCAACCCAGCACTCGGTTGCTGTCTGGGCTGTGTGCGCACACTGCAAAGAGCAGTGACTTCGGGAGAGGCAGAGCGCCCTGTGCCCCACAGTGGCACTGGTTGGAGATCTCCAGGCCAACGCAGGCTTTAGTTCAGCAGGAGGAGGAGGTCTGAGCGCTTTCAGCCTGGAAGCTGCATGGCCAGAATCCCACAGTGCCGCAGCAGAAACCTGAGACTCCTGCCGAAGCGGCTGGCCCTGCACACCCAACCTGAGAAGCCACCTGGCAGGAGGCTGGACCTGCTTCACGCTTGGGCTGTCAGTGCAGACTGTGTGGTGCAGAACCTGTCTCCCCTGCCCGGCACTCCAGGCAAAGTGACTGACTGTTACCGACTGTTCCTGACTGGGGTAAAGTGACAACCTGCTTTTTGCTAATCCCAGAACGTGCTACCAGGAGCTGTCATTTCGGAGTCATCGCGCTCTCTGTTGATATCAGAGAAGTTAATCATGCAGAAGGGAAAAGCCTGTATTAAAACAGATAATTATTCCCCCGTTGCTTAATAACACAGGCAAAAGAAAGAGACTCTTATTGTCTTGGCAAACTGTGACATTTCAGCTTAGTTTTGATGCCCAGGCATCCTTTCTCCTTTACGCTTCCCAGAGCAGCTCTGTGCCCATCCAGTATGCACAGAGAGACTGCTTTATTGCAGGTTACTATGCTTCAGATATGGGGCACACTCACTTTGTAACATAGAATCATAGAATCATAGAGTGGTAAGGTTGGAAGGGACCTCAAAGATCATCTAGTTCCAACCCCCTGCCATAGCCAGGGACACCTCCCACTAGCACAGGTCACTCAAGGCCTCCTCCAACCTGGCCTGGAACACCTCCAGGGAGGGAGCAGCCACAACCTCCCTGGGCAACCTGTGCCAGTGTCTCACCACCCTCACTGCAAACAACTTCCTCCTGACATCCAGTCTAAATTTCCCTTCTGCCAATTTAAATCCGTTGCCCCTCATCCTGTCATTACAAGACCTTGTAAATAGTGCCTCCCCAGCCTTCCTGTAGGCCCCCTTCAGGTACTGGAAGGCTACTCTAAGGTCTCCTTGAAACCTTCTCTTGCCCAGGCTGCAGAACCCCAACTCTCTCAATGTGTCCTCATAGCAGAGCTACTGCAGCCCACAGATCATGTTTGTGGCCTCCTCTGGACCTGCTCCAACACTTCAATGTCCTTCTTGTGCTGGGGGCTCCATAGAAATATATAAATGGCACATAGAAATGGCACTGTGGGAGCAAGCAACTTGGTTGTCTTGACTGGTTTCAGAAGTTCATCCAATGTGGACATGCTGGAGCGTGTCCGAAGAAGGGCCACGAGGATGGTCAGAGGGCTGGGGCACCACAGACTGAAAGAGTTAGGGATGTTCAGTCTTTAGAAGAGAAGGCTCCCAAATGACCTTGTTGTGACCTTCTGGTGTCTGAAGTGGACCTACAAAAAAGCTGGGGAGGGCCTTTTTTTAGGCTATCAGGTAGTGACAGGACTAGGGGTAATGGAGTAAAGCTGGAGGTGGGGAGATTGAGACTGGACGTGAGGAGAAAGTTCTTCACCATGAGGGTGGAGAGACCCTGGAATGGGTTGCCCAGGGAAGTGGTGGAAGCCTCATCCCTGGAAGTGTTTAAGGCCAGGCTGGATGAGGCTCTGGGCAGCCTGATCTAGGGTAGGGTGTCCCTGCCCATGGCAGGGGGGTTGGAACTAGATGATCCTTGTGGTCTCTTCCAACCCTGACTGATTCTATGATTCTAAAAGGGAGCTGAGGAGAAGTTGTCTATGCAACCACCTACCTGTCCTTGTAAGGGCAGTCCAGGTCCCTGTGTACCAGCATGATGCAGCGGTCTGCCAGCTCCAGCCCTTCCAATGCAAGTACCAGATGGACTTACAGCCCAAATAAAAAATATTAATGCAACATATGGAAATAGATTAACAAAAAGGAAACACACTCAAAGAAATATTGATGTGCTGGCTTCCTCAGTGGGACTTATTTGCTAGGGCAAAGCCTCCTTCAGTGCCTCTCAACCACATTTCTCAGCTTTTTTGGCTCTGCGACCAGGTCATGCGAAGCCAGGCAAATATTTCTCTGCTTGCAACAGGATCCAGATGCTACAGATGCTCCTGGTCCTCTGTCCTTTCTAATCATCATGTGGCTGTATCTAGCTTCAGTTACAACCAACTGTCACCTTTACTGAAGCTTGCCCAGAACTTTAAGCCTTGACTTCAAAAAACTTTTCCCAGCCCTTGACCCTCAAAGGAGAGGCAGAGGGTAGAAGATGGGGAAGTAATACTCTCAATTCACCTTAGAGGTTAATATATCTGTGATTTGGGAGCCAGCAGACATCAAGGCTAAAGTTCCATAGTTAGACTAGACACAGAAAAAAAAAATTGCAATTTGTTCTGAAACTAGAGAGATTTCATCCTGTTTTGGAAGCCTTCCAGGTAAAAGCCATGTCTGGGACCCTATCCAGATTTTCTGCAAAGCAATGGCTGTTTCATTTCCAGATCATTTCAACCCTCAAGATCAAAGAGATCCTGATTTTAAAAGCAGAAAAAAAGTACTGACGAAGAAGGCAATTTTAACTTTGCTCTAATCATGCACATGATTCACAGAGGAGTTTAGTCAAAAAAGTTTGGGGGGTGGTGGGTTTGTTTTGGTGTTTGTCTCTAGCTTCGTTCTTTTCCTTGTTCTCTCTTATCTTTGATCCAAGCATTTCCCCAAGACACTGTGAGAACATGGGTGTGAGAGGAATACGAAGCAGATTGGGAGGAAAAGGTTGATAAGGCACACTCAATAGTTGGTGGTGTTTTTGCTTTTCAAGAAGGCAGTTCAGAGGAAATTTGGAGAGAGGAAGACAGGGGATGAAATACTTATCCCTGTGGGATCACAAACAGCCCTGGGTGTTGTTCTGTGGGCTCTTGCTTTACACAGTGGTTCTTTTTGAGCAAGGTTGGCTGCTTTTTAATAATGTCCTCCTCGGTCATCGATGCTCTTTCATGGCATGTTAACCTCAAAGGGTTTAGATCATTTCCCAGCTTTCCTGTTTGGATTCCACTACAAACATACAAACACAAACCCCCCACCTCTCCAAAACCCTCCAGGTCAATTATGCACATTTAAGAACCTCCACTAAAAGAGTTTGGTAGATTTATCACACGCTGTTGGGGCTTCGGATTTATCTGAAATAGCATCAAATGGCCCCCCCCCCAAAAAAAGAAAATCAAAATATTTTTCTGTCACATGCTGTCATGCATTGTCAGGGAACCTTGTGCTGTAGCTGCAGTGAAGTTGAATCTGATTAAAAGATCAGCAAACAAGGCAGGTTGAGGGGAATTTGATCTCATCATTGCTATGCCTGGAAATACCTGTCATCTTCTAGGTTGTCCTGCACTGTGACACTCTTGCTTATCCAGTTTGCCAATGGACATTCATGGTGACATTCTCTGCAAGCAAAAAGGGGTGTGTGTGTGGGGGGGGTGAGGTGGGGTGAGGGCAGGGTGAAAGAAAGAGTCAAACAACCAAACAAAAAAGAGAGATCTGATCCATTCCAATGTTAGCTTCAAGCCTTGCATTTTTATCCCTTCACGATAAAGCCGAAACATAAACAGCAATTACGGGAGCCACAGACAAATGAATATTTTGATCTGCAACAATCCTGCTTTATTCAAACGAGAGGAGAGAGGTGAAATTAGGGCTACATAGGATATTATGCTAAAAAGCAACCAGGCACACACACACACACACACAGAGAGAGACACGCACCCAGAAAGCAAGCAAAATGTCTAATTTTAACGTCGTGTTGTTATCTGTGATTAATGATTTCCGTGGGTGTGTAACTCTCATGCAAAACCCGCCATGTAATCATGTACATATTTGATTAANAATAGGATGGTACATTTGATCCTAATGTGCCATCTCAGAAGTAATGAAGCAGAAAAGATCTTTATCTTCTGTGAAAGTTGCAGTTATTGGCAACTGCTCAGGGAAAAAAAAAAAAAGAAAGAAAAGAAAGAAAGAAAAGAAAATAAAAATAAAGCCAAATAAGCTAGATAATGAGTGGGCGTGTTGGAGGAAAAGCAGATGGGATTTGAGGCGCTAGCTGTGTTCAAAGGAAGGCACCAATTTCACTTTGAGAATATTTGCGTATGAAAGCTGATATTTTCTAGAAACATTCATGAGTAGAACACAGAAGGGAAATTTTGCCAAATCCTGGCTTGCTTTTTTTTTTTTTTTTTTTTTTAATGAAGGCATAGTTGGGGTGGGGAATTAAAAAAAAAATTTAGTTCAGCTGAGCCTGGTTCAATTCCCACTCCTTGGGAAGAGTGTCCTTATTTATTTATTTTCATCTGTTTGCTGGGAATGTTTTCTTTCTGCCAGTCAATTATACTTAAAGCATCCTTTTGTTTACTTCTGAGCCTCTGACAACAGCCTCCCCTTTCTTTGCCTTCACCTGTGGATTTAAATACTTATTTTTTCATCATGCCATAAAAAAAACCCAAACCAAACCACCTCTCCAGACTGGAAATAATGGGATTCTTTTGTGAGTAAAGCTGTGTAAATCACGGTGTCAAATGAATGGACCAAGCTTTAATGGGGCTAATAAACACATCCCACTGTATTGAGCAAGGGGGATTTTTATGAAAATGATCAAATAAAGTAATAAAAAAGAAGGGGCTTCCCCTCTGGGTTTATGAGCTCTCTTGTTACACATCATGTATGACACACTGACTGGCAGAATATATGATGGACTGTCATACATTGCAGAATGACTTCAATTAGGATGATAAGATGACAAGTTCCCATAGTTCATATCTGGGTTGGCTGTGGGGTTTGTTGGTTTGGTTTTTTGTTTTTTTTTCAACAGGGCTCTTACTTTGACCTCTTTCTTTCTAATGTTTGATATGAAATTTAAAGGGCCAGTTGAGGTCGTAGGAGACAAAATATGACTTATGTCAGGGGAGGGAGAGGAAGGCCATTTGTTTCTTTGTTTGCTCTTCTATCTGTGGGTGTATCTATAGATCCTGTAATTCAATGTCTGACTCACTATTAAAAATAATTAATGCCAGCAGTTCAACCCACATGCACAACTGCAGAATAATAAAGCAGCAAATGCAGCCTGCTGCTCATGACCGACTGCAAAAAAACCCAACCAAACACATAACCACCTAGCAGCAAATGTGGAGGCACTCCAAATAACACCATGCTTTAGCCACCATCCACAAGTGTCATCATGGGTTTAAACTGGCAGAGGGGAGATTGAAACTGGATGTTAGGAAGAAGATCTTTGCAGTGAGGATGGTGAGACACTGGAACAGGTTGCCCAGAGAGGTTGTGGAGCACAGAATCAAGATCACACTCTGCGATTCTGTGCTCCACAACCTCCCTGGAGGTGTTCAAGGCCAGATTGGATGAGGTCTTGAGCGACCTGTCCCAGTGGGAGGTGTCCCTGCCTATGGCAGGGGGTTGGAATTGGATGACCTTTGAGGTCCCTTCCAACCAAAACCATTCTGTGGTTCTATGATTCTATGATCATCAATAGCTTTATACCACCTAGTTGTACACTTAGGATCACAGGACCAGAAACATCTTTAATTCCACAAGAACTGACCTCTGAAAGAAGCAAAACGTCAATGTAGTTTGCAGTTATTTCTGTGATTGTCCAGCTAAAAATCCTGATTCATCTGAGTAGTCAGCAGCTAAAAGCTGCAAAACCTTTGTTTGAGACAGGTAGGCATTTCTGCTTGAAGAAGGAGATACCTCTGAGATGGACTGTGAGGCCACTTTGAACCTTAGGGAAGAAAACAAAGTACAAATTAGGAAGCATTTAGAACTTACTGATGGGTCTGGGGGAAACCTGAAATGTAAAAACTAAACCCAAAAAGACCTGTGTGCAGGGCCTTCTTTTAGGGGTATTATAGAGTTCTTTAAATGAGTATGTTCCAATGGTCAGCAGGAGCAAATATTGCTCTTGTAGGACCTACATATAATACTACTGGGTCAGGATCAATCTCAGACTGCTTCTCCTGTGGCAGCTATAAAGTAGACAGAATGAAGATGGAAAGCTATTCATCCTGTGCAGGACTAAGCTGGCTCTGTGATATTGCAGATCCCTGAGGCCATCATCTGTCTGACCCCAGGTATACTCTCTGGCATTGCCTCATCAACTCAGAATCCTACCCAGGCATTTTACATCGGCGCATGATTTCAGGCCGTCTCCCAACCTGGAAAAGGGAAATGTTTTCCAACAGAAGAGCAAATATTTTCCACGTGGTCTGTTCTGCAGATTCAGCATTCTTGCAAAGGATTTGCCTTCAAGTCAAAAAATTGCTTGTGCATGAGTCTCAGAAGCAAATCGGTAAGTGGAAGGAGTGGGATAATGGAGGCACTTAGCGCTGAGCACAGTCATAGCTTTGGTTTGCATATACGTTCAGGTGGGAATGACTCTGACTTTGAAGGATGACAGACATCATGGTATAGCCACAGAAAAGAAGGTAACTCAGACATGATGGAAAAGAAAAGCCTCTCTAGGTAGAAATTAAATAACAAATCTCTCTTCACTTCTCCTTAGATCTGGTAAGCCACAAATATCGGTAGCCACGTGGAAGATTTCTACTTCTTGGCATAAACTGAGGTCTAAATTTAGACTAACGTGCCCAAAAGCTATTGTTGGAGAAAAAAAGGGAAAGGACACACAAAAAACCAAAAACAACAACAAAAAACAGAAGACAGAGAGAGAGAAGAATAAAGGGAGAAAATTCAGCTGAGTTTAATCTGAACAGTGAGTGTATCCATCACCAAAAACGATACAAATCAGCTATTACTGGATCATGCAAAAGCCACTCCACTACCTGTGATCCTTCCTTTGCTTTCTAAATCTCTTTTCAGCCCAGCCTAATGAATTGTCAGAACTGTCAGACAGCTCCAAGGAATGACAAATGTCTATGATTTGCTGCTGCTACTTTGCTGAAAACACCTGATGTATATAGTCTTGAAATGCTCTGGTTTGTATTAAAGACAAGGGTAAGCTGAAGGAATTGGTGTCCATGTAGAGTTATTTTCCTTCATTTTACATATATGTAGCCTAATGAGAAGAATATGATAAAAGAAAGTTTGAGTTGAATATTACAGCTCTCCTAAGCCAGGAAATGACCAAAAGGCTGAAGGAGACACAACCTCAGCTGTGGCTCATTTTGAACATTTCACAACCCTGTATCTAGTTATAGGATTTCATATTATGTATAATAGCTGTCTATGACCTGGCATAAAACTTGCAGTGATGTATCTCCATGATGTTTTCCCAATCAAAATTGCAGTTAATAAAACACAAAGCATCCAAACCCCACAAAGAAAATTGACACACAATAAGATCAATCAAATAATTAATCTGACAAATATCAGAGTTTGAGTTATACAAGGCTCCAAACATTTATTAACTTGCAGCCAGATTCTGTGAACATTTGTCATTGACTTAAATGGGTCTAAGATTTCACTTCTTGACGAGTGACAGGCCCTGATGGGTATTTAGTCATTTCTGCTGTACCAGATTGGCACTGTACTTAATACATTTGCTAATTCTGTCATAGAACTTACTGTCTATAACATTTCCCTGCACCTTCCCTAAAGAAACTCTTGTGAAGCTGTCTCTTCAACAACACAAACAGAGAAAAAAAAACAAAACAAAACAAAAAAAACCCCAAAAACAGGTTTGGAAAACAGACAGTATGACTCTTGCCTAATTAGTCACTTGTCCAGCACTGTATTTAGAAAAGGTTCCTATTGACTGGCAAATATGTTTTGCTGCTTTGGTGCTTGTTGGATAATATTAAACCTCATTACTGTCTCCAGCTTCCTGAAGGGATGTTGTGGAGAGGCTGCTACTGATCTCTTCTCAGAGGTTATTGGAGGCAGAACAAGGAGGAATGGTCTCAAGCTCTTTTTGAAGCCTCTTGCTACCCTTGCTTCAAAGCTGTATTGAAAAGCTGCTGGGGTGGGTCACTCATGCCCGCTACAAGTGGCAGAGCTGGCAGCAGCACTCATGAGGGCAGCTGAAGGTGTGAGACCTGAGACTGGGGAGGTTTAGATTGGATATTAGGAAAATGTTTTTCATGGAGAGAGTGGTCAGGGGCTGGAATGAGCTGCCAGGGAGTTGGTGGAGTCAACTACCATGGGTGTGTTTAAGGGTGGTTTGGATGTGGTGCTTAGCGTTATGGTTTAAGGTGAGTCTTGTAGAGCAGGGTTCTAGGTTGGACTTGGTGATCCTGAGGGGCTTTGCCAACCTGGATGCTTCTGTGATTCTGTCATTTTCAAAACAGCTTCAGGTTGTTTGTAGGGCTTTATGTGAAATAAAGACCTGCATTATCCAAGTACCATTAGAAATGAGATAGACATGGCCATGGTACTATCCTTGAAGGTAATGGGCACTCAGAACCTGATCTGAGTAACATTGGGAGTGTCACAAATCAAGCTCCTCAGTTAAAAGACTGGAGGCACAGAATGGGGTCATGGAAAGCTGAACCAACTGTGTCAATGAACAAGGAACAAAGCAGAGATGATCATTCCTCTTATTATTACAGGGTGAGGTTTACCTTCCTAGAGTGAGCTACCTGGGGAGGCAGTCCACATTCAAAGGGCTGCTAGAAGTAAGAACCTTAATAAGAACCACGAGGACATTTTGTCACATCTCTTGTAGACCAACTCATTTCCACCTTGGGGTTAAAAAAAATAACACAGTTTGCAGATCAAAAGACATTCCCAACTGCTCTTCTCCAAGTGTGCACAGTGATCTCCATGGATGGTAGAGCCAAGGGCAATGCTTCAAAGATGGGAAATGAGGTTGAGCTGGGTCTCAATGTTTTATCAATTTCATTAAATGCTTCAGGCTTTCTTCAAGCCAAGAGCATCAGCAAAACTTATTTCCCAGTGAATCAGGCCTAGTTCAACCAGAAAGTACTTGCCCAGCCCTTGTGATTCTGATTAAAGTGAGGGCTGGGATCAAAAAAAAAGAAAGAAAAAAAAAAAAAGGAAAAAAAAGAAGAAGGCCTATATAGTTTAAAGTGAAAGACTGCAAAATGGAAGGCCCCTGTGCTGTGTGTCTTACAGCAAAGCACCACTGACACACATCAGTGCAGCTTCTATGTTGGTGTAACATGTTTGCAGGTGATACGTTGCCATCTCTCCAGATACTGCAACAAACACATTTCCTCCTCCAAGCTCTCCTGTCAGTCTCCCCATTTTACAGACAGGCAGCTGAGGCATGGAGGAGACAGCTCAGGATCTCCAAGGCAACAGTTCGCTGACACCTATTAAAATCAAGGGCAATCAAACTTCTAAACCGGAGTTAAACACTGAATAAGATGGAGAATCTGATCTAGAAGGTTTTGGCCTCAGGGGTCAGCTGCAATAAAGGAGGGGATGAAAAACAGGTCTCCACAGTAAGTGACTGGCTAAGTGGTTTTGGTTGGTTGGGTTGGGTTTTGGGGCTTTTTTTACACCCAGGGTGGAAAAGCTCCTCAGGATTACCAAGTCCAACCTAGAACCACACTCTACAAGATTCACCTTAAACCATAGCCCCAAGCACCACATCCAAACCACCCTTAAACACATCCAGGCTGGGGGATTCCACCATCTCGCTGGGCATCTCATTCCAGTCCCTGACCACTCACTCCATGAAAAATATTTTCCTAATGTCCAATCTAAACCTCTCCAGTATCAGCTTGAGGTCATTCCCCCTTGTTCTGTCTCCAGTTACCTGTGAGCAGAGCCCAGCAGCAACCTCTCCACAATGTCCCTTCAGGTAGTTGTAGACAGCAATGAGGTCTCCCCTCAGCCTCCTCTTCCTCAAACTAAACAACCCCTGAACTCCAAACTAAACTCCACCACTTCCCTGGGTAGCCTGTTCCAATGATCAGGTAAAAAAAGTAGCCTAACTCAAAAAGGTAGGAGGCTGAAAGCAGCCAACCCTAAAGGAAATTGAGGTTGGTGTGTTGTGGTATATCACTGAATGAGGGAATTAGGGACCCTCAGTCACTGGAATCATGCATCCCCTTGCCTATAAACAGGTGTGGGTTTGGGCCAGAGTGCCTGCCTGGGTGAAGATCCTGGGTTATCAGCACCTGCTCTGTGATGTCAAGAGCACATTTGTGGACCTATCCGAGGATCTCACAGAGCACCTGTGCTGGGGGATAACAACAGCGACCTGCTGGTGCTCACTCAGCAATGAGAGCTGATCTACAAACAGCCACAGCAAAGGGCAGCAGGAAGCTCTGAAATAGTCTGCTGGTACCACAGATGCACACCAAATGAAGATGTGTATATCCAGACAGGAGGAATAATGAGAAATAAATGCCAAAGAGATTACTGAGTTCCTCCCTTAGATTAACTCTAGTTTGACAGTGGTTGGAGTTTGGGAAGTCCTCTATGATTTAAAGAATAAGAATTTCTCTCTAAGTGGTCTAAAACTCGCTGCTATATCATCACTTGCTGTTGTCAAATAAATAATCATGCGAAATCATCTGCAGAGAAAAGTGTCCTGTAGAACAGAGTCCATGCATGACATATGATATATCTTTTCAAAGGGACAGATACATCTTTCTTACAGCCAGCATGCAGCTTCCTTCACTGCACCTTCCCTCCCATCCAAATCACCTCAAATAAATGTGAGTTCTGCTGTGTTCACAGTAATTCCTTCATTTTTAAACACATAATGGAAATGTATAACTAGTCCTCATAAAAATTTATATCTCAATTCGTCCCTTTAATTTATAACAGGCCCTCCAGGCAGTTATTATTCAAACATTAATAAAATGCCTATGGATCACCAAAAGCATCAATTTCCACATTCACCTCCTCTCCTATTTGTACATATATAAAGCCAGATTAGAGTTAATGCCACTTCTGTGTCTAACAACAATTATGCCTTTAATAAGATAGGAACAAATGATATATTATCTTAATCATGTTAGGAATTTCAGTCCTTTTCATGAAACAAAGTTGAATTTTTTATGCCCTTTCTGACAATTGTTACTTAACAGCCTATATGTTTGGATATTGCAGTTTATGCAAATGTTCATGTTCTATAAATTTTAGATTTATCTCCATTTATCATTCTACATGTTCTAATATACTGACATTATGGTTTAGCATGTGACTCTGCACAGGGTCTAAAATATGATTAGGACACCTTTCATTTATTTATACCATAGAGAAAAGGAGGGAGGTGTGGGGGGGGAGAAGGATAGGGGCCAGATTCTCAACTGCCATAAAGCCGCATCCTGTGCAGAGCTGCAACTCGCAATGCTGATGCAAACCTGCCAAAGGATTTTGTCTTTCCTTTGCTAGCAGTTAAATTTTAAAAGATTAAAGTTTATCATAGAATCAGCCAGGTTGGAAGAGACCTCCAAGCTCACCCAGCCCAACCTAGCACCCAGTCCCAGCCAGTCAAACAGACCGTGGCACTAAGTGCCCCGGCCAGGTTTGTCTTGAACACCTTTAGGGACGGTGACTCCGCCACTTCCCTGGGCAGCCCATTCCAATGCCAAGCACCCTCTCTGTGAAGAACTTACAAAGAAACCTTCCATTCTGTGCACCAGTTCCTTGTGTGTCATTGTAAAAACTCTTACTCATGAGAGCAATTATTGCTACTATGAGCTCTCCCATAGAGAGACAGGGAGGCAACTTGCATGCACAATGGTTTTTGCTTTGAAGCTCATTTAAGAGGAGCAATGATCATTAGGGCCATAAAGATACACAGGAAAGAATTCCTGGGGAATTTTCTTTTTTTCTTTTGGGAAATTTAAAGCCTCTTGAATTTGGAGAAGGGAAAGGGATAGTGGAGAGCAGATCCTAGGCACAGATTGCTACAGTCATATTCACATCAGAGAAACTACAGCAATTTATGTCATCTGAGAAGCTGGCACTGTGCACAGGCATGGGAAAAAACCACCCCCCAAAAAACCCAACCAACCAAACAGAAAAAAAACCCACTCAAAGCTTCTGGTATCTAAAAGAAGTTGGATTTCTTTTCAGACTTCACTCATGGGAACCAGCACTTGTGTTTCAAATGGGTGCTAAGTTAAGGGGAAATTGCTATGGAGATGTCATTATGGTTTCCCTACAGAGGTAGATGTCTTTATGGTTCCTTACAGAGGTAAAGAGAACACACGGGCAGGAATTTGGTTCCACCACCTTGCCTTTGTTATGGAGACTACATGTTGCAATGAGGCTATAGCTGTCCAGGAAATCTCTCTCTAGAGAGTTTGCAACATTGATCTGGAAGATTTTACTCTGCTCTCATCAGACCCCAACTGGAGTACTGTGTGCAGTTCTGGAGCCCTCAGCACAGGAAGGACATTGAACTAGTGGAGAGGGTTCAGAGGAGGCTATGAAGATGCTCAGAGGGCTGGAGCAGCTCTGCTATGAGGACAGCCTGAGAGAGTTGAGGTTCTTCGGCCTGGAGAAGAAGAGAAGGCTTGAAGGAGACCTTANCTTGAGTGACCTGTTCTAGTGGGAGGTGTCCCTACCTATGGCAGGGGGTTGGAACTGGATGATCCTCGAGGTCCCTTCCAACCTTACCATTCTATGATTCTATGATTTTTATGACGGTGCCTTCCACCCATCCCAGCGGGAAGTCCCCATTCACTCACTAAGGTGCATCCTCGGTTTCCTGGCGCAATGCAGAAAATGCTGATGAAGACTCAGGGAGGGTCTAAAACTAAAGTGAACAGCATTAAGATAGGAGCTGCCTTCCTATATGTTTCATTATTAATACTGAGCTCAATTAGTCTGATTTTTCTGTTGATGAATTAGCAGCACCAGAACCAAGTCCCTGGCTGATAGCCATTTGTCTTTGCTTATAAGTGCTAATGTGATCCTGTTCCTTTAAAATCAAGCTCCTGCTTCAGTCGCTTTACATCTTTGCAACACTAACTGTCTTTTCAGTAATTGGCTCTGTGTAAATGAAACAAGCTGAAAAACACTGTGGCACCAATAAATATTAATAAGTTATTGTTTGTTTTCTTTACCTTGCTTATGAATTCATACAAAGACAGTGCTAAGACATTAACTCCAGTCTATTAATTGCCACCTGATAATTGCCACCTGATACTTTTCTCCTGGATAATTAGGTACCCATTAGTTCTAATCAAGTAGTTACTTAATTATTGCAGTAATTAGTCTAATGGACTAGCAAATTGAAGCTTTATCACTTTTGGATACTTAATGTTCCTGACAGAGTACTTCACAAGTGTCAGGGTTCCTGATTCAGCAACCTGCCATCGATGGACCCCCTGCTGCCATTTCCACCCCACCCACACTGCTCCCCAGCCCCTTGCAGCACAACTTTGAAACGCGAAGCCAAAGGCAACATAAATTTACGTCCTTTCCCCTTCTCTTTCCTCTTCCCATCGCTGTCTATGCCTCCCCTCCTGTGTTCTTAACTGCTCAGCTCATTCCAAGCCAAAAGAACTTTGTTGGGAAATGAAATAACATCTTGGCATGGAGATCATATGCATTAGGCTGTACAGCAGTGTGATTCAAAGAAAGGAGCTAATGCTGGCAGGTGTGGGGAGGAAAAAAGCAACTGCGAGGAGAGAAATAATAAAGAGCATTCCTGAATAATCACATATAGACTGGTTTGGAAAGAACAAGGGAGGTGGGTAAAGCTGACTGGTGGTAGATGAAGGCATGGCTCCAAGTTCTGGGACTGGTAATAGGTCTCTCTTTCGTCTCTGAATTGGAGGTGCAAATCTAACAAAGCTTTTTAGTGCACAAAAAAACGTGGAAAGACTTTTTCTCTGCCCGTGATCTCAGTACCACAGCCTTGGTGGGCAAGAGGTCATTAGCATTTCTCTGCCTCCTGATTTTATAATTAATATCACAGTTAATTCTGAGAGGCTGCCAATCCCCCACTTCCACAATATTCAATTCAGAAGGGGCATGTGAGTAAAATACCATCCTCATCCCTGTACTCTGTCGGTGTCCCAGTCTGTACCTCACCCCTGTGCGATGTGCTTGCTTTTGGATGCTAATGTGTTTGGGGTGGATGCAACACACACAAACATTTAGGAGCCTTAAATGTGGATTTATCTCTCCCATTGATCATCTTATCCAGATTCTCTCAAGTCTCTTCATGTCAGATTTGTATCAGAATTGATCATCAAGCCCTTTGGCAAGTGTCATCTGCCCCAGGCGCTGCAATGTGTAACGTATAAGCAAGCGCTCATTGTACTGGGAAAGGGAAAAAAAGATTGATCCTGCCCTAAAGAGGCTAATTCCATTCAATAATACTTGACAACTTGCTAATGGTTAAACTACTTCACATATGTGGTAAGATTATGTATTCTGAAATAGATGGTTTTTTTATCTTTCTTGATCAGCTAACTCATGTTTCCATTGCTAGCACTGTAGCACAGCCTCAAAGCTTGTCCCAAGAAATAGGCTCTGGAACATGCTTTGAGTGGGACCTGCTGGAAGGTGCTGCTGGATTTCCAAAACATCTGGGCACCTTGGGTTTGCTTTTTTGGTTTTTTTGTTGTTTGTTTTTTTGTTTTTTTGTTTTTTAATATGGATGGCAAGGTACCAACTGTTGGCAGTGAGGACAGATGACTGTTATACACCTGAGTTTTGACCTACTTTGGAACTGGAACAAGGCCAAGTTTGGGGTCAGAGGTCTCTTATGTGTCAAAAGCTGTGCAATTTTGGCTACCACAGAGAGATCAGAGTCCCCTAGTCTGCCACGTAATGCATATTCATAGATCAAAACAAATCCCACACCCCAGTAGCCTCACACCCATTGGAATTTATTGAACTATCCTTGGTGTGTTCATATTACCAGAGCTGAGAAGCCAACCATATCTCCTAAATCTTCTTATGGCATGTCAATCTGTGTCCTTTCTCAGTTACTTTACACTCCTATCCAAAATACAAGAGACAGTGGCAGGGATGTTACAACCTCCTGAGCTTTCTGCCCTAGCTCCATGTGCATCCATCACAACCAGTGGTAAACACGAGTTAGCTTCCTCTGAAGTTGCTCTTTAGGTAAGAGGCAATAAAACCTTGTGCTGCTATTGCAAAATCATACTACAAAACTGCTTAAACACCTGTGTGAGGCCACTGAGCAATAACAATCCCATGCACTGAAAGCAAAATTAGCCAAAGCTTACTTGCCCCATTAAGAAAACATTTTGTTTGAAATTACAGTGCCTCAGGATGCCTACATCTTGCTTCTGGTGCTGGCTCCATAGGAGAGCGCTGCCAGCTCTGTTCAGCAGGGAACCTGTATTCACCTCAATTCAAGTGCTTGAAACCACTGGCTCTGTTGAAGGCTCCCAGTGGCAGAAATCTAGCAGAGAAAGCTTTTGATGGTAAGAAACAGTTATATTCTTGCCCATCAATAGCTGTAAATTGTAACTGATACTAAAAAGTAAGCAAAGCCACCTGAGAAAGGCAGGAAACCTTGGAAAATCCATTAGTGCCGGATCCACCTGAGTTCCTGAATAGTTTTGCTATTGCAGGCATCTGAACTCCTACCTGTGCCCCTCAGTGTGCAGCTGAGAGAAAGCAAAGACTGCATAGCCTCATCTGATCTCCCCAAACTGCTCAGGTTTCTCTGTCGTGCTGTGAGAAAATTTGATTCGAAGCTGCTATGCTGAGAGTTCTCCACACACACAGGAGCTGGCACTCAAAGCACAGGGCAGAGGTAGCAGGTTGGGGGGACCCATCAAGGGGGTCTCATGCATACTGTGCCTGCATCTAGGCTAAGCAGAGACTGTCTGTCTCCAATCCTATCGACCCAGCACAAGCACTAAATTCATTTTAAGGATGCTGAGAGGGAGCAAGCAAACTATTCGTGACAGATGTTAGTCACGTTGCTTAATGTACTACTTGAAGGTGTTCAGATGCTCTGCTGATGAGGTTGCAAATAAAACCAATGCAGAATAAAGGGGAATAGACTAGGAAAGGACTTTAGTTTTAAGAAGCTAAAAAGGCTTTTTTTTCTTTTTCCAGCTCGAGGGAGAGTAAATATCATAGTGTGCACATCACATCATCATTTTTCCCTCTGGATTTGACTTTGAAGCACTTCTACAGCTTTTCAGAAATGACACTCCAACAGGCAAATTAGGAGACAAACTGAGATTACCTTTTATGTTGGAAATACCAGGAGAAACTGGCCAATGATTATTGAGAGAGAAAGAGAGAGGCAGAACTCATTAAGGCAAGATTGCTTGAAAAGCTTATGGTGGTGTTGCATGCAAAAGAAAAGCATTAAAAAGAAGAAGGTAAAAAAAAAATGAAAAAAAAAAAAAGAAAAGGAACATAAAGAAGCAAAATCCTCAACACCTTTCCCCCACTTCTTCCCAGCTCTTGAGTTCACAGGCTCAGTTGCAATCAATTTTAGCTTGTAACAATTCAGCAGTTTAAGATCTCCATAACAGCTTAGCCCACCGCTGTTCAATGGCTTGCACAGCTTCTGCATGTTGTGCAGGGGAGGGCTGTGAGTGCAAAGGGAAGCAAGAATCAGGGAGACAAGCTGCTTCCAATTTGTCTATCCAAATCTAAGATCTTTTTTTTTATGGAGTGTGGGTTATTATCGGAAAGATATCAGTCTTCACCTCTTTGAGGAGTTCTCTGAGTGCTTCTTTTAGGCTGTTTGTTCATTTCCTTGCTCTTGCACACATGGAACAAATGTCAGCCCACAGGTTATGTAGGGAATAAGACAAGATCAAAGACAATCATTCAGCCTTTTGCCACAAAGTAAAGCATGGCTTTTTGCCTGGATGGGAGAGTTAGGAGCAAAGTATGTACAGGGTGATAGGAGGGACACTGTGGTTCTTCCTCAGCACTTCTGGTGAACATTAAGTGCAAGATACCTTAAATAAAGGTTAGAGGAATTTTACCTTAAGGAGGCCTCCAGAAATGTTCAACAAGGGCTTGCTAAATCATGGTTAGTCCTGGCCCTTGCTCCCATCTCCTGACTGCCATGAGCACCTGTGTCCTAGGTCCTGCTGGTGAGAAGAGTTCAGCATCCAGGAACATCAGCGGGAAAACTACACTCAAAATGCAGTGGCTGGCAAGCGCTGTCTGAGGAAACCAGAGTAATAATTAGTTGGGAAGACACTCAAAGCCACGATTTCATGCTCCTGGTATAACCCAGCAGAGAGATGAGTGAGTGAGAGGATAGCTTTAACACTTCTGGTCCTTAGGAGATTCACCACTGGCCAGAGGGAGGAGGGTGGAATGGCTGTGCCACCTTCCATTGCTACATCATGTGGAGGAGTAGAGTGAACACAGTGCCAGCCTCCTTTGTCACCTGTTACTGATCTATGCTAAAACTTAAGGGCATGGAAATGGCAAAATGATCTTGTCTGGCTCTCATTTCTTATTCTGGTATTCAGGTGAAAGCAGGTGAAGCAAGCACCTAATGCTCAGATATAGTTCACCCTGCTTGACACCTGTCTTCTGCCATCCTGGTGTAGAAAAGCCTGGCTAGTTTCTCCCTTTAGTAGCACACACAGCACAGACATGTCAGTCTGTACCAACCCCCCAGAAACAGCCTTGGGAGGGGTTTGGATGTCCTGTAATGTGTCCTCTTAAAGCAGCAAGTGATCTGCTTTCCTGCTAAGCCTGCATTTTCTTCCTATTTACATCATCCCAGTGTAGGTCTGGCATCAAGACGATCTCGGTGTACAAGTGAAGGGGAAAAGGACCAATCACTCTGCAGTTTTGGATGTATGAATAACCTCTGGCTTTGGGGACCTCTGTTTTCTGTTGTGTTCTGGGTTGGGTTTTTTTGGTTTTTGGTTGGGTTTTTTTTTTGCAGGTTGTTCTCATCTGCCTGTCAGACTGGGCCATGATGAAACCCAACATCTTGCAGAGCCATAAAACGGAAAGCAGGCAACTCATCAGAAAAGTAGCAGCTGTTTTACACCATCACAAACCCAAATCATCATACACTAAAAACCTAGATTTAGCAGTTTAAGAGAGCTGCTAACACAAAATTAGCTGGAGACAGCAGTGTGGTTTTGTAACTGACAGAGCTTCACTCAAAAGCCCTAATTCATGTAAAAACAACTTAGGAAGCATTACCCGGCTGATGCGTTTGGAAAGGGGAAGAGCAGTCAGGCTTCCAGTGGCTGCTTGGGAGGAACGTGCAGATTAATTACATCATCTTGTGATTTTGATTCCTTTCTTCTTCTTTTTTTTTTTTTTCTTTTAAATTTCACTTTTAGTTTACAATTTTTTAGCTAAGCATTGTGTCAAAAGTGCCATCTCTTAAATAACAACGCTGCTCCAGTCCTCCTCGGCGGAGGGAGGCATCGGCTTTTATTGGTGAGGCATTTGTGTTTACTGCAGGCTGCAAGCCAGTAAAAAAGAAAAAAAAAAAAAAAGGTTGTACAAAAACTTTAACAGCGAATGGGATGGAATAAAAAAGGCCTTGAGCACTTTGGAGCATCAAACACTTCAATAACTGCATATGGCTCTTCATATAACCATAAATTCATACGCATGGAGAGCATATAAAGACCCAACTGCCATGTGAATGGACTTTCTGTCGTCCTCTGGAAACTCATATGTGGGTTCAACCAGGTGCAATGCAAGCTTCTCTTAGGCCCAGCTACATTTCCCACTGAGGACAAAAAGTCCTGTGTGTTGTAGATACATCCTGCCCATATCCAATATATCTGACACAGAATCAAAGAATCACACAGGAACATGCAGGTTGGCAAAGCCCCTCAAGATCACCAAGCCCAAACTAGAACCCTACTCTACAAGATTCACCTTAAACCATAGCCCCAAGCACCACATCCAAACCACCCTTAAATACATCCAGGCTGGGTGACTCCGGCACCTCCCTGGGCAGCTCATTCCAGTCCCTGAACACTCTCTCCATGAAAAACATTTTCTTAATGTCCAATCTAAACCTCCTCAGCTTCAGCTTGAGGCCATTTTGCCTTGTTCTGTCTCCAGTTACCTGTGATCATAGGATCATAGAACCACGGAATTGTTTCAGTTGGAAAAGACCTCTAAGATCATTGAGTTCAACCATCCACCTATAGAATCATAGAATGGTAAGGTTGGAAGGGACCTCAAGGATCATCCAGTTCCAACCCCCTGCCATAGGCAGGGACACCTCCCACTAGTACAGGTTACTCAAGGCCTCATCCAATCTGGCCTTGAACACATCCAGGGAGGGAGCATCCACAACCTCCCTGGGCAACCTGTTCCAGTGCCTCACCACCCTTACTGTAAAGAACTTCCTCCTAACATCCAGTCTAAATCTCCCCTCTGCCAGTTTAAACCCATTGCCCCTTGTCCTGTCATTGCAGGACCTTGTAAATAATCCTTCCCCAGCCTTCCTGTAGGCCCCCTTCAGATACTGGAAGGCTACTATCAGGTCCCCTCGAAGCCTTCTCTTCTCCAGGCTGAAGAGCCCCAACTCTCTCAGCCTGTCCTCATAGGAGAGCTGCTCCAGCCCTCTGATCATCTTTGTGGCCCTCCTCTGGATCCGCTCCAACACTTCCATGTCCTTCCTGTGCTGGGGGCTCCAGAACTGCACACAGTACTCCAGGTGGGGTCTAACACCACTGTGGCTGTTAAACCATGTCCAGAAGTGTCATTTCTACATGTTTTCTGAGCAGCTCCTCAGATGGTTACTCCACTACCTCCCTGGACAGCCTGTTCCAATGCCTGATTACTTGTTCGGTAAAGAAATTTTTCCTAATATCCAATCTGAGCCTACCCTGCCACGACTTGAGGCCATTTGCTCTTGCTCTATCCTGTGATACTAGAGAGAAGAGACCAAACCCCATCTTACTACAACCTCCTTGCAGGGATTTGCATAGAGCAATGAGGTCTTCCCTCAGCCTCCTCTTTTCCAGACCAAGCAATCTCAGTTTCCTGACCTGCTTTTTATAAGCCTTGTACTCCAGACCCTTTGTTGGGGTCTGGAGTACAAGGCTTATAAACCCACCAGCTTTGTTGCCCTTCTCTGGACATATTCTGGTACCTCAATGCCTTTATTGTAGTGAGAGGCCCAAAACTGAATCTGGTATTCAGAGTGTGGCCTCAGCTGGGCTGTGTACAGGGGCACCATCACTTCTCTCCTGCTGTTGGCCATACTGTTTCTCATCCAGGCTTTCTTGGCCACCTGGAGATGCCTTGGTTAATGTTCAGCCAGCTGTCTACCAGCACCCCCAGATTCTTTTCTGCTGGGCAGCTTTCCAACCACTCTGCCCCAAGCCTGTGGCATTGCATGGGGTTGCTGTGACTCAAGTGCAGGACTGGCATGTGGCCTTATTAAACCACCTACAAGTGACCTTGGCCCATTTATTGAGCCTGTCCAGATCCTCTGCAGAACCTTCTTACCTTCAAGCAGAGCAGCGCTGCTACACAGATTGGTGTCATCTGCAAGCTGACTGACAGTGCAAATAGCTCAGATCCCTCGTGCAGATCACTGATACAGACATGAAACAAGACTGGCCCCAAAACTGAGCCCTGCAGAACACCACTGGTGACTGGCCACCCACTGGAGGAACTGCCCTCTTCTGAGGGTTAGAAATTTCCCTGAAAAGAGGTTCAGCTAATCACTTTACTACTAAAGGGCAAGTGGCTTAGCCAAAGGTCTGTCATCCTGTAACAAAGGGGTAATTCCTGGCTGCTTGGGAGTAGATTTAATTTGTCCATACAATGACTGAGATAAGGACTTGGTTTATTTTTTTCCATGAAGCAGCTGCCCTTCTCTGGGCAACGTGCTTTGATATCTCCCATGGTGGCAAATTCCTTCATCTGTACAGTCTGACCCTGCCTGTCTTAGGGAATTCTTCCATCAAGCCCCATCAAACTCCTGCCTGAGGGAAAAAAAAAAAAAAAAATCAGGGCTGGATGCAGAGTAAAGGAGGAATGAAGTTTAAGCTGAGGTCTGGCTATTTGTTTTCTGCAGACAAGTTGTGGCCCTGAAAAAGTCTTTTTGTCTCCTAACAAATTGTGTGGGTGGGAGCATAAAAAATGCCCTCTTCTTCAAGGGTATTTTTATTTAGACCCTACTTTTCAAAAGCCTATCTATAGAAGGAAGAGCCTAGTTGCAATCCAAAGTTTGAAAAGTTGCAGGCTCTTATAGTCAGCATCTGATGGATCTGAATTTTTCAGCTAAACAACATCTATGCTCTTGACCTGAGACCTAGATTTCACATTTCAGGAATTAAATGAGCATCATTTTCTAAAAGACATTAGACCAAGGCTGGGCTATCCAAAGGACAGCTTCAGGATTTAGATGAAGACATTGTCACGTCAAGGAGACTTAAAACCTGACATACCTTGTTTCTGCTGAAAAGCCAGACCCAGTTTGTTACGCTATATTGTGTCTTGTTATGTGCGGGAGGCAAAAGAAAAGTGGAGGTTGATCTGGATTTAACATCCCTTACAGGATTGTCTGCAGTAACACAGTGCATGTCTCAGTGACCCAGATGATCTGGCCTTGTCTTGTACTATTCTGTTCCCAATTTATCCTAAGATTGTGCCAAAAACCTGCCAAAATATACAGGAAATATTTGTGACCTCTGCCAAGCTGTGAAACCGCTGGGTCTAAGATACTTCAGGTGTTTTGATTAGACTGAAGCATTTGAGCTGTTAGAAAAAGGGCAGTGGGAGAGGAGAGGAGAGGAGAGGAGAGGA
>VWZE01003150.1:301110-321270 GCA_013396675.1 Eubucco bourcierii | reverse complement strand
TTTCCCCGTTCCTTCTTCTTTCCCCTTTCCCTGTAGAGGGGTGTGAAATTATGTCAGGTTTGTATCCAGATCAGTTTATTGCTGAATTACCTTTCCCTCTTCTCTTCTCTTTTCCTCTTCTTTTTCCCTTTTCTCCTTCCCTTTCTCTTTTCCCCTTCCCCTCCTCTTTTCCCCTTCCCCTTTCACTTCCGTCTCCCTTTCCTTCTCCCTCCTTTTCTTTCTCCCTTTTCCTCTCCCTTTCCCCTTCCCTTTTTGTCTCCCCTTTCTGCTTCCCTTCCCCTTCCCCTTTCCCTGTAGAGGTTGTAAATCTGATTTTGAGTTGAACTAAAAATTATTTAAATTCAACCACAATTAAAAAAAAAAAAAAAAAGGCAAATCACAGCTGAAAGCTGTTTCTAGCAGCAGCATTGGTGCCTCTTGGTAGTGGCAAAAAAGGTCAAATATGGCTCAGGTTTCATTTGAACTCTGACACTGTGTCACCAATGGACTACCCGAGAGGAGCTCAGAGGCTTTCTTTTCTCTGTTGAGTGATCTCCAAGTGCCATGTCCCAAAGCCAAAAGCACAAGCAGAACCTTGCAGCATGCATAGGAAAGAGGCCAAATAGCCCTGGAAGCTTTAAGTTGCATCTTCCCTGCCTAGAGATACCAGAAAAGGTATAAAATGCTCAGTCTCTGTCAAGGAGTCAGGACCTAGGTGAGAGCTGCTACATTCCAAGAAACCCAAGCAATGGAGGAAATCTCTACCCTGTTGCTTCAGATGGGAGTTTTCCGCCCAAAGGGATTGGTCTCTGACATTTCCCTAGCATACATTCATAGAATCATAGAATGGTAAGGTTGGAAGGGACATCAAAGCTCATCCAGTTCCAACCCCCTGCCATAGGCAGGGACACCTCCCACTAGAACAGGTCACTCAAGGCCTCATCCCACCTGGCCTTGAGCACCTCCAGGAGGGGACCATCCACAACCTGCCTGGGCAACCTGTTAACACAGGTTCAACACACAATTAAATATTTAAGTGTGGGCAAAGTTCCAGTCTATTTACTGCACCACTTTACCCAGGGAAAACCTTGAGATGAGCATGAAAGCCAGAGGCCAGCTGGCCCCACAGAGACGTTCAGGGCTGGCTGCAGTGTGGTGTTTAGGTGCAAACACAGAAAATAGCCCTCTGCTTTAGGAAGAGACAAATTAAATATATGAGGTATGCTGGCCACTGAGTCCCTTCCCTTTTCACGTGGGCAGGGATGCTGAACAGCCCTCTCTGATGACTCCAGGGTGAAATGCTGCCTCATGGTGCTGTATGAGATGCAGAGTCTCAGAGCCGTGCCCTGTTTTTAGAATCATAGAATCATAGAATCATAGAAAAGTAAGGTTGGAAGGGACCTCAAGGATCATCCAGTTCCAACCCCCTACCATGGGCAGGGACATCTCCCACTAGTACAGGTCACTCAAGGCCTCCTCCAACCTGGCCTTGAACACCTTCAGGGAGGGAGTTTTGGGATGGGCTGAGGGGTTTAAGGACAAGGGAAATGAGAAGGGTGGGTCAGCTGTGCAGCGGTTTGTGCCCTTAGCAGGTGCTTCAATGTCAAAGGTATTAAAGCTGGCTATTTTCAGCACTGTGCCAAGTGCTGTACAGCCTTCTTCCTCCCCTACCCCCATTCTAATTAAATTTGTAGGCAGTGACTATGAGCTGGGCTAAGAGTTGAGCTGTCAAGTTAAGCGAGAAGCACCAGCAGCACAAACCCCTCCAGCTGGAAAGACAGAGTTTGTGATGATGGCTGGGCTGGCTGGAAATGATCTCTCCAGTCTCATCTCTCATATGTTTCCCAATATATCTCATCTCTCTGTCTCTCACAGGTGCACACACACACACATAGAGACAGATGAGTGCCCACTTTGTGAGTTATGTGCTTCAGTGCCTGGCTTGTGTGAACTGCCCCATCTTCACAGAAATTTATATCATAGAGTAAGGGCTCTACCCTTCTCCCAGCTACATCAGTGTGTCACAGACTTCTCCAGCACTGCTTTAACCCCAGTTACAGGCAGTTCTGAACCTGAGTGGAGCTGGTGAGAATGGCAGGTGTTGTGGCTCTCAACTGTTGGTCCTGTGTGTGTTGGAGTGGTGCAAAGCTGTCTCACAGTTTGTACCTCATCCATCATCAGATGACTTGTTAGAACAGTGCTATGGGCAGATATCTAGTGAAATGGGACACCATTTCAAGACTAGCTTCCCAAGCAAGGCACAACCCTAAGGCCTTGACATGATATGCAGCTTTCAGCTTTGTGTCAGGTTGCCTTCCCAGGCCTAAGGATTCCAAAGAACCTTTCTAAGACTGGCTGCGTAATGCCTCCAGAGACAGCAGCACCTCAAGACATAAGGCAATCCCAAGACTTACAGGATGTTCTTTTTCCCCAGTTATAGAATCATAGAATCAACCAGGTTGGAAGAGACTTCCAAGATCATCCAGCCCAATCTGTCACCCAGCCCTAGCCAATCAACTGGAACATGGCACTAAGCACCCCAGTGAAGAACTTCCTCCTAACATCCAGCCTAGACCTCCCCTGGCACAACTTGAGACTGTGTCTCCTTGCCCTGTTGCTGGTTGCCTGGGAGAAGAGATCAACCCCACCTGGCTACAACCTCCCTTCAGGTAGTTACAGAACAACAGAATCACAGAATTAAGCAGGGTGGAAAAGACCTTTGAGATCACTGAGTCCAACTTATCACCTAACCTTTCTAATTAACTAACCCATGGCACTAAGTGCCTCACCCAGCCTCCTCTTAAACACCTCTAGAGATGGTGACTCCACCACCTCCCCGGGCAGCCCATTCCAGTGCCAATCACTCTTGCTGTGAAGAACTCCTTCCTAACATCCAGTCTAATCCTGCCCTGGTGCAGCTTGAGGCTGTGTCCTCTTGTTCTGTCCCTGGGTGCCTGGCAGAAGAGCCCAACCCCACCTGGCTACAACCTCCTTTCGGGTAGCTGCAGAGAGCAATGAGGTCTGCCCTGAGCCTCCTCTTCTGCAGGCTGCACACCCCCAGCTCCCTCAGCCTCTCCTCACAGGGCTGTGCTCCAGGCCCCTCACCAGCCTCGGTGCCCTTCTGTGGACACATTCAAGAAGGGTAACAAGGCTGGGTGACAGCTCCCACAGCCTCTCCTCTTGAATTGTCCTTCAGGAATTCACCTGGTCTGCCTCTGCCTCAGATGGGGAGATGTGATGAAATCACAGCCAGCAGTAAAGTGGCAGCTTGCCAAGCAAATACATTTTCTACAGTGCTTCCAAGGCTCCTGTTAGCAAAACAACTTCAAGCTGCAGTGTGTTGTTGCCTGCATACCCTGTGGAGAGCTATGGCTGGTCTCTGTGTGGCACAGCAGAGCGCTCATCCTTTTCATTTCTCTCTGGTCAGACTGAAAGAGAACAATGAGTTCTCATAAAACTATCTCATCCAGAGGCTGCTCATGAAATCCTCAGGGAAAGGGGCATGGTGGAGGTCTGCAGTGTGGCATTGCACACATTCCAGTTGGCTTTGAAGCAAGTTAGACAAGCTGCAGGGTGCTGTGATTCTGATTTCCACATCTGGATGAGGACTTGCATTGCAAAGCTCAAACCTGATCCTCAGAGTTTCAAGAAGAAAGGCCTCAATCATCCCACTACCACTGTGATTCACAAGACAGCTTTCCACAACTCTGAAAAATCAGAGAAGGATGAAGAGAAAGGCATACAGGGACTGAAGGACAAAGAGTTTCTTTTTTGGTAGGGTGGGGAATCTGCAAGAATTAGTGTCCACAAAGAGTGAGTATGCCAAGCTCTGATGGAGCTCACAGTGAGGCATCAGGTTTTCCCCATTACTATTTACTCTGATTTTGAAAACAAGCAACCAAGCAAACAAACAAAAAAAAANAAAAAAAAAAAAAACCCAAAAAAAAAAAAAAAAAAAAAAAAAAGACAAAAAAACCAAGAAAAAACAAAAAACCCCACAACCAACAAACCAAACAACAACAACAACAAATACCCAAACCCAACCAAACAATTAAAGAATCATAGAATCATAGAATAGTAATGTTGGAAGGGACCTCAAGGATCATCCAGTTCCAACCCCCTGCCATAGGCAGGGACACCTCCCACTAGCACAGGTCACTCAAGGCCTCCTCCAACCTGGCCTTGAACACCTCCAGGAGGGGAGCAGCCACAACCTCCCTGGGCAACCTGTGCCAGTGTCTCACCAACAGAGAAGCAAACAAAAATCCAAGACCCAAAAGAAACTACCTGACTGACAACATTAGAAAATCTTCCTTTAGATGCCAATGGTAGGTGATGAAGAAAAGCAAATACTTGAGTACCTGGGATGCATTGGCAACCTCTTGAAGCAAAAATCAAAAGACAGGGGAACAGGGGCAGTTTAGGTCCCCTCAAGAATGGCTGAGGTTTAAGATGCTCCGAGATATAACCTAGACAATTTGTCATCCCTTCCTCTCCCACAGAGAGGATAATTAACACTGTAAAGTGCAGTAGGCTCTGTGTACCCCTTTCTGATGTCAGGGGCCCATTTTAAGGTCAATGTTTGAAATGCTCTGATGGTATCAGCTGAACTTTTGCAGTCTGTTGCTAGGATTTTACTCACCAAGGACTCTTAAGACAATGCATGTTCATTAGTTTACAAGAAGATATAATTACCCATCCAAACTGTACCGTGTTTCATTTACTACTAACCTTCTGATTCACCTGGCTGGGTGGCAATTGAGTGCATTTGCTAACTGGTGATTACCAAATTAGTTGCACGATAAACCTTTTGCAATGCACCTTCCAGGGGAAAGAAAAAAAAAAAACAAACCACAACAAACCAACAAACCCAAAAACCTAAAATGAGCAATGAGTTGATCTTTTCTTTCAATGTGCTGTAATTTTTATTAATTTAACTTGAGCCAGTTTATTAGGAGGGAGGGAGAGAGCTTGTATTCCTTTGAACTCATATTGCAAAAGAGGCAAACCGCAGGAAAATCGGCGAATGTGGTTTAAATCCACATTAATTATAGATCCACTCACTCTTTGTACAGGCAGGGGCTGCAGCCTGGCTGGGGGAAGGGAATAGGGGGGGGTCATGTATAAATTGTCTCCCAAGGACCCCACTGAAATTTCCATAGCATTCACCATATGACACTGATGTGTGAAAATTGACATGAAGATTTGAAAATTGGGACCGAGGGAGACCAAGCATAAAATAACTTCAATTTTGCGCTCTCTCTCTGTCTCTCGGAGGAATAGTGCAGTGGACTGACCAACACAACACAAACAAGAGAAGAGGAGAGGAGGGAAAAAAAATATTCAGGGAGAAGGATAGGAGTTATTAAAGAGAAAACACACTCCTCACTCACAGAGAGAAAGGATGATCAATGGATTTAGTCACAGAGAAATTCAAGCAGAAAATTGCTGCTGTTTTTTATCTGAGAGGCAGAAAGTTTAACCAAACCAGAATTCTCTCAACTCACTCCAAGGCAAGCAGGGAAGAAAACCACTGTCTTTTGGAACAGGGAGAGAACTGGTTGTGTGTGTGTATATGGAATTTTTTATCTGTGTGATTTTACAATGTTATGATGCTAAATGGATTGTAAGGTCCACTCTTCACCTCCGGGAGCCCTAAGCATAAGAAGATTTTAGTCTAGGACTTTTCTTTCTGTAGAACCCCAGGCTCTGTACATTGTCCTCGGAGGCAAGATTTAATTTCTATCTAATTCTAGTTCTCCCATATTTAAAAGTCGCAGTCTCACAGTATCCCAAAGGTTGGAAGACACCTCAAAGCTCATCAAGTCCAAGCCGTTACCACAGCCCTCAAGACTAGACCATGGCACCAAGTGCCACGTCCAAACCCACCTTGAACACCTCCAGGGATGGTGACTCCACCACCTCCCTGGGCAGCCCATTCCAGCAGTCAGTGACTCTCTCAGTCAAGAACTTTCTCCTCTCCTCCAACCTAAACTTCCACTGGCATAGCTTGAGACTGTCCCCTGCTACTTCTTCAGAGTGAATACATTCCCATATTTAAATGTCCTGTTACTTGGAATCATAGAAAGGTAAGGTGGGAAGTGACTTCAAAGATCATCTAGTTCCAAGCCCCTGCCATAGGCAGGGACACCTCCCACTAGTACAGGTCACTCAAGGCCTACTCCAAGCTGGCCTTGAACACCTCCAGGGAGGGAGCAGCCACAACCTCCCAGGGCAACCTGTTCCGGTGCCTCACCACCCTCACTGCAAACAACTTCCTTCTAACATCCAGTCTAAATCTCCCCTCTACCAGTTCAAACCCATTGCCCCTTGTCCTGTCATTCCAAGACCTTGTCAATAGTCCCTCCCCAGCCTTCCTGTAGCCCCCTTCAGATACTGGAAGGCTACTCTAAGGTGTCCTCAAAGCCTTCTCTTCTCCAGGCTGCAAAGACCCAACTCTCTCAGCCTGTCCTCATAGCAGAGCTGCTGCAGCCCTCCGATCATCTTCGTGGCCCTCCTCTGGACCCTCTCCAACAGTTCCATGTCCTTCCTACTTCTTCAGAGTGAGTACATTCCCACATTTAAAAGTCCTGTTACTTCTTCAGTGTGAGTACATTCCCATATTTAAAAGCCTCATTCTGGAGAATGAGAGCGAAACCTTATAATCAGTAAAAATGGATCAGGAAAAGAGCAAACCAGGGTTTCAGATCTCTCTCTTGTAATCTAAGTCTTAAGGAGTTAATCACTTTGCCCTGGACAGATTGTCACTACTTTAAAATGCTGTGTAAATTTTCTCAGTTCCTGTCCTTTGGGATAAATTTGTGACTCTGAATGTGGTTTTTGAGAACTGAATTTTGGTATTCTGATGCCTCGTGCTAACACCTGTCTGCATCCATAAAATCAACCCAGCCTTAGGAGTGGCCTTTACTCCTTCCAATAAATAGATCATTTGCAAAGGCAGGGGGTACCAAAGCGTCACCAAACTCTGGAAATAACAGCAAAGTTCTTCTCCTGGAGTGTAACTGCAGTTCAGAAACAGATATCTATCATTTTCTTCCCATTGGTTAGATATTCAGATGTTCACATCCTCGGACTACTGGAGAAAAATGCCTACTGAGGTTAGAAATTTACTTCAGACTCTCAGCAGGACCATCCAGCCTCGCAGATAGATGCTGTACCCATAAACCCACAGAGGTTTTGCAAAACCCAGATTTATTATAACATTGGCCTCAAAATTCCTTATCAATCTGCTCTATATAGACAACACTCACCACCATCACCAGCTCTGAATGAACATCCTGCTGCTAGTGCTGCGATTTCAAGTGTGGTTCGCAAGTGGTTTGCTCCTCTCTGGTATCCCAAAGACATCTGCAAGATAATGGAAATGGAAGTCCATACACTTCTGCTATCTCTGTATATAGACAGAGAGAGTGATGAGATAGAAATACAGACCTTGGCTTTAGCTTTAAAACTAACTGTTCTCTAGTTACTGCGAGTCCTGAGGTCATCCTTAGTCTGAGAGGATGCACTGTAGAGTCTTTAACACTCTGCTGTCTCACCAGACTATTTTTCTCAGGCTTACTTACTTTATTTTATTTAGCTTTGTGGCACATAAGGTTCCTTGTGCTTGCTGATATGATGATCTACAAGACCAGTGTTCACATGCTATGGGTCTCATTTATTACAAAGTGAAGTATATAATAATGAAAAATAGCTACAGCTATTCCTTCTCTCTCCAGGGTATCTCAGCACCCTTATGGATGACCGCACACATAGTCAGCACCATAGAAACAAATGGAGGGGAAATGGCAGTGCACTGCTCAAAGCTGGAGGACTGAGTGCCTTTGGTCTAGAAGCATACTTGATCCATAGCTTCTGTTGAAGGCATATTACAGAGTGTGCTGAAAAAAAAAATGCATTTATATTTTTTTGAAACAGCATGCCTACATGTGGAGCAGATGGGCCATGGAGGAACTGGGCAGCAAGCAGAAAGGAGAATTCTCTATTATGAGGGTCCAGAGGAAGCATTTGTCAATAAACACCTTGAGGATTTTCAAGAGCATTCAAAAGGAAATGCCCCATGATTCCTAGACTAACACAAGAGCTGCCCATCATTGACTCTTAATGCTCTGCTGAGCATGAAAACAACGGCCTGGAAACAATATGAAAAGGCCTTGCAGGTAATTTCACAGGGTAACAAGGGATGCCAGGCTGCTTGTAATTACTGGCACTGGCAACCACAGAGTTAGTTTGAATTAAATGCTGAGACCTTTGGGGCAGCTTCTGTGTCACACACACTGACTGGCTTTTGGACTTTTTGTACTTTGACTCATCGGATGTAGTTCTATAAAATTAGGTGGGTTTGAGTTGCACTCAAGATATGATTTGAAGCAGGAAAACCAGAAAGTTGCATTGAAAAAAGACACTTGATGTTTTCCCATGATCATCTGATTCCACCAGCTGAGGTCTTAAGGAATAACAGGGAAATCACAGAACCACAGAATCACAGAATATCAGGGGCTGGAAGGGAACTCCAAAGTTCATCCAGTCCAACCCCACCCTGCCAGAGCAGGATCTCCTAGACCACATCACACAGAAACACATCTAGGCAGGTTTTAAATATCTCCAGAGAGGGAGACTCCACGACCCCCATGGGCAGTCTGTTCCAGGGTTCTGTCAAACTCACAGGGGAAAAATTCCTCCTCATGTTGAAAAATTCCTCCTCATGTTTAAAAATTCCTCCTCATGCCCCTTGTCCTGTCATCAGGCATCACCCAGCAGAGCCTGGCTCCAGCCTCCTGGCACTCACCTTTACATCTTTATAACCATTGCTGAGGTCACCTCTCAGTCTCCTCTTCTCCCAGCAGCACAGCCCCAGCTCCCTCAGGCTCTCCTCCTAACAGAGATGTTCCTTTCCCTTCAGCATCTTTGTGGCTCTGCACTGGACTCTCTCCAGCAGTTCTATGTCCCTCTTGAACTGCGGGGCCCAGAACTGGACACAGTACTCCAGATGTGGCCTCACCAGGGCAGAGTAGAGAGGCAGGAGAACCTCTCTCAACCTACTACCACAGCCCTTCTGATCCACCCCAGAATGGCATTGCCCCTCCGGGCCATCAGAGCACATTGCTGGCTCATGCCCAACCTCCCATCAACCAGGACCCCCAGATCCTTTTCCCCTTTGCTGCCTCCCAACAACTCAGTCCCCAACCTATCCTGCTCCCTGGGGTTGTTCTTTCCCAGGTGCCAGACTCTGTACTTGCCCTTGTTGGATTTCATTGAATTTCTCCCTGCCCACCCCTCCAGCCTGTCCAAGTCTGCCTGAATGGCAGCACAGCCTTCTGGTATGGCAGCCACTCCACCCAGATTGGTGTCATCAGCAAACCTGCTGACAGTGCACTCTGTGCCCTCATCCAGGTCATTTATGAATACATTGAACAGAACTGGTCCTGGTGCTGAAAAGGACAAGAATTCCCAACACTAGAATGATAAAAATGATAATAATATTAGTAAGAGTTTAATATTATCTAAGCAGAAAACAGAATAGAAGGCCACAGTATCTAATTTATTGCTCTCTTTTACCAGCCTGTTGCAACAGGCTGGCCATGAGCCAGCATTGCCTTGAGTATGGATCTGTAATGTGTGTCACAGAAGCTGTCTTTTATTTAAATACTTAAATCTATTTGTACTGTGCCTGAACATGACAAGGTTGATGCCACCTCTCTTGTAATGAAACTCACATTGTCAAGTTGCTTCTGATTTCCATAACTGTGAGGTCAGAATTTGTCCCAATGCTCTCACTGGAAAGGGCTGCCCAGGGAGGTGGTGGAGTCATCATCCCTGAAGGTGTTTAAAAAGAAGCTGGACAAGGCACTTAGTGCCATGGGTTAGTTAATTAGAAGGTGTTAGGTGATAGGTTGGACTCAATGATCTTGAAGGTCTTTTCCAACCTGGTTAATTCTGTGATTCTCTGTGTGATTACCACTTTCAGAGATCACTCTAAGAAATAATTGTTGATTCTAATAATAATTTCAATTCATATGATGTTGCTGTTTCCCTCTTTGCATTTCAGATCCTCTTTAAAGCACTTGGATTTCTCACCTTTAAAACTCCCTTAGAATCATAGAATGGTAAGGTTGGAAGGGACCCCAAAGCTCATCCAGTTCCAAACCCCTGCCATAGTCAGGGACATCCCCCACTAGTACAGGTCACTCAAGGCCTTGTCCAGCCTTGGTTTGTGCATGATCTTTATGATCTTATTCCCCTAAAAGACCCACTCAACCCCAACGAAAAGGTGAGTTAAAAACACAAACTTTATGTGCAATCACACCACAGACTGCATCAAAAAAGCTTGAGAACATACATATAAAACACTCTTGGGTGGTTTCATGCCGTTGGGAGGTAGTTGCCTCCCTGTGAAGTTGGAGATGAAATATTCAAATAATAAGAAAATAAGAAGGATAAGACCCATCTTAGAAAAGTCTTCATAAACCTGCTGGGGAGAGTTGGAGGAGGAAAGGTAGGTAATGATATGCTGCCATTTTTGGAGAAAGGATGGAAAGATCACCTCGATTACTATTATGGAGAAATGTTTTCAAGGTTCCTTTCAACTCCATAGCAATAGTAGAAAATAGTTTGCAACCTACCCTGAATATTTTAAGTAGAAAAAAGTGATATTCACAGAAGAAAAAAAGAAAAAAAAAGACAGATACAGGCCATGGGGTGCAGCATAATTGGCACTCAGCCCCAGCCACAGAGGTTGGAAGTATGTCCAAGCTTTCTCTGAGTTTGACATAGGGCATATATTGAAGTTGGAGAGGGTTTAGTGAAAGCTCATTTTCTTGGACTATATAGCTCTGTCAAAATTCAAAAGCTTCACAAACAGCTTCAGAAGTCAAAGTGGAGGTATAATATTCCCACAGTTCTGAAATCTCTGCTTGTAGCAGTTTGAAAATAGAGTGGCTTGATGTTTGTGGTTAGTTTTTATCTGTGCATGTTTTAAATGGGTTTACATACACGAAACCCCAGAGTTTTATACATACTTGGAGTTTTATAGATATATAGTGACCCTACTGTGACATTTCAGTATCTTAAAGGGGTCTACAAGAAAGCTGGGGAAGGACTTTTTAGGATATTAGGTAGTGATAGGACTGGGGAGAATGGAACCGAGCTAGAAATGGGTAGATTCAGCCTGGATGTTAGGAAGAAGTTCTTCAGCATGGGGGTGGTGAGACCCTGGAATGGGTTGCTCAGGGAGGTGGTGGAAGCCTCATCCCTGGAGGTGTTTAAGGCCAGGCTGATCTAGTGTGAGGTGTCCGTGCCCATGGCAGGGGGGTTGGAACTGGATGATCCTTGTGGTCCCTTCCAGCCCTGACTGGTTCTATGATTCTATAATTCTGTATCTGTAGGTGTGTACATAGAATTTCACAGTATCACAGTGTCACCAAGGTTGGAAGAGACCTCAAAGCTCATCAAGTCCAACCCATCACCACAGACCTCAAGACCAGACCATGGCACCAAGTACCACATCCAAACCCGCCTTGAACACCTCCAGGGACGCTGACTCCACCACCTCCCTGGGCAGCCCATTCCAGCAGTCAATGACTCTCTCAGGCAAGAACTTTCTCCTCACCTCCAGCCTAAACTTCCCCTGGCACAGCTTGAGACTGTGTCCTCTTGTTCTGCTGCTGCTTGCCTGAGAGAAGAAAGCAACCTCCTCCTGGCCACAACCACCCTTCAGGTAGCTGTAGACAGCAAGAAGGTCTCCCCTGAGCCTCCTCTTCTCCAGGCTAACCAATCCCAGCTCCCTCAGCCTCTCTCCATAGGGCTGTGCTCCAGGCCTCTCCCCAGCCTCGTTGCCCTTCTCTGGACACGTTCAAGTACCTAAATTTTTCTTTCATTGGAACCCAAGTTGGGATTTTCCTTTACTTGAATATTTCCTTTACTGTAAAATTATTTTACAACCCAAAAAGCAAAAGAAGTTACTGTTTGAAGAACAGAAAATCTTAAATATCAAATTTCTCAGACGGAAAAGCAGATTAACCTTCAACTATTTTTCCCAAATGCTGATCTGCAACAAATTAATCAGCCTTCTGCATTTGGAAGCAGAAGGTGAAGGTAGAAACTATCTGAGTAATCTTAAGTTAGATGACATGGGTAAAATCAACTCAGTTTGCAGGAGAAATGACCCTTCCTGATTTGAAGGCATCACATTTTTCAGAGACAGACAAGGCTTCTTAAGGACATTCTCGATATCTTAATACTTCAATCTTGTTCAGTGTCATTTTTGAATGAGACCATTGTTGAGGCAACAGTGAGTTGCATAGCTCCATCAACCTTCTTTAATTTGCTTGGAGATTATGGGAAAACCTCTATAAATCAGTTTTATGACCTCATGAAAAACTTACAGTTGTATGGCATCACTTGCATGAATTATGAGATAGTCACAAAAAGGACCAAAGATGTCAAGGACACCAAAGTGAAGCTTTATGTACCCTGGGACATAGCACTGCTTTTCTCAGATCTACAGTTGGTAGAAATACCAAAGGTAGACAGAGAAACTAAAAAGTCTCCTGAACAAGGAAGTAGTGATTTGGAAAGGCTGGGAAGGAATTGTTAAAATGGGCTTGATGAGGGTCATTAGTCTGAAGATGTAGCAATTTAATTCTTCATTAATACCATTTAAAAAAAAAATAGAAAGTAGAATGTACACTCAAAAAAAAATTAATGAAAAAAAAAAGTGTAGGTCAACTAAGCATAATTTATTTTATATTTCAAACCAACCATTTTGAGATCCTTTTTTCTGGGAGGCTTCATACAGCTGCAGCTCCAACCACGTATTTGGATTTTCACAAAAGAGATCTCCAGATGCTCTTTGCTCAAATCTCCTTCCTCTTTAACACTGCACCTCAACGTTTTGCTCGTGTTTGTCCACACCTCATCCAAGCTGCATGGGCTTTATGATGTGCTGTAAACCAAAAGCAAAGCCTGAATTTTGCAAATGTAGGTGAGAGCCTTAGAGATGAACAGCTGGAGGTTAGGAAGAGGCATGTTAGAGGTAAAGAGAGCCAGAGGTGTCCTGACGATTGGTTAGTTGGTTCCAGCAGCATTGAGACACTTCATAGCATCAAACTGATTTTGACACTACTGCTTATTTTTGGGAGGAAAACTGAACGAAAGATTCTGGCAGTGCTAAACAACCCATGCCAATTTTTTTTTGAGGGGGGGACAGCAATATTTGCCTTTACATTTTAATTTTCTCACATACACTAGAGGATTAGAGGAGGGGAGGGAAATAAAAATGAGCCCAGGCAAAATATTTTGGTTTTGTCAAAACATTTTTTTTTCCCTTTTATTGACACCAAGGGAATCTTATGATATTTCTTGGCATGAGGACTGAATGTTTCCATTGTCACTCCCATTCAGAACAGATCAGGCTCCCAAATTTCAACCTCTCAGTGCTGAGTAAATTGTTTATTCTCCATCAGTGGTGGTAAGGCTCAGCTTAGGCAGCCTAAACATAACCCTGATATGGCTTACCAGAATAGGAAGTTCCTGGGCTTAGCTTGAGTAAGCTTTGGCAAGGGTGATGTCCTCTCACCTTCCTTCTGTCCTCTGCAGTCTAGTGTGCAGAGTGGGGACACAAGTGTAGCTCTGGAGCACCTGTAGAGGGAGAATATTTCTAATGCTGTGTTGGCTCTGCTGCATCAGTGTCCTGCAGACACAGAAGGTGAGCCCATAGTCTGTCTTATCTCACACCTTCCCCTCTTCCTGCTTCACTGCAGATACACCTGAGACTGCTTTTGCACCTTAGAGCTAAGCAGACTTTTAGTCCAGGAGAGAAATAACCACTGGATACAAGATGCCAGGGCCCAACAGTGGCATTTAAATGAGCACATACTCGATTTTAACAGATCTCAGCATCTCTCTTTGGCACAGAGAGCCGAGACAGACAGATAGACTTTCTGTCTGTCTCTCCTTCCAAGGTCTGCTCAGTTTGCTGCTTCCTCTAATCCTCTCACTCAGGCTCTGCTGTTTGAGTTTCTTCTCTCTTTTGTTTCCCCCTGCCATTATTCCAGGTGGTTACCCATCCCATTTCACTTATCTCAGAGTGTCACCAGGCTGCTGCCAAAAGCTGCTCTGTTTTCTCTCCTGTTGTGTTCACTCTCTCTTTTTTAACTTTTAATCTCAGGTGTGCTGAACAGTCATGATGAAGCTTTCAGGATGTTAGAAAGTAAACTCCTGGAAGAGGTCAGCAAGAGCAGGAACCAATAAAGCATGAGAAGGAAGCTGGATACATAGGAACAAAGCAATTGGTAATGATGTGAAATCATTTTGGATTGGGTCATTTGGGTTGGGTCAAATGAGGGCTGTGCACAAATGAAAAGATTCACCTCCAAACACCTGAGAAGTTTACCTAACCTGCTTTTTCTTGACAGGAGCTATGCTGTTGCCATGAACCACTGCTAACAGCTTTACACCCTGCTTTATTTGTACATCTCCAGACCCACGTGAGCATCTGGCTACCACCAGCAGGGTGGATTCCTTTCTCAAATGAAAATCCTTAAGTGCTATAAGCCTCCTGCTTCCTTTTCTCTTCCATTCATTGCTGCTTATTACCTGAAAGGTGTGATTTAAGAGTAAGTTTCCAATATCCTCTCTTAGCACCAGTAAAGCCATTGAATTCGAAGTGTTGGTCACTGATGTATAGGATTGTTTAGTGTAAAGGTGGCCTCATCGAGGTCCTACTGAATCAGACAACAACCAGAAACTTCATCTCCCATTAGGTAGAGCAAAATTCCCAATATGCCAGGAGAGAGAGGTTTGCTTACAAAAGGAAGATGCTTTTTTTCAGAGGGATGCCCCAAACTCACCTAGGAATACAACAAAAGAAAAAGGAAAAGGGAAAGAAGAATGAGAAGAATTATCTGTTGGTTCAGATCAATCCCTTTTCACACTTAACAAAGATTAAGGTGTTTTGTTTTTTTTTTTTCTTCTTTAAATAGGTAGTGAAACCCAACACCAACAGCTATTGGAGACATTCTGGGTGCAATATTTTAGCGACTGTCTCCTCTCATTTCCTCTCATGCAGCAGTGGCAGGGCAAGAGGAAACACATTGTTCCTCTTTTGGCACATGCCAGCCAAGGTGCTGCTTTGGCTTTGCTTTTGGTGCAGCTCTGTGATAGTATTTTCATACCATTTCCACAGAAAGTAGAGAACGTCCCTGTCAGTCTCTGCTGTCTCAGTGCCATCGCTGACCTCCTCTGAGGAAGTGTGCTGATATTTCCACAATGGCTGTGAAAGATTGACCTGAAGGGAATAAAATTCCTAGAGTCTTGTTCAGATGGCCAATTTGACACCAATTTTTTTTCCTTTCTCTGGGAATGCAGCCAGCCTGCCAGCTGTAGCCTGGGCCACCCCTTGGTAGACCTGGGGGGAGGGCACTTTCCTAGACCTCAATGAAGGTAGCCTTTATTAAAAGGAGAATTATAATATTAATAGGAAAATTATTTTTTTTGCTAATGACAAACCCCTCAGTTTCTCTATACTTGGAAGCAGTTATATACCCAACTATGCCAACCTCAATATTATCTCAGATGGGTACTTGCTCCCTGGAGACCCTCAGGGGAACGACCTTATGTCCCTCTACCTTTGATAAAGCACTGCCTGCATGCATATAAATCAATTAACATCATCATCTTATGCAAATTTTGAATTTAGATGGCATGCTGGAAATAAACAGGGGTGTTTATGCCTGTCTAGAAGAGAAAACACAATGACAAGCTTCCCTCCTCCCCACCATACACACATACAAACACACCCACGCTGGTATGCACACAAGCATCAGGATCCAGCAAGCCCCTGCCCTGCAAGGAGCCTTCATTTAGCTGCTTGTGCTTTCTCTCTTTTCTAGAGGGATTTGAACGAGCAGAGTAGCCAAAATAACACCATGCAATGTACAAACATCCCCTGTCAGCCATTTGCTCTCTCTTTTGTTACTGTCACTCGCGTTCCTGGTGGTGTTGTTGTTGTTCTGGTACTGCTTTCTTTAATTTAGGATACTCTGAGGGTTGTGGTGCTACCAGACTGTCAAGGAAAAGACATTTAGGAGTGGAAAGGATTACTCTATTCATGAAGATTGTTACCTTTTATAGCCTGACTATCCACAAGAAACAGCCCAGCCCAGCCTCTCACCCTACCCTACCGGTGAGTATGACTTACTGGTGTTAATGGTGAAGAGCCATTCCAAAGTGTTGGCTCTGGACAACAGCAGGGCATGCAGCTGTGAACACATCCAGGAGGGAAACCAAGCCTCAAGATGGAGGAAGACTGAAAGTCCCAGCAGCCTCTGTAATCGGGCAGAGTGACAATTTCCCTCTTGACCTCTTCCCTGGCAGTCACTGGCAGTCATGCGAATGATTCCTACACAGCAAGCAGACACCCAAGGCACTTTTAGGCCCTGCAAGCTCATCAGCAAAAGCTCTTTGTGTTTTATTCTGGAGGACTTCCCCTTGCCCAGGCTGTGTTGGTGTCTGGACAAGGAGTTGAGTGTGAGGATGCTATTGAGAAAGCAAACCATTTCAGAATACAACATGTTTTAGTGCAAGACATGCAGAACTGTACGCTGAGAAGTTAGTCTCTGCCACTGACATCTCTTCACGATAACCATATTCATGAACTAGGGATAATTTTTATCTCTGATTAAAGCTGTAAGCAGGCACAACTCTTTCCCAGTTGACAGCTCTGGGCAAGGAATGGATATGGCAGAATGGTCTAAAATACAACTCGAGTTAATTTCCTTGGATCCTGCAGTTCTCATCAGCATGGGCATTTTCTGACGATCTGATTTACTTAGCAGCAGTGCCCAAGCCTTTTATGCCAAGGCAAAGAAAAACAGAGGACATATGCTGAAAATTTTGTAACATGGTCCCCTAATCAAGTGCTGGCTCCATCCTGTATCCTGTTATAAATTGTAATCTACATTGTGTCTACTGTACACATGTCATTATTCTTTCCTCTGGTGTCTCAGGCAGCTCTGCCTGATTGCATTTAAATACTTCTTTTAAGTCATTATAGGTTCTCTTATTTATATGTTGTTTGGCTTGGTAGTTATCTCCTTTTCTTGTTAGAAGGTGGGTTGGTAGTTATCTCCTTTTGATATTAGAAGGTGGGTTGGTAGTTATCTCCTTTTGATATTAGAAGGTGAGTTGGTAGTTATCTCCTTTTCTTATTAGAAGAGGTTACTTTTATTCTTCATATCCGAGGAGCCAATTAACTTACAGCATCATAGAATCGTAGAATGGTAAGGTTGGAAGGGACCTCAAAGGTCATCTAGTTCCAACTCCCTGCCACAGGCAGGGAAACATCCTCCAATGCCATCCCAATAAATAGAGGCAGCTCTAGCTATATTTCCTTCCACAGGGAGACCAGGATGTTCAACCAGTTCTCTTTCTAGTCTTTGCACTACTTCATGGTTGTGATATTCAGAGGATAGTCCCAGCTGAATCACTGACCACTTGCCTGATTACTGTCTGTGCTGCTCTCCTCAATGCTTTTCTATGACACTCACAGTATTTGTGAATTCCTTTCACTCCCAGCCCAAAGAGACTCTATCTTGAGCGTTATTGGGATTTGAACACCTCTTGTTGAAGGTGAAGAGCTGAAAGGCTTTCTTATTTTCTTGTTTTGGTGATAGCATACAATCATTTCTTTCCTACAACCTCCCTATTTCCTCCTTGATAATCCACAAAATATCCTTAAAATTATTTGTCTTCCATTCAAAAATGCTAGGGGCTAGGCTGGCCCCTGTACAGTCTGGAGCCAGGAATTAAAACACCATAGATGCTTTCCAGCTAGCAGCTGTCCTAGAAGGAGAATGATGCACAGGCACACCTTGGGCACAGCCCCTCCTTAAGTAATGTAGCTCCAACCCTCTTAAATACCCTCAGCAGGTCTCACTAGGAGCTGTGGGGAGCCATTACATTCATTCAAGACCATACAGTCAAGCAGTGTAAAGCTTTCTTGCTGCCTGGGACAAAGCAGCAGAGCCAGCATCAGGCACACGTGGGCAGGTGGTTGCTTAGGTTGGCAAACTGATGGAGAAGCAGCATTTATGGTGTTCTCCACCTTTACATGTGGCTGTGCTCTGTGCTTTGTCCTGCTTTTGCTAAGCCTTTATCTTTCAGTGTGGGGGGAAGGCAAGATGGTGCAGGTGGTTGCATTCCCCAGGACAGAGAGAGCTATGTGACTGAAAGTTGGCTGAGTCCTGCTGTTGCTTTACACCATCCCAGCTGGTAGCACTACATCATTCCTGCAGAGCTAGGCAGGTGCCTCAGCACTGGCAGAGGGGGAGGGCAGGGGTCAAGCATGAGTCAAGGTCAGGAACACAAAAAGCAATGCTAAGGGAGAGAGAATGCATCAGAGGCAGTGGGGAGCTGGCTTCATGTTAAGCCCAGGAGCAGCTCAGGGAGGATGAGGTGAATGTGAGCCTACCCAGCCATGGCCATAAAACTGGGCCTTCTTCTGGAGAAATGGGTGGAAATGAGACATCCTTCAAAGAGCAGAGCACTGTTCTGGTTAGACTGCTGAAGAGGAGCCTGCTGAACAGGAAGGCAAAGAGATTCGAGATGGGTGGCTGTGACAAGCACACAGTGAAGGACAGAGTGCGAAATCTTGCTGGCCAATGGCAAGAAAATCCTCCATTTGTGAATCTAATAGGCGTGTGACACACACATGGTGGCACTAGTTGAGTCCTCCCATCTGGCCCTTCTGATAAATCAAGAGCCTTTAAACCAAGGAAACCTCTGAAAATACCCATTGACAAGAACTGAGAGTGTTGAGAGAAAGTAAGACAACTCCAACTGTGTCTGCAGAGGCTGTGCTTGATGCTAACAGGTGGTGATGAACATTGAGTGATTTAGAGCTCAGAGGGGAATAGGAATCTGAAAGATCAAGTATCGTTCCAAAACACAGACCGACTTTGGGACCTGCACATTCTGGCATGAATTCTTCCAGCACAGAGCTGAACATGAAAATGGGCAGTGGAAATGGAGAAATCAGCTCCGGTTCAGAATGTCTTGCCTTCCAGTTCTGTTTGTTATAGAAAGAAATTAACAGCTCAGCTCACTTGATATGCCAACCTCTTTGAAAAGCACAAAAATACAAAGCAGTACCTGCTTTTGTGCAGATCTTAGACCCATATTCAGAATCCCTTTCTTTCTACCAACAGTGTCTCACATCCTTTAAAGATTAAAAGTTGCAATGACACCGAAACTCACGCCCTATACAAATGCTGATTGGCAGGATGGAGACTGGCAGAAGATCTACAAGTGATTTATGATTGCAATTCAGTGGCTCTTGTCAATATGCTTTATAAACAGCCCGGATTGTTGAACTGCTGCACGCATCATTTCTGCAAAGATACATGCAGGTCTCAGGTGCTCTGCACTCAACGACAGCTCTGCAAGGCATGGAGGAGCTGAAGGAGAAGGGTGGGGTAAATGAAACAGAAGCTCTGGAGAAGATAATATTTATTTCCCCAAAACAGCAGGACTGAGGTTCAGCAACGGAAGAAGCTCCCTTAGTTGGCAAACGGAGATTTTGCCACAGGAAAGCAGATTGGGACTCCCTTGCCACTACCTCCAATATCCTCAGGAGTTAAAACGCCCTGCTTCTTCTCCAGCAGACAACTGCCTTGAAAATAGTTTATCCACCTTACACTCAATATTAAGCAGTAATATTAACCAGTCCAGGCTCTCCTATCAAACCCAATGTAAAATGTGACCTGAATTGGTTCTGATGAAGATCGGGTGGGGAGACTGCAGAGAGCAGAAAAGAATTCATTTGCTTTTCTATCGTGTCGCAACGAACCCGCTGGAAAGAGGACGGTGCAGCTTTAACAACAACATACAGAAAGAAAGAAAGAAAGAAAGAAAAAAGGAAAGAATGAAAAAAAAAGAAAGAAAGAAAGAAAGAAAGGTGCCTCAGTTGTCTCGGCAGCTGATCAACAAAGGAGCAGTCGTGAGCTGTAACCTCTTGGAGCTGCAGTCTGGAACATGACACATGTCAGGCTATGATAAATGGTGCGGAGTGTGTGCAATTTCAAGCGCAATGCCCTTGAGATGCTCAGGACCCCGATCGCAAATGTTATTGTTAAATTAAACCTTAAAGGAAGGATTGGAAAG
>VWZE01003150.1:264645-295512 GCA_013396675.1 Eubucco bourcierii | reverse complement strand
CCCCCCATGATCTATAATAATGACATTGCATTTGATCTAAAAGTAGAAATCCACAATCAAGGCAATCACAGACCACTAAGCGCTCAGTCAAGCCCCAATCAAATTGCGTTCAAATGGGTTAAAGGGAGACCATCAGAGCTGCCAATCCCAAAATACAACCCAGCCCTGCAGCCCATCCTTCAGCCTCTCTTGGTTTTAGCAGGCTCCGTGATGGAAAATATTTCTGTCCAAAACAAAACTGGCCTGTTAAGTGGGTAAGCTATTCAGAGCAAACAGTGGCAAATTTAGCTTTTTTCTCCTGTTTGCAAACCCTCCATGTATGGACTTTGGGTTTTTGTTTGTTTGTTGGGGTTTTTTTGGGTTTTTTTTAATGCCTTTGCATGTGTTTGTCTGACAAATGCTATATATAGAAATATTCCAGCAGTCTGGCAACATTGATTGTGTCTTTTATTATCTGTGATAGATTGTGGTAGATGACTGGACCTCTAGGTTATGATGCAATTTAGCCATAGGGTAAATATGCTAAAGTGTCAGTGTAAAATGCACTAAATCAGACCCTTATGAATTTTAAAGCCTAGAATCTGAAACTCTTCCTCAATCTGTTCACCAAGTCAGTGTGGATGCTCCCAAATTAAAATACAGGCGGAAAGTTCAGACTTATGAGCCATCATAATCCTACTTGCATTTGTAAATTGTAGCTAATTCAGTTGTAAAGCAGCTGAAAGCAGCTTTTGGGAGCCACAGTATTAATATTTCCAAAATTTTCCTACCATTGCCAACCTTCTAACCTTCAAAATCATCCAGAGTGGGTCAGGCTGTGGGTCCTGAGCTGAGTGAAATGCCTGTCCTATGTCTATTGGGGTGCAACAGAAGTAGCCCCTTGGTTTTAAAATGCCTGTTTTATAACAATGCTTTTATAACCTGAGTGTGTTTGTGATCAGCTGGAAATAAGATTATGAAACCTAGAAGAAGAAAATGTATGTTTTTGTCAAACATAGAAGTCCTTTGTGTTAAGGTTGGATGGGGAAGCAAATTCTATTTAAAGGTCTGATGGCACAGAAACCTTTGGCAATGTTTGATACCCCAAGTCTAATTTGTTGAAAAATTAGCACTCAGGGACTTCAGGTTTCACCTCTGTGGAGGAGGTAGTGTACATCTGGCTTCTGGATCAACTTAAAACCGTATCTCCCACTCACCTGAGTGCCACTGTACCTCACTCTCTTTCTGTGGCACCAAAAGGGCAGTGCCAGGGCTGTACAAACCTCCCAGGAGCAGAACAAAGAGGACAGAAGTCCACCCTGTAAGCCACAATGGATATTCAGACAGCTGACTGAAGTGTATCCACACATTCTTCATTCTCTGCATGGACAATCAGGCAAGAGCACAGTTGTTCTATAATTACAAGGAAACTATTTATTACCTGTGAGATATCTGATCCTCAGGTATGTGTCAGAAAAAGGAGAGTGTTGCATGGGTCATGTTGACTCCTCTTGTCTTGATGTTTGCTTGTGTTTCTCCCCAGGAAGAAAACTTTTCTTGCTGATGTGCCAGTCTCTTGGAGAAGAAAAAAAAAAACAATTCCCCTTCTGCCGACATTCCCTTCCAAGTCTGGGAACCTCTATTGTCTTTTCTCTGGTAATAAATGATAATAATTAAAGGCAAATACACAATAATTAGTCACACTAGGTTTATCCATCTGGCATACCTGTATCTCATCACTGTGCCTTTGAAACAGATGACAAGCACCATATTGCACAACATCCTGCTAATGGGTCTGAGCAGGGAAAAAGAAGGTAAAAGGGTTACCACCAAAAAAAGGGGAAAAAAAGAGAGGAAAAAAAAAGGGAAGAGGGCACAGAGAAAGTAAAAGAAACAAAAATCAGCAACAGGAATCCACACCATGTAGCATTAACAAAAATATTACTGCCTGCTTGTATAGTTATAAACCACTTACTTGCAGATGTATTTTCAAATGGGGGTTAGGAAAATATGGATATATGCAGCACTTGGCTTAACCTACCTCCTGCTTAAAGCACCTGTGCCTTACATACCCACTGTTGAAATAAGGATCCTTTCCTGGGAGACTGTAGCTGGGTATGCAGACATATGGGGGAAATGAGCTACTTTAAGAGCTTTCCTTGGCTACCTGAAAAGTTTGGGTTTCATTCCCAGGATAAAAGGTTATAGACCAAGTGATCAGATTTGGGTGGTCCCTCTTTCCTAGGTTGATTGATGCACTTCAGGAGTCACCCCATCCCTGCCAGAGCTGCCTGAGAGAAGGCAGAGTAAAATTAATATAGCAAAGAATTTTCAACAAATATTTACTCCTTGCAGAAAATGATCATACAAGGCTGGCATTTGATTTCTGGGAACTGGTGAGAAGCAGAGATTTACTTGTATAAATAATCACAGAGAGCCAATTTCAGTCACATGTATTCAGATTTCGATTAAACCTCCTCTGGTGCTTCAGCTCCATCTCTAACGCAGCAGAAACTTGCAGGCACTCAGAGTGAATGATTTGCTGGTTGTAAGGAGGATTTTTCTGGTTGCAGTGCAGTCATGCCCAAGACAACAGCCATGGAGCTGGGCCCAGCCATGTTACCTAGCTGCAGACAAACAAAGACAGCAAACAAAGGCAGCGCCTGACCAAAAAGCCTTTGCAACGATAAGCATCAAGTGACTTTGTGCTTCCTTACATTTAAACTTGCCTCAGCCTTGCATAGCTGAAAGCTATCAGTTGGCAGTCTCTGAAGTGACAAAATGCTTTAAAATAATAATAGCTTTTTGAAATCTCCTGTAACATACTATGAGATTAAAAAATTGGTCATTTGTGCTTATTACTCATCCAGGCTTGAAGGCAAAAATCATGCTTCAGAAACACCAAGCTGCTCATCAAACTGCTCTGTTACCTGCATGTGGCTGAGATTTAGGTAAGGTCTCAAGTCTGTCTTTCATTGCAAAGTACCTGTTCTGTGAGTGTTGCTGAGTTCAAAGTTGTCACAAGTCATAGGGTAGCTGATGTGACCCCTTGCAGATGAAATTCCTTTGTGAAACGTCCTAGCCCCAGGAAGAGAGCAACGATCAGCTTGGCCAAGCTTACCCTGTGCTTAAGCAACACATCCAGACACATGGAGAAATGTTAACAGCAAATGTGTTGGTTTTCATGCTGTAATTTCATGCAGTACTTCCAGTTCTTAAGGAACTTTGACCATGCAAAAACATTACAAATTAAAAAAAAAAAATATTTTGAGTGAAGAGAAATTTCATAGAATCATAGAATGGTAAGGTTGGAAGTGACCTCAAAGATCATCTAGTTCTAACCCCCTGCCATAGGCAGGGACACCTCCCGCTGGGACAGGTTACTCAAGGCCTCATACAACCTGGCCTTGAATCCCTCCAGGGAGGGAACAGCCACAACCTCACTGGGCAACCTATGTCACCACCCTCACTGCAAACGACTTCCTCCTAACATCCAGATTCAATCTCCCCTCTGCCAGTTTAAACTCATTGCCCCTTGTCCTGTCGTTTCACAGGTCAATCTCTCCTAGCATCTTCTCCTGACCTCTGTACCTGGCCATGATATGATAAGAGATGCATCATGAACTTTGTTGGAAGAAAAGTTTGGGTTTGGGGGTTTTTTTTCCCCCTTATACACCTGGAGTTTATCATGCACAAGAGTTTCCAGCCTAACGATTGCATTTCAGCTTAACTAAGCCCACTGGTGTACATCACACACAATACACTGTGTGATGCTCTTGCAATTAGTCTGCAAATGAATTGTCTCCCTCAGTCTGGTAAGCATCATGAGACTCTATATAAAACAGAGAGCAAAAGCCTGGAGTTCGTTATTAGTTCTTCCTAGGTAAATTAACTGGGAACAGCTTCCTGGACACATTTTCTATACAAAGAGACCTTCTCTTGTTTGTTTCTCTCTTCCTCTGGACAGTCCCTAGTGATGATTTTCACAGCTCTTCTGGAAGCAGCTCATTGTTCTGCAGAGACTTAATTAAAGTGTACTTCCATGTGAAATTAGGCTATTGTATTTATTTAATCTTTATGGTAATTGCTGTACAAGGGCTGTGACTGTCTGCATCCTACTCCACACACCCACATCTCTCCCCACCCCAGCACCACCACTCCCTGAAGGAAATGGCTAGTCATTCTGCCCTGGTTGAACTCCTCATCTGCTCAAGTGATGCATTTGAACTTTAACCCATGGACAGCAATATTTGCTTGCCATGCCAGCATCTTTTGTAGATGAAAGATGAACTTTGGAAGGAGAAACATCAAGAGCAGTGTGGGCAGCAGGGCAAGGGAAGGGATTCTGCCCCTGTACTTTGCTCTCGTCAGACCCCACCTGGAGTCCTGTGTGCAGTTCTGGAGCCCTCAGCACAGGAAGGACATGGAAGTGTTGGAGCCAGTCCAAAGGAGGCCACAAAGATGCTCAGAGGACTTGAGCAGATCTGCTATGAGGATAGGCTGAGACAGTTGGGGCTCTGCAGCCTGGAGAAGAGAAGGCTTCCAGGGGACCTGATAGTAGCCTTCCAGTATCTGAAGGGGGCCTGCAGGAAGGCTGGGGAGGGACTATTGCCAAGGTCTTGCAATGCCAGGACAAGGGGCAATGGGTTTGAACTGGCAGAGGGGAGATTGAAACTGGATGTTAGGAGGAAGTTCTTTGCAGTGAATTCTTTCCAGTGAGACACTGGCACAGGTTGCCCAGAGAGGTTGTGGCTGCTCCCTCCCTGGAAGAATTCAAGGCCAGGTTAGATGAGGCCTTGAGTGACCTGTTCTAGTGGGAGGTGTCCCTGACTATGTCAGGGGGTTGGAACTGGATGAGCTTTGAGGTCCCTTCACAACCTAAACCATTCTATGATTCTATGAAACATATGTGTCTTGTGGTTTTCTTCTCCTATCCATTAGGTGATACTGCATTGAGTTTTCACAGAGCTCCTGTGGTTATTCACACCTTGGGTGCTAGTCCCTCGGTCCTTCCTTGGCTGGTTTCCATCTTGAGGCTGAGAATTTTGTTGCTATGGGCAAGTTTTTTCTTAAAATTCAAAGTTAAATGTCTACACACTTGAGTCAACTCACCTGCAATATTACAGATATCATTGCAGAGACTTGTGGAACTATTAAGGTTGGAAAAGACCTCTAAGGTCCTGAAGCCCAATTGTCAACCCAACACCACCATGGCCACGAAACAACGTCCTGAAGTGTCATGTCTACACATTTTCTGAACATCTGCAGGGATGGTGACTCCACCACCTCCCTGGACAGCCTGTTCCAATGCCTGAACATTCTCTCAGTAAAGAAACCTTTCCTAATAGAATCATAGAATGGTTAGGTTGGAAGGGACCTCAAGGATCATCTAGTTCCAACCCCTTGCCATAGGCAGGGACACCTCCCACTAGCACAGGTTACTCAAGGACTCATCCAACCTGGCCTTGAACACCTCCAGGGAGGGAGCAGCCACAACCTCCCTGGGAAACCTGTGCCACTGTCTCACCACCCTCACTGTAAAGAACTTCCTCCTAACATCTAGCCTAAATGTCCCCTCTGCCAGTTTAAACCCATTGCCCAATAACCAAGGATTCTATGATTCTAAGTCTGGACAAGTTAGAGTTCTTAGACTGCATGGCTCCAGGTTCTTTTTTCTCTTTCCTGTGGTTGCTTGTCCCCACAGCAGAAGGAGGGAGAGCAGAAAAACACGTCTGGGCAAGCCAGGACAGGTATAAGCCTATTTTGGCCTGCTTAGGCCTACCACCACACTGATCTCCATCTTCAGGTTGTAAGTTGAAAGTAAAAAGAACTGAAGGATGTGCAAGAGATGGTGAAAACTCTTCATCCTGGAAAAATGTATCGAGTAGGCATGTAGTATTCCCAAACATAGAATGACTAGTATCTGGAAGACTCATGGTTGAAGGCTGTAAGTGTACAAAAGCTGCAGGAATCTCAACAAATAATAACCAATCTAAACCTGCTCTGGCACAACTTGAGGCCATTTTCTCTTGTTCTGCCACTTAGCTACTTGGGAAAAGAGACCAACACCTACCTCACCTCAACCTCCTTTCAGATAATTATACAGAATATAATTGTCAGGTGTCATTTATATCCAAACAGCATTCAAACAAAGCATAAAATAAAAGTCTTGCACTGAATTGGAACTAGATGATCCTTGAGGTCCCTTCCAACCTTACCATTCTATGATTCTATGATTCTATGATTCTATGATTATTCTTTGGGGAAGGAGGAATGGCTGCATTGTGTTTCCAGAACAGTTCTAAAGTGAGGTGAGTCTCACTTTAGAACTGTTGTTTCAATTATTCTTTGGGGAAGGAGGAATGGCTGCATTGTGTTTCCAGAACAGTTCTAAAGTGAGGTGAGTCTCACTTTAGAACTGTTGTTTCAATTATTCTTTGGGGAAGGAGGAATGGCTGCATTGTGTTTCCAGAACAGTTCTAAAGTGAGGTGAGTCTCACTTTAGAACTGTTGTTTCAATTATTCTTTGGGGAAGGAGGAATGGCTGCATTGTGTTTCCAGAACAGTTCTAAAGTGAGGTGAGTCTCACTTTAGAACTGTTGTTTCAATTATTCTTTGGGGAAGGAGGAATGGCTGCATTGTGTTTCCAGAACAGTTCTAAAGTGAGGTGAGTCTCACTTTAGAACTGTTGTTTCAATTATTCTTTGGGGAAGGAGGAATGGCTGCATTGTGTTTCCAGAACAGTTCTAAAGTGAGGTGAGTCTCACTTTAGAACTGTTGTTTCAATTATTCTTTGGGGAAGGAGGAATGGCTGCATTGTGTTTCCAGAACAGTTCTAAAGTGAGGTGAGTCTCACTTTAGAACTGTTGTTTCAATTATTCTTTGGGGAAGGAGGAATGGCTGCATTGTGTTTCCAGAACAGTTCTAAAGTGAGGTGAGTCTCACTTTAGAACTGTTGTTTCAAAGAGAGGTGCATCAGTTGAAAACAATGTCAGGTTTCTTTGACTCTGCTTTGAAACAGGTGAGTAGAGCTGCAGTGAGGAACAAAATAAATGTAATTAAAGCCTCCAAACGCTCTGATGTCAATGTGATTGGCACTTATTATTTCAGCCTTAAAGAACGAGTTCCCAAAAAAGAGTTTGTCCTGAGCTGCCCCACCAGACAGGCAGTACCTAAAGTTCAAGTCTCATTCAAGGGAGCCAAATCACACTACAGGAAGAGGAAAACTGAGGTTTCTGGCCCATCAGGACAGAACTTCATTTTCTGTCATCCTCTAACATCCTGTTTATATTAATGTGGTTGCAATCCTCTCACATGGAGAGGCTTCATATTCAACCTAATATTTCAGATTGGTTGATCAAAACACTAAAGTCCAGCAGCTCATAAATCATCTTCCTGAAGCACAGATTATAATCCAAGACCTTTCCAGAAATTATTTCATCTGGTTTATGCCAGGTCTGTCTTTTATGCAGTCGATAACCTACACTCTTTCTTCCCGTATGAACTGATTATTCTCTTTCATACTGTCCCACAGGGCTCTCTGCTGGTCCTTGTGCTTGTGAAACTCTGAATTGGCTTCCTCTTCTAAATCAGCATGAGGAGTGGATTATTATTGCAACATCATATCACTATCGCTCAGATTTACTTTGATTTAGCTGCAGGCTGATCCCAATAGCCCAGCTCTGCTTTCTTGCTGGGTGGATGTGTTGATGCAGCTATTGTTTCAAAGCTGGTGGTAGACAGACCATAGCTGTGCTCTTTCTTTGCAGTTTGCCCTTCTGGATGATGGGCTGCCTAGCTCCACACTGGCATAAGGGACGCATCCACCACTTTGGAAGAAGAGATGAGAAACCCTTCAGTAGGCAAAAATAGAGTAATGCATCCACACTGCAAAAAGCTTTAACCCAGTCCTTTGGGCACAGAGAACAGATTCAACTCAAGATTTTACAGCCATTCAAAAATGTTTTTAGTCTTAAGTCTTGACTGCTCCTTTTCTCTGCATAACTACCTTATAACTGTATAGTTATAGTTATATGAACTCTGCCTGACAAAAAATCTTTCAAAAAAATTAACTTTTCTGCTATCTTCATACCTGATTTAGGTTTTCTTGTTCTGCTTTCTTTCTTCTTTCCTTTCTCTCTTCCTTTCTTTCTTTCTCTTTCTTTCTTCCTTTCTCCCTTTCTTTCTTTTTTTCTTCCTTTCTCTTTCTTTCTTCCTTCCCCTCTTCCTTTCTTTATTTCTCTTTCTTCCTTCCTTTCTTCCTTTCTCTCTTCCTTTCTTCCTTTCTTACTCTTTCTTTCTTCCTCTCTTCCTTTCTTTATTTTTTTTTCTTTCTTTCTTTCTTTCTTTCTTTCTTTCTTTCTTTCTTTCTTTCTTTCTTTCTTTCTTTCTTTCTTTCTTTCTTTCTTTCTTTCTTTCTTTCTTTCTTTCTTTCTTTCTTTCTTTCTTCCTTTCTTCCTTTCTTCCTTTCTCTCCTTCTTTCTTCCTTTCTCCCTCTCTTTCTTTCTTCCTTTCTCCCTCTCTTTCTTCCTTTCTCCCTCTCTTTCTTTCTTTCTTTGTTTCTTTCTTTCTTTCTTTGTTTCTTTCTTTCTTTCAACAGCAGCAAGGTAGAAAAGGATGCTTCTAAACTTCTGAAGAGGCATCATGCTCAAAGGACAATATCTACATGGGGGTTTAAGGACAACCTACCCTGGGTGCTGCAGTTGCACCTCATAGACACATTCCAGTCTGAGAGGGTTTCTTGCCTGAGGAAAGGTCAGAATCACTGGAGGTGTTTGAAAAATGAGTAATCTACTCTTTTGGGTTTTGTTGTTGGTTGTTTTCTGTTGTTTTTTCTTTGTTGTTGGTGGGGTTTTTTTTTTTGGTTGGTTGTTTTTTGGTTGGTTGTTTTTTTTTAATCCCCTGAACTCAGTTTCTAGGTAGAAGAGAATTCGGAGAAATTTTTTTTTATTTTTTTTTTTAATGTGACTTCAGTTTGACTTGGTCTTGCTTTGTAGCTGTAACCTCAGCTATCTGCAATCTGTTCTTACATATTCTTTCTTGTGCAGGTCTAGGAAACTAGGGCATGAGATCAGCATCTGAAATAAGTTTCCGGTTTGACCTGCAACCCCTCCTGAGTGCATCTCCTCATTTTGAATTTCTTCATTAGCACAAAGCCTCTTCTCCTCAGAGAGTGGCTGTTTTATTGAGCTTATTTTTGGACTCCAAAGGTGCTGTCAGGAAAGACAGGGATGACAGTTCCCTTTGATGCAAACCTGGTAATATGACTGCACTTGCTAGTGTCTTATACCTAGAGTAGTACAAGGAATGCATCTGAGGGGATATTTGATCTTCCATTACTAGCTCTTATGGTTTGCTTTTCTGTGTGGTTTATACACCCTGTGTGTGTTCAGGCAGTGCTACACCAAGGAGTAATCTCAAATAGAGTGTGACAGTGTTTTAAACTGGTCAGTGTTGTCCTTCACCCCCTGAGAAAAGCATTGAGCCTCACCTTACCCTGCCTAAAGAAAAGAAAAACAAACCCCAAAGCCCAGAGACTACGAGAACAGGCAGAAACTTCAGCTCCATTATCACTCCCCTTCATCTGCTCAAAAACCCTCGCTGCAGGGGTTGTCATGGTGATGCAGGTTTGACCTCTCACTTTTTACTCTTCCAGGAGCTAAAAAGGTAAAAATGAGCCATTCTGCCTCGAATGAAAATCAACCTGCCTCACTCGAAGGATGCCGAATTGCTTTTTCACTTTGTCAAGCCTGAATGTTTCCATAGGTGCCACAGAAATAAATAAATAACCAGCACTGGGCAGTGAGAAGCATCTCTAGGGTCAGTGGGATGTGGCAGTGGCATGGTGGATGGGGCTCAGCAGGATTGGTCCGTGCCTAAGTTTCCTGAAAGATGCAAGATGCCACATCCCACATTTGCCCTTCACCATCTCCGGCTGTCTCCGTGCCCAGCCCCTTGCTCAGCTGGTTTAACATGGGGTTTGTGTTTGTGGCAGCTCTAGGGCAGAAAAATCAAACTATTGATTGAACTGTGTTGCAGCCTCATAAGGCTTTATTAGCAGCCTGCTATAAGCAGGACCAGAAAGGGTAAAATAATTTATTTTTATTAATATTCTTGAAGGCTGGGTTTTAGCAAACCTGCTGCTTGGCTGTGCTGGCAGCAAAGCAATGGCATCCTCTCCTTGTCTCTGGGTGAAGCTGGTAATGCACATGGAGGTGCCTGTGTGTGTATAGGGGGTGGCCTAATTTATCAGGATAGAGCCCTTGTCTGGACCATGAGCTGAAGTAATCTCCTTCTGTCGATTAATTTTGAATCTAAGTCCTCTGCTTTGATAACCAAATCCTTCCCTACTTGCTTATTCCCCCCTCCAGCCTCTCCTCCCACCACTTTCATGCAGTGCCAGGGTGGTGTGACATGTGAAACCAGCATGACTTCAAATCAAATATTCAGCCTAATGACAAGCTGGCCTCAAATGAAACATCTGAAGAAAAATTCCCCAATGTTTGGTATGACTCCACCAAATCACTTCCTACAAGAGAGTCTCCCCTGCTTCTAGCTTAAGACAGAATAGAGCTACTGAACTGCTTTGACAGAAAAAAAATCCAAAACAATCCAACCTTGAGGCATCTCTATGTATACACATGTGCACATGTATATATATATATATACACATATGTGTATGTGAATATATATATATATATAATGTGTGTATATTTATATATGCCTTACATATATAAAGCACCAACCTTAAAACCCTACTAAACTGCAACTCGAGTCCAAAGTCATCCAAAGTTCAAATGTTTCTCAAGATTCTGGTATTCAATTTTCTGAGAATCAGTGTTTATGGACCTGTGTAATGCTGCAGGAGTTGTTCATGGCACCAGACAGTAGAGTTCAGTTCATCTCCAAACACAGTTATCCCCAAACCAGGCACTGTCTCTCTGGAGACCCTTCACTGACTTGTCCTTTCCTTTGATTTTTTCTCCTTACACATGATCCTTTAGAGAGACAGATTCAACAGATGGGGTCAGATGGTACTTCCTCCAACACTGTGCACACTCTGGTGCCCAGGCTATCTCCCTCAAAGGTTTTGTGCATGAAAGTCTGAGCTGTTTCAGCAGAATTAAGGCACTGCTGCCTTCCACACGCTTCAGAAACGTGGCTATGCTGAACACCATATTGTTTAAGGCCCAAGACCAGCTCTCAGTCCCAGCCAGGGGACCACGCTGACCCTCTAAACCTTCACTTTTGCTCCTTTGCAAACCAGTGATGCTCACTGAGACCCTGGGTGTCCCTACTTGGGGCAGTAACTTCAAGGTTTGTTGAGAGCTGAAGAATATGGACAAACGCCTTCCATGACATACCTTACACCTTCACCAACATCCGTGGTACACGCAGACCTTCCTCTCCTCATCACGCACAGCAGCAGCCCAGGATGTCCTCTTCTTAGGTGTCATGCTGCACCCTTTTGCTTGTTTCTGGGGATAAGTGTGGATCTCTGCTTCAAAGCCCAAACCTCCTCCAACTTCAGCAGTGAGCATTGCTACAAAAGTCACTGCGACCTCTTAATTCATTCAGCAAAGTCACAGTATGAAGGGACACAGTAGATTGCTTCTTGATCTCAGCTAGTAGGCCACTGATGCCCTGAGTTATGAAGATAGATGGCATTAGTGCCAATACTTTGAGAGTATCTTGTGGAAGGGCATTCCACAGGTTAATTATACCTGTAAAGCTTTTTCCTCTACAACATTAGAGCCCAGTAAGTCTGGTTTGCCTCTGTAAAAGATGGTTGTCATATTACATGCAAGCCATTTCTCTATCACAGTTAGGCGTTTTCTAAGATTAAGCTTTACAGGTGGGGGTAAAAAAAATAAATTTATCTCAGACATCCCCCTTTGTCTTCATTTCAGCTCTACCAGAAGCAAATCCAGCTCTATTTAGGTTTGGAGATGGAAGGTGAGAAGGACTGAAGCATATAGTGCCCTAATCCCATTGTTTTCATATTGTAATGCTCTGGAGGGATGTTAGGAAGGTGCTAACTTCTGTATATTTATGATTACTAGGTTCAGTCCTGAAATGCAAATTAAAAACAACTTCACCATCACCACCACCACCACCACTTTCCCTCTCTCCCTCTCTCTCTGTTATCCTGGATTTTTCACAGCCTGAAAGATCCAAGTCATTAGATAAATGACTGCTAGTGGAATCCTGTAGCTGCAATGCAAACTATGAAGACTAATTCCATTACAAACAAAACAAAACAAAACACCTACAAAACAAAACAAAACACCTGCAAAACAAAACAAAACACCTACAAAACAAAACAAAAAACCTACAAAACAAAACAAAAAAAATCCCCAAGAGGAAAGTTTGGTTTGGTTTTTTTTTTCACATTTAACAGCTAGTCCTGTTCACAGGGCATTAACATACACACTGCTTCCTCAGCTCTGATGCAGCTCTAACTGGACCCAAGTTTAGAGCTAAAATAGAACACGTTTTACAAAGTGGTGCAATATAAAACTGCCATCTAAACATTTCTCCTCCTTTCTAGGTCTCTCTAGGGCTCTTTACAGAGAAGCTTGCTTCTTCTTTATAGTGTCATCATTTCTGTCTTTGTTTATTAGTGGAATGAACTTGTCAGTAATGAACACTAGCCAACCCTCCTCCCAGCTCCCTGCATACTCATCTCTCCAGCTTGGGTCCGACACAATGGGGAGTGCTCCTGCCAAAGTCGTTTCAACATCAGTCTTTCAGCATGCTGCAGAGCAAGGAGGTCACTCCTGAAGCCTTGCCAGTGGCCTCTTGAGCCCCGAGGTCACTGCTGGGAGCAGGGAACAGTGACAGAGTTGCAATGGTCATGTCCGGTGGCTCTGCTCTCCTGAAGTGACACTGCTGAGATGGAAGGAAACTTGGCAAGCGAGCTACTGAGCAGGCAGGATGCCCTGCACACACACAGATGGACCTGACCTAGCCGTGGGGCTGGAGGGATCCTCAGGACAGATAGACACTGTGTGGCTTTGCAGAACAAATTGCAGCAGGCTGACTGGGCTGAGCTGGGCTGTAAGGTGCTGCACAATGCTGGAAGCAGCTTTCATGTCAAAACCCCTGAGACAGGAGGGTGGTTCTCAAATGCAGGAGACTCAACTCATGATTCTGCTACTCTGATTCACCAGTTTAACACATCCACTGCCTGGACACATCCTGCAGATGCTCTGCCCTTCAAAAAGGGCAAAGTTTATTTCTTCCTGGTATTTTGCTTTTAGCTCACAGCTTCTGCTTTCAAGGCTGCGAGGATACACAGCTCTGACTTTGAGGTCTGCCTCTGTGATTTTTAGGTAAAGCACTTAGGATCTGGCCAGCTGGGGAAATTAGTGGCTAATAAACTCTTGCATAAAGTTGCAGCGGATTAGCTACTCAGCAGAGCTGCCTGTGAATCTGCTGCTCTCCTCCGAGGGGATTCACTGTGAGAAGGACTTGCTGTGGGTTAAGAAGAAGTTGCTGCATGTCAGCTGATCCATGGCAACTGTCTGTCCATGGTAAATGTGAGATAATTCGAGGGAGTTTAATCCTTTTTCTTTGCCAGTCTGCACGACGAGTCCACGCAGGGTGGTTGGTACACAGTAAATTCACACCGCAATTTACTGTGTACTAATTTCCCCAAGCTTTTAATTTCACAGTGTCTCAGTTTCCTCATCTGTAAAAGAGAGATAATAAATACTTCCCATTCTGGCAGGAGTGCTCGAGATCCTTCAGCAGCAAACATAAAAGGAAGCATTTTAAAATAGTTACTTAGAGAAACTTCATTTTCGGCGTGAAGAAGTTACTTGTGTCTGATCTTGTACTACAGCAGCGTGAAACTAGCGATGGAAACAAATCACATTTGAAACGTAAATAACCCCACCAATGAGAAAAAATAACCAGGCAGCTGACCACAGGAACGTTCCCCACGCAACTGCAAACCTTTCCAAAGCTTTCTGTTTCAACCCACCTGTGATTCCTTTTTAAAGGGAATGAAACTAAGATGATGTATTTGCAATAAAGATGCACTAGACTGTTTCCTTTCAAAAGGAACAGCACGTGTCAGGAAAAGCCTAAACCTTGTATTTCTTGGGAGGCCCTAAACTTAGGTTTTGACCAAGTGATGCCTGACCAGACCCAGAAAACAGTGTGGTTTTTATTTCAGATTTTCCTAGACTGTAATAACCCAGGGGTATGTGCTATAAAGTGGAGGAGTTGGGGGAGACCCGGTTTTAAGAGGGCTATGGTTAGGTTTATGTTCCTGATTGGAATGTTTGGTTTTAAACTTTTCTTTTAGAGAGAACATTTCAAAATGGAATGTTTGGTTTTAAACTTTTCTTTTAGAGAGAACATTTCAAAACTAGATGCAGTTTCAATGATGGTTCTATTTACATTGCAATCCCAGTCCCTGGGAATGGTCTTGTTCTTTCCTGGTGCAGCTGAGGCATCAAGAAAGGAAAATTTGCTTTTAAAAATTATTCCTCACACTGAAATTATGAGTACAGTATTATAGCATCAAGGCTGCTGAGGTCAGGAAGCAGAAGGAAAAATCAGGAACTATTTTTTTCATTAGTATCCATATATTGGAAATTCTGATTAACATATAAAAAGGAAACACTTGAAACTTGTGTATATGGATATAAGATTCTTTTTTTTTTTCTCCCCTCTGCTGCTGAAGAAAACTTTTAGATCTGCTCCTGCTCTGCTAACAAAGCAGTTTGAAAAGCAGTTTAAATTGAAAAGTTTTCCTTTTTTTTTTTTTTTTTTTTTTTTTTTCAAATTCTTCAGCTATTTCCAAGTGATATTTCACATCATAGGTAGGGAACAGCTAATTCCAATCATCGATTGCCTCCTTGAGAGTGTTGCACCGCGGTGCAAGTCGACTCGGTTCTGTACTGTGGTGCTTAAGTGCCCTCCACTGGATGCCAAAGGCAAAGGCAGGATTTCTTCTCAGACATCAAAAAAAAAAAAAAAATTAAAAAAATCTCTACAAACATACAAAGAAAGAAAGAACTTCGACTGGGCTTCACTTATTTTGTGTGTTCTCTTTCACCTTCTCACCATGGAGTCCCCGAGGTTAGCGCGACTGGAGTTAATAATTCTGAGAAAGTAAAACTGCCGAGAAAATAATTGTCACTCTCCCTTGGCCAAGTAATAATGGCTGTCCTTTAGCCACAGGTTTTAAATCCAGTAAGCATTAATAACAATATGAAGAGAAAGAAAGAGGGGAAGGAAAGATTTAAGACTGTTTTTCTAGGTGAGCGGCATAGTTTAATCTAGTTTAGGACAAGTTAGAGTCCTTGGAGCTCTTTAAGGAAGTGCACAGGAATCTCCTTTAATGTGCTTATGTCAAAGCAAATTTCTCCAAAGCCCACCAATTTTAACAAAAACTTTAAAATGAAGTCTCTGAGCGATGCCTGCAACAGTTCCACCAGCAGCAAAAGCTCCAGGCAAAGGTCTTGTCCCTCTGCCTGACATTTTGATGCCTCAGCTGACTTGAATTAGGAAGATTTTTCAGTCCACCCAGCCCTAAGTTGTTAAGAGAGTCCTCTGAAGCAGTGACTTATATTGCTTTAGCCCATGCAGGGAGCTGCTGGTTGTGCTCTTGATGGCTTTATTAGACACACAGTGGTGGATCTGTGCGATATAAAAACCATCCAGGGGAGAGCTGCAACACCTCACCTCCTTTTGCAAGTAACAGGACTATTTGGGTGCGAGGGGAAAGCAAACCTAAAAAATAGCTGCGAGCGCGTTTCACCGTTCCTCATACCTCACGTCACCGTGCCCTCTCCCCCCCCACCAAGATGCACGCCTCCCATGCAACACATGTTGGAGTGAACTTTTGCTCCTTTTTGGAAAATGGGACGCCACACTTTCCCATGCAGGCGGGTGAGGACGCTTGCCTCCACTTGCTGTGGCTCAGAGCTGAAGGCTGCTGTGTTTGGTGAGGTTGAAGATCGGCGGTGCTTCGAGATTTAGCCCTTGGCGGCTGAGGCGTGTGGCTCTCGCCGGATTGTAGCTCTCCCTCACCCTCAGGGAAAGCAGGGCTGGAGAGTTGGGTAGGAATATCTTCCGTTGCCTTCCCTTCTGCCTGACTTCTGCTTTCCCAGTTTTCTGCCTCAGTCCTCACGTGGACAAAATCCCACCAACTTGGGAGATTTAGTCTGCTTGGCTCAAAACTGCAGAATTTGACCTCTGGAAGCTTGTGCTAAGTCCTTGCAGTTCTGATTCCGAGTTCAAGCTTCAGCCTGGAATAACAATGACTGTGAGAGAAGCCATAGGTTATGAGCTGGGGCGAAACGATACCTACTCCTTGCCAGAGGGAGTAGCAGTGTTTCAAGCAACTCCTGTCCTCATTTTCTTTTAAATAAATATATAAAGATGTTCAAACTTCCCCATCTGAGCTGTAATAATGAAAATAATGTGCACATTGATTCGTCCGGGGGTCAGCGAGTCTCCCCAGCTCGACGGTTTTCAAACGAGAGTGCGTAGCGAGCCCATAAAGCATTTATTTTTCATAATTTATGAAGCATTACATATTGTGAGCCCACAATGCCAGCTGACGTAATATGCAATAAATTTGAAATAACTAAACATTTCTCATGTATTTTTTTTTCCTCCCGATGTGACAATGTGGGGCATAAATTTAAAAGAAAGTTGCTTTAGAAGACAAAAGCGAGGCAAAAGAAAAGAATGCTCTTAAATCAATAAATACTTATGCCCCACCAATCATTTCCTGAGCCATTCCCCTACTCATGGTTGCAGCTTTGCTCTTTTTGAAGCCTCTTGGTACCCTTGTTTCAAAGCTGTATTGAAAAGCTGCTGGGGTGGGTCACGCAAGTGGCAGAGCTGGCAGCAGCACTCATGTGGGCAGCTGAAGATGCGAGACTTGAGACTGGGGAGGTTTAGACTGGACATTAGGAAAAAGTTTTTCATGGAGAGGGTGATCAGGGACTGGAATGAGCTGCCTGGGGAGGTGGTGGAGTCCCCCACCCTGGGTATGTTTAAGGGTGGTTTGGATGTGGTGCTTGGGGCTATGGTTTAAGGGGCTATGAATCTTGTAGAGTAGGGTTCTAGGTTGGACTTGGTGATCCTGAGGGGCTTTACCAACCTGGATGCTTCTGTGATTCTTTTATTTTGTATAAGATATGTTGGTTATGGGAAGGATGTATCTACAACACACAGGACATTTTGTCCTCAGTGGGAAATGCAGCTGGGCCCAAGGCAAGCTTGCACTACACCTGGTTGATTCTGTCTTTGCACTTTTGAAGATAAACTTTCTGGTGATAATTCAGCAGGCATACAAAGATGCAGGATCATAATGCAAAGCACAGCACTGCAAAAAAACCAAAAACAAAACAAAAAAAAACCCCACTTAAAACTCACCTAATGTGGCTATGAAAGCCAGCTGATGAATTCTCATGCTACAGAAGACACCTCACAGGCTGAAGGTTGAGACTCTCAGCATCTGTAAAATTGCCAAGTGACTTCTACCACACAGGGAGGACCCAGTGCTCAGCACTGTTTGTTTTCACTTGGTCTTGTTCTGTTCAATTCAGTGCACCAAAATAATGCCTCCTTCAGGAAAAAATGCTGCAAACCAAGGGAGGGGGAAAAATGTGGAAGTTATTTGGATGCATGATGCAGAACGGGAGTGAAGGGCAGAACAGGGTAAAGGAGTTCAAAGTTTTTCTATAGAATCAGAACTCTGGTTGCCCTGTGGTTGAGAAATAAACACACACAAAAAAAATATGTATAGATAGTGGAAAGAAGCTTTCTGAAGGAAGAACAAACTTTCTTTTTGATTTAGGTTTTGGGATTTGTGAGGCTTGGTTGAACTTTACTCCAGAAGTCCAAAAGAGGAGGAAAAAAGTAAATAATCAGGAATTATGTGAAGTTCAATGTGTTGGAAGTCAGTTTTTCTAGGGAAGACCACATCCACCACAGCTGTATGTGCAGGAGCATCTACTGGCAGAAGAGTTGGAGCTGACCCTTACCCTGGTTCAGTGTAAGAAGTCTGCCTTTGCACAGAAAACCCATGGGTTTCAGTAACAGCAGAAGGGTTTGGCTGATCTAGTAAAAGGAATGCAATTAGAAAAGGCAGAGAATGGCAATAGCCTGTCCCAAGGGTAAAATTAAGCTTCTACACAACACATCCCAGGGTGGGGTGTCCTTAACTGAGCAAACCCAGCTGCAAAATGATTCCAGGTGTGCAAGGACTGCTGCCTCTGGAAGCAGTGGGGGGGGGGATGCTGGGCATGTTATGAATCTCTCCCTTCCCAACACTGTTCCTACATTCTTCTGTTGATTCTGCCCTGTGCACAGAGGAAGCAATCCTCATGTATAGACCCGAGCTCACCACAAAGTTCTCCTGCATTAGCCTTGGGTATGGCGATGAGATTTACCTGCTCTGCCCTTCTTCCCCCTCAGCAGTAGATACCTCAGGCAACCAGACAAAATGCTGTCAGAAGTAAAAGGTTCCTTGCCTCCTGGCCTTTAATAAAACCACAGAAGACAAGACATATTTAATCCCTACTGGAAAGATACGGACTCCAAACTGATTAGATAGGGTCAGGCTGGTTCCTGCTTTAACATTTTAAAACACTGTCTACCCTCCTCAAGACAGGATGAGGATCACAAACCAGGCAGCCTTACTGTGAAAAGCTACTCAGAAGTGTTTGTTTTTCTCATCTCCAAATCCAGACAAATTTCTCAACTGCTTGTAGGAGTCCTGTTTCTATAAGTCATAAATGGAAAGAAGTGTCTTCCCCCCCACCCCCATCCATGTCTTCTTCTCCACATACTGTTTTCTGCCTTCAGGGTATCTGTTCTAAGCTTCAAAAAAAATCCATCTGGTTATTTTACTGTAATACACTCACCAGAACTGTAAGATCATAGAGGGAAAAAAAAAAAAANAAAAAAAAAGAAAAGAAAAGAAAAGAAAAAAAACATTGGAAAAGGACCTGTTAAGGTTTCTAGGCCACCCTCCTGCTTGAAGCTGCAATAACATCACCACCAGATCAGACTGGGGGTGACTTTGTGTAGATGAAAGTCACTAAGGAGAGAAATCCCACTTCTTCCCTGAATGACATGGCACTTCAGGTGAAGAAGTTTAGTTCTGGTTTTAAACATAAAGCTTGAAAGTAGTCTTGAAGTGAGAGAGTCATCCTTAGTAGCTGAATGTGGTACAGCAACAGATCTGGAAGAAGGGTCTGGTAGGCCTTTTATCTCTTGATATAACCCTATCTAATGCTACATGTTGGACAGTCAGTCTCAGTCAGGACAAACACTGCTGCACAGATGAATCTCCAGTGCATTTTAATGTGTAGATTCTCAAGGGCTTCCTTTGTGAGCACTGCTTTGGTAATCAAATTTCTACTTGAAGATGTGTAAAAATAACTTATTGCCATCTGAAAGTCAATGCTGATTTTTTATATGGCGTAGATGAGACAAATTTCCTCCTAACCTATATCCATTTTGTCAACTACAGATGATACTTAAGTTAAGAACAGCTCACAGGGCTGAGATAAGACAGGTCAGAAGCTATCTGCCCTCAGCAGAGTCTAGCCAGGGGTCCCTCTCCAAATAGTCAAGTCTCTGAGTGAATAGAATAGAGGCTAAGGGGGCACTATTCAACACCATCCATTGGATTACTTACATTTGAGTTTCAGCTAAACCCACCTTTTCCTCCAGCCCTCCCCAGTAAGGGCACAACTGGGCTAAATCCAGGCTTCCAGCACACCTTCACCAAGCAATAGGGAAGTAAAAGAGGCTGCAAGGGGATGACAGGTCAGACAAGATTGCTGGGGAGGGGGCAGTGGAACACAGTGATGCTTTCATGGGTATGCTGACACAGAGATACAGTCCTAAGAAGGGCCTCCTATAAATTTCATGAGCATATGATATTTTGGAACCCCATTTCAGTGTCATCCACCTTAAACATTCTTACCTTCCCTTGGATTACACAGAGAGTTCAGCATTTTTGCAGGCTCTTCCCAAAGGCTGCTGCTGAAATCCAGGCAAGTGATTCTTCAGAAGTAAAGCACTTCCAAAGTCTTTCACTCAGCTGACATTATGAACATCAGAAAATTATACATATGAACCAATTCCTTGCAGTTCTATACTTCATTTAAATCATTTCACCTACTTTTCTTTTTTTTCCCCCTTTCTTTTTCCCCAGTCATTACACAACATCTGAAAGATAAAAGAGGGAAATCGTTTTGTTACTTTAAATACTTATCTCAAGCTCTCATTTTGACTACATCAAATACATGCACTGTGCTAAAAAATGCACAGGGGAAAAAATCCCAAGGATATAGCTAAGAGATTGTGAGAAGGAAAAAAAATAAAACCACAACCCAGAAAACAACAACAGCAGATCATAGAAGAAGTGTCTGAAAAATGAGAAACAACAACAACAACAACAAAAAAAGAAGAGCACAAAGCTATAGCATGGTAGAAGAAAGAAATAAATATACCACATAATTTATTGCAGGGAGAGTTCTGAAGGAAATGTCTTGTGAAATAAATATAATGCTCATGAGGACAAGAGATCTCATTCATATCCAATCTGTCTTGTGTAAAGAACTAGGCAATAATGTTCAAGTAAGTGAGTCACTGCAAGATCTCCCAGCTCGGATGAAGATTGCTCAATAGAAATAATAACAAGCCATGGAAAAAAGACAGTGTAAGTACAGGTGGGAAAGGGATACAAACTCAGGGCAATAAGCACACAGAGAATACTGAGATTGCTGTACAAAGTAAAGGCAGGATGCATGTCCTTCTCTATCTTACAGATTGCTCTGCCTTCCATGCCTCTTTGTGACAGGGAAGATCTGCTGGAGTGCCCAAGGTGACAGCCTCCCTTTGTCTGTGCACAGATGTAGACATCCTGGATAAAGGATTTATGGATCTGAACTCAAGGCTTTCTTAGAGAAAGACCTTTCAACTATTCATAGAATCATAGAATCATAGAATGGTAAGGTTGGAAGGGACCTCAAGGATCATCTAGTTCCAACCCCCTGCCATAGGCAGGGACACCTCCCACTACTACAGCTCACTCAATGCTTCATCCAACCTGGCCTTGAACACCTCCAGGGAGGGAGCATCCACACCTTCCTGGGCAACTTGTTCCAGTGTCTCACCACCCTCACTGTAAAGAACTTCCTCCTAACATCCAGTCTAAATCTCCCCTCTGCCAGTTTAAAACCATTGCCCCTTGTCCTGTCGTTGCAAGACCTTGTCAATAGTCCCTCCCCAGCCCTCCTGTAGGCCCCCTTCAGATACTGGAAGGCTACTATCAGGTCCCCTGGAAGCCTTCTCTTCTCCAGGCTGCAGAGCCCCAACTCTCTCAGCCTGTCCTCATTGCAGAGCTGCTGCAGCCCCCTGATCATCTTCATGGCCCTCCTCTGGACCCGCTCCAACGCTTCCATATCCTTCCTGTGCTGAGGGTTCCAGTGTTTATTCTTCACAATGAGACGTGAAGATCTGAGTCTCAAGCAATGTGAGGTTCCTTTGATGCCACCACCTACCTGTGGGCAGAGGAAGAGAGAATCTGATGTCAAACAGATCAAGAGGAAGGTAGCTCAGTACTCAGGCACTTAAGTAAATGACAATGATATATACTTGCCAAGCAGAAGCTACACCTAACTGGGGGCATAATAGTTTGTGTGCCCACATGGTGTCCTGTAGGTAGGATGAGGAAGATTGCAGTTGTGACCAAACAGAATTGGGGCAGCCCTTGCAGTGCAAAAGACTGATGGCCACATTACACAGAAGCACACAGAAGCACAGAAACATGTAGGCTGAGATTCTCTGGGAAGCTCAAAAGAAGTGCCCAGGGAAGAATGTTGTGTGTACAAGCAGAGGGCAAAAGCAGAAACTTTCTTTATGAGCAGGACTCACACTAAAGCCTTATCCCAACCACATCTGGCTAGATGTTTGCTAAGCAGATGCCTGCAGATGTAGAAACCTATCAGTCAATGATTTATATAAAGCTACTCACACTAAATAAACTGAAAGAAGGTAAATTAATTGGTGATTAATAAAAAGTGAAACTGCAAGTTTGCACTGAAGAGGTGCCTTAACCTTTTGTGCAAGGAAAATAGCACAAGGAAGGAACTGGTCCCATGTGTCCTGTGAGGCTACAGGACCTCTGGGAATGCAGACATCTCATCTCAAGGGAAAAGGGGCACAATATCACAGACACACCCAGGTTGGCAAAGCCCCTGGGCATCACCAAGTCCAACCTAGAACCCTACTCTGCAAGATTCACCTTAACTCATATCCCCAAGCACCACATCCAAACCACCCTTAAACACAGCCAGGCTGGGGGACTCCACCACCTCCCTGGGCAGCTCATTCCACTTTCTGCCTGGAAAACTTTTTTCTAATGTCCAATCTAAACCTCCCCAGCCCCAGCTTGAGGCCGTTCCCCCTTGTTCTGTCTCTAATTCCCTGTGAGCAGAGCCCAGCAGCAGCCTCTCCACATAGTCCCTTCAGGCAGCTGTAGACAGCAATGAGGTCTGCCCTCAGCCTCCTCTTTTTCAAACTAATAACATTAGCAGAGTTCCCCCTCCAAACCCACACAGAGCTGAGGCTGCTCAAGCATGGCATGCTTGCATGAGGACCTGGGACTGGCTGCCAAAGACCTGCCCTTGCTGAGAACCAAGGACTCACCCGCTTGCAAACCCACACTATCTGCATGGTGGCAGGGCTGGATTCAGCCCTCCTACACACTGGGGCTCTCACAGAGTGCCTGCAGAAGGTGTCTGGGCACCTTGTGCAGTCAGAGGAGAAAAACAGACATCTCCAGCGAGTGATTCATCACTCTCTAAAATCTGAGCCTTGTGAGAACGTTTCAAAATACCCAAGTTCATTTACTCCCAAAATACAGCAAAACCTGCTTTTATTTTATTTAATTTTTTTTTTTTTTCATTAGCTGCTTCTCTCCCTGCAGGTGCCTCAAAAATATTTGAGGGGAAAAGAGTGTTTGAATATTTCTGATGTAAAGCTGCTGCAGTCATAGGCCTACAGCTTTGGCAGGCATGAGGTAGGGAAGGAGAGGGATTTAGCAATATGGCAGAAGGATCTACTGGTAACTGGATCTGCACAGAGCTTTTTCCAATCCAGGACTGAAGATCTGGATCAGGAATCTCCTTGTGGCTGCTGTTTTTATCAGTGTTTGCATAGCCATGCTAAAATGGAGTATCATAGACTCATAGAATGTAAGGGTTGGGAGGGACCTCAAAAGATCATCTGGTCCAGCCCCCCTGCCAGAGCAGGGTCACCTAGAGCAGATCACACTGGAATGCATCCAGGCAGATTTTAAATATCTCCAGAGAAGGAGACTCCACAACCCACCCTGGGCAGCCTGTTCCAGTGCTCTGTCACCCTCACAGTGAAAAAATTCTTGCTCAGGTTCACATGGGACCTCCTATGCCTCGACTTCCACCTATGTCCCATCACTGGGCATGGGTGACAACAGGTTGGCTCTATCCTCCTGGCACTCACCCCTTACATATTTATATTTACTGTAAGAGACTTTTTTGTCTGTTCTTGCTTCCTTCTCTTCCTCAATTGCTGGAGGTGAGGCAGCAAGAAGACAGCAGCAGAAATAATCAAAACACCAGCTGTGGAGAGAGGGCAGGGAGGATATTGGGGATGGGATGGGACTGAGAGAGACAAGGCATCAGTCTGCAGCTACCTGACACCTGCAGATCCTCACCCTCACCCTTGGTAAGGCAAAAATACTGCAGAAGTAGGTCTGGCTGCTGAGTGATCCAGCATATCCAGGAGCTCTCAGTAGGACAATGACTTCTAAACTTAAAGATGAAGAATTTCTGAAAACCAGAACTGCTTGGAGAGAAAAAGGCTATTGACTGACATTTAAGAAGATGTCCTTTTGTCTCCACAGCTCTGTGTTTTTCAATCTAAATTTGGAGTTTGGGCCACTGTGGGTTTTTTTCAGGATATGAGTCGTGGGTGGGTATTTTTGTACAGGATAATGTATATCTAAGATGATGCAGATTGTTGCTAGAGCCAGAAAGATGTTACAATGTCAGAATTGTGAGGAGAACAAAATAGGCATTTTAAAGACCAAGAAATGGAGAGGAACACCACCACCTGAGTGACCTGACCAAGGTTAGAGCATGAATCAGTCACGGAGGGAGGGAGGCAGGCAGGGAACTTGCTTCCGTGCTCCAAGTCACAATGCCTGCGCCTTCAAGCTCACTAGCTGCAAGAAATAATCACCAGAAAGAATCCTTTGAAAGAAAACAAAATATAAATGTTAAAAATTAAAATAAATCAACAAGTGTAGTTCAAACTGCTACCATGGAAAATCTTCCCGTGGCTCTAGGTGCAAACAGCACAGTGGGTGACAAAAAAGAACAGGCAAAGAAAATGTTATCTGTGTATCATAGAATCCAAGTACAAATCTGGACTGGGTGGTGAATGGCTGAGAGCAGCCCTGAGGAAAAGGACCTGGGGGTCTGGGGTGATGAAAAGCTCAACATGAAGCTGCAGCACAAGTGCAGCCCAGACAGCAACTGTGTGCTGGGCTGCAGCAACAACAGCTTGGCCAGCAGGGCAAGGGAGGGGATTCTGCCCCTGTACTTTGCTCTCCTCAGACCCCACCTGGAGTACTGTGTGCAGTTCTGGAGCCCCCAACTAAAGAAGGACATGGAACTATTTGAGGCAGTCCAGAGGAGGCCACCAAGATGTTCAGAGGGCTGTAGCAGTTCTGCTTTAAAGACAGACTGAGAGAGTTGGGGCTCTGCAGCCTGGAGAAGAGAAGGCTTCTAGGAGACCTTGGAGTGGCCTTCCAGTATCTGAAGGGGACTATAGGAGGGCTGGGGAGGGACTACTGACAAGGTCTTGCAATGACAGGATGAGGAGTAATGAGTTTGAACTGGCAGAGGGGAGACTGAAACTGGATGTTAGGAGAAGTTGTTTGCAGTGAGGGTGGTGAGACACTGGCACAGGTTGCCCAGGGAGGCTGTGGCTGCTCCCTCCCTGGAGGTGTTCAGGGCCAGGCTGGAAGAGACCTTGAGTGACCTGTGCTAGTGGGTGGTGTCCCTGCCTATGGCAGGGGGTTGGAACTGGATGATCTTTGAGGTCACTTCCAACCTTATGATTCTATGATTCTATACCTGGTTTGGTTAGGAAATCTCATCGAGTCCATTCATCAGCCTATGATCACAATGACCATTAAACCATGTCCCAGAGTGCCACATCCACACATTTTTTAACAGGGTGGTGACTCCACCACCTCCCTGGGCAGCCTGTTCCAATGCCTGACCCCTCTTTCAATAAAGAAATTTTCCCTCATCTCAAATCTAAACCTCCCGTGGCACAATTTCACACCACTTCCTCACATTGTATCACCTGATACTAAGCAAAAGAGACACTGGGAGGTGTATTGTGGCTGCTTAAATTGCTGGGACGCTCTGGAGTGGGACTCTCATGGCCAACCAAAGGAGTCAGCTCGGGGCTGTGCCTGCACAGTGTCACTAGCTGCTGTGGGCAGGGTGAGTACAGCACATAAATGTGATGATGGCAGTGAAATGGACACACTAATGTTTCTGAGGCATTAGCCAGCAAGACAGTGCTTTGTTCATCAGCACAGAGGAAAATCCCTAAGCACTGGAGTTTTTAAATGCAATTAATGGATTGTTTTTCACTTCCTAAGATCTCCCATCCCATTCTTTAACCCTTACACATCTACCTGGCAGGGGATACATCCCTCTGCTCTGTACACAGGCTTTGGTGAGTCTCATTATTTTTACATTCCAGATACTAGGGGACATACCTTCAGTTGTTGTATATTGTAACATCTCAGCTGAAGTTGGTAGAACTATGAAAGCCTACACAGTAATTAAGGAATTACCTCAAGACATTAAACTTATCAGCCTGACTCCTGCTACCATGGATTTAAATGAGAGAGAGAGAGAGAGAGAATAAGCATTTGTGATACCTTGTTATAAAAGAGGTGTTTCTGACTTATATTGACTCATACCCAAAATCCCAACACCATCTTACACAAGCAACATGAACACAGACTGAGGAATCAAAAAATAAAAACATTAAAAAATTAAAAAAAAAAAAAACCAGCAGAAAAGGAGAAAAAAAGAAAAAAGAAAAAAGAAAAAAGGCATTCATTTTTAACATCCTGATTTTTTCAGACTGACTTCACGCTTTTAGAGAGCTGTGTGATGACAATACAAACAGTAGCTCATTTCTCAATCAAATTCCACCCACATCAGTGTGTCACACTTGTGTCTGATGAGCAGGAAAGGGGTGGTGATGGGGTGTTATATACCCAGGGGCATGTAGACACACAAAACAACAGGTACTGCAACAACAACAGCCGCTCTTCAAGCTTTCTTGTCTCTGCTCTTGCCCTAGATATAGGGCTGGACCAGCAGAAAAGTAGGATGTGAAGTTTTTTGTTACCGATACCACAATCTTTGAAACCTTCAGAGGCAAAGATATACAGTGAGGGTGGTGAGACACTGGAACAGGTGGCCCAGGGAGGTTGTGGCTGCTCCCTCCCTGGAGATGTTGAAGGCCAGGTTGGAGGAGGCCTTGAGTGACCTGTACTAGTGGGAGGTGTCCCTGCCTATGGCAGGGGGTTGGAACTGGATGATCTTTGAGGTCACTTCCAACCTAAACCATTCTATGATTCTAGGAAACATGTGTTGCTTGTGGTTTTCTTCTCCTATGATTATCTATCTATCTATCTATCTATCTATCTATCTATCTATCTATCTATCTATCTAATATATATACACTTACATATTTAACTGTACTTTCTGATAAGTCTCTGAAAACAAAGGAAATCCACTAACTGTAATGATTTCTGTCTTGACACTGGGTAAACTGAGGCTGCCTGACCTGATCTGCCAACAGCCATCCCCAGTGTGTCTCCTGGGCCCGAGTTCTGAGTCCCCCTCCTCTTACACTGCCACTGCCCCAGTCTTTTTCAGGGCATAATTACGACATCAGTAACAATGAGATGAGATGATTTTATCTGACAGAGGCTGCTCTAAGTGCCCAGCCTGCAGGTTACACCTCACCTGCAGGAACTTAGAGGCTATACGGACACTTGATTTCATGATTCATTTAAAACAAGACAAACTGCTGCTTTCGAAGCCCCTGCTTCCCCCTTTCCCCTTTTCACATCCGATGACTGCACAGTGAGTGGAATTATACTCAGCATGTCACACTCCAGCGGACAGAGACGGTTTGTAAAAGCTGATAAGCCTTGTTAAGGTTTGCAACTTTGTATGAACTGGAGTGCTAAATACTGCGTTCGTGAAATGCCAAATACTGCTGGAATGTTGGCGTGAGCACGACAGAGCTCGCAGCTAATGTGGGAGCGTGTAGGTACGCTGCGCAGTGAATTACAGTCATCATGGGCAGCCGCTTTCCCTGCAGAACCCTGCCTTTTCAGCCAAGGCTACTTCCTATCGTGCACTGCACGGGCATCTAATTGAGCTAATGACTTGCATTTAAATGAATGAAGCGGGGATGATGTGGTGAGGGTCCTGCTTGACTGCCGAGGGAAGCGATCGTCAATATTTGCTCCTTGCTTACCTTTTACCTGCTCTGGTGAGGATGTGTGCTTATGGGCACACCCAACCAGTGGCTAATGACTAGAGAGACTCCTTTCCCATGATTTTTGACAAAGCAAACTTTCAAATTGTCTCACTTTCTTTCTTTCCCCCCCTCCCCCCCCCCCCCCCCGCCACGTGATCAAAAGGAATTTCAGAATTATATCCTACACGCAGATGAAAGCAAAGTTTGATGTTCTGAAGTGCTAAACTTCTCTGCTTTGACCTGCTCGACTGAGATGAAGAAGAATTTTGTCTTTAGTAATTAACATGACAAATAACTGTGAATGGGAACTTGCTGTTCTGAGTGACAGCGTTGTCTTCTGCTTCAGGGTGAGAAACCCAGGGCCAGGATCCTGGGGATCTATCCTTTGCTTGCGTCTGACATGTAACACGTTCAAGGCTCTCTGTCTCTCACCTGATGGGGGCAAGAAGGAAGCTGGAATCCAGCAAGAGCACAGCACCCTTGAATGCATGCTTGCTGCACCCTCTAAGACATTGCAGGTGGGGGAGGGGGAAAGAGCTGATTGCCCAGAAAAAGACTAATCACCGGTGGCTAGATTAAAGGTATTTCATGAGCGCTGCCTTTCATGCTGACAGTTCTGCTCTAATCATTCTCAGCATACTGCTCTGCTCTGTCGGTATTCATCTGTTGCCAATTGCCTTGTAGTTACTTTGTGAGCATGTTAGTTGGGGATTCTTCTTTTGTTCTTCAGGTTTTTTTACAGCCCTCAAACAGAAGGAATCCTCTGACTGGGTTCTGAATGCTTTAAGGCACCTAATAAATAACTGTTAGCATTTGAACACCCAAACTATGTTTTGCAGTGTTGGGAAGCTTGCACAGCAAGAAGATAACTGATATTAGCTAATTGCTGTAGGGTTGCTGTCGTGCAACAGACAGCTGAGGTTTGGATTGGTTTTCTTGTGGGCTGTTTTTTGGGGGGTTATTTTAATTACAGACTGGAAATGCATGGCATTTAATCAACAGCTTGATCATAGATACCTTCATCATAGAGTCTTAAAACTTACCAAGGCATAGCGGTAGCCTTCCAGTACCTGAAGGGAGACTACAGGAGGGTTGGGGAGGGACCAGGTCTTGTAGTGACAGGATGAGGGGTAATGGGTTTAAACTGGCAGAGGGGAGATTGAAAATGGATGTTAGGAGGAAGTTCTTTGCAGTGAGGGTGGTGAGACACTGGAACAGGTTGCCCAGAGAGGTTGTGGCTCCTCCCTCCCCAGAGGTGTTCAAGGCCAGGTTAGATGAAGCCTTGAGCAACCTGTTCTAGTGGGAGGTGTCCCTGTCTATGGTGGGGAGTTGGAACTGGATGAGCTTTTGAGGTCACTTCCAACCTAAACCATTCTGTGATTCTATAGAAATAGACTGAGTTAAGCTGCATTATTAGCATGGAAGAGGAACTTGTACTCCTGTCTATTCTACATCTGTTCTGTGCAGGGCATTTGTATCTTCAGCTATATCACATTGGCTTTGCTCACCAGATCAGTTTTATCTACAGGAGACATTCCACATGAATGCAGCAATCCCCTCCACATTCGTTTTCCCATTCTGCTGGCTCATGCCTGGTGGAAAGCAACCAGCTCCTGAAATCCTGCCCCAAGCTGCTGGTAGCTGTGGCTTCTGTGTAGCTGTGTATCATAGAATCACAGAATCACAGAATGTCAGGGGCTGGAAGGGACCTCCAAAGCTCATCCAGTCCAAGTCCCCTGCCAGAGCAGGATCTCCTAGACCAGATCATACAGGAATGCGTCCAAGCAAGTTTTGAATATCTCCAGAGAGGGAGAATCCACAACCCACGTGGGCAGCCTGTTCCAGGGTTCTGTCACACTCACAGGGAAAAAAATCCTCCTCATGTTTACATGAAAATTCCTACATCTCAACTTCCACTCTTTGCCCCTTGTCCTGTCACTGGGCATGACCCAGCAGAGCCTGGCTGCAGCCTCCTGGCACTCACCCTGCACATCTTTATAACCATTGATGAGGTGCCCCCTCAGCCTCCTCTCCTCCAAGAGGAACGATGTAGGATGAGAGCAAAAATCTTCCTTTCCCTTCCTCAACTAAAACTTCATCACTGGTACCAAGATAACAACAGGGTGGAAAAACACTGAAAGCTGTTCTCGCTGGTAACTAACATGACCTTGGAGCTAAAAAACCCAGTGCCCTGCTCTTCTCCCACTGTTCCCCTACAGCCTCACCCTTGGCACTCATCAAACAATCAGTCACAAGCCCCATCTGCAACACTGAGTCTGAAGTTCATGGACTCTGCCCAACCCTGGTGTTGTATTACTGAGGCTCTCTGTAAACAGAAGTACTTTGAGTGACTTGTCATCTCTTACAAACTGCACAAGGGGAGAATGAAGGCTATGGGACTGAGTGACATAATTGTAAGACAAAAATTACAAAGGCTCTTCTTTCACTTACCTTGGCAGGCTTAGATCGAGGCTAGGCTTTCACACACAGCACCAGGGCCCATCAAAGCTGCCTTGTAAAGTATTTTTTTTCCTTGCTTATTTGTAAGGCATCCTTGATGCAAAGTAAATTTGCATTGGGGTTGCTTAAGGCATCATGAGGAAAGCCTGAGGGAGGTGGGACTTTCTACCTTGGAGAGGAGATGACTTATTCATGTTTATAAATATGTAAGGAGTGAGTGCAAGGGGGCTGTAGCCAGGCTCTGCTGGATGATGCCCAGTGACAGGACAAGGGGCAGTGGGTGGAAGTTGAGGCATAGGAAGTTTCATGTGAAATTGAGGAAGAATTTTTCCCCATGAGAGTGACAGAGCACTGGAACAGGCTGCCCAGGCCAGGTATAGAGTCTCCCTCTCTGGAGATATTCAAGAACTGCCTGGAAGTGTTCCTGTGTTATCTACTCTGGGTGATCCTGCTCTGGCAGGGAGGTTGGACCAGATGATCTTTTGAGGTCCCTTCCAGCCCCTGACACATTCTATGATTCTAAGATTGTCACCACAGAGCTGTACATTGTGATGTCCAATGGAAGACACTAATCCTGAAATTTAGTGTGAAGCCTGACAAAACACAAAGTCTGAACATTATAGCAGTGCTACAGGCTGGGGACAGAGTGGCTGGAGAGCAGCCAGGCAGAAAGGGACCTGGGGATGCCGGGAGAGAGTAGCTGAAGGTGTACCAGGAGTGTGCCCATGTGGGCAGGAAAGCCAATGGCATCCTGTCTTGGATCAGGAACAGTGTGGCCGGTATGACCAGGGAGGTTTTTCTGCCCCTGTG
>VWZE01003150.1:246502-264589 GCA_013396675.1 Eubucco bourcierii | reverse complement strand
CTCTGGGTGATCCTGCTCTGGCAGGGAGGTTGGACCAGATGATCTTTTGAGGTCCCTTCCAGCCCCTGACACATTCTATGATTCTAAGATTGTCACCACAGAGCTGTACATTGTGATGTCCAATGGAAGACACTAATCCTGAAATTTAGTGTGAAGCCTGACAAAACACAAAGTCTGAACATTATAGCAGTGCTACAGGCTGGGGACAGAGTGGCTGGAGAGCAGCCAGGCAGAAAGGGACCTGGGGATGCCGGGAGAGAGTAGCTGAAGGTGTACCAGGAGTGTGCCCATGTGGGCAGGAAAGCCAATGGCATCCTGTCTTGGATCAGGAACAGTGTGGCCGGTATGACCAGGGAGGTTTTTCTGCCCCTGTGCTCAGCACTGATCAGGCCACACCTTGAGTGCTGTATCCAGTTCTGGGCGCCTCAGTTCAAGAGGGATGTTGAGGTACTGAAAGCTGTCCAGAGAAGGGCAGCAAGGTTGGTGAGGGGCCTAGAGCACAGCCCTGTGAGGAGAGGCTGAGGGAGCTGGGGGTGTGCAGCCTGCAGAAGAGGAGGCTCAGGGCAGACTTCATTGCTCTCTGCAGCTACCTGAAGGGAGGTTGTAGCCAGGTGAGGTTGGGCTCTTCTGCCAGGCAACCAGCAACAGAACAGGGGGACACAGTCTCAAGTTGTGTCAGGGGAGGTCTAGGCTGGATGTTAGGAGGAAGTTGTTTTCAGAGAGAGTGATTGGCATTGGAATGGGCTGCCCAGGGAGGTGATGGAGATGCGGTCCCTGGAGGTGTTGAAGCAAATCCTGGATAGGGCACTTAGTGCCATGGTCTGGTTGATTGGCTAGGGCTGGGTGATAGGTTGGGCTGGATGAGCTTGGAGGCCTCTTCCAACCTGGTTGATTCTATGATTCTATAATTCTTTGATTATATTTTGTTGTTCGTGGACTTTTTGACAATTGCATCTCACTTACATGTCCTCAACCCCTTTCTTTGTCTCCCCCTTTAAACAAAATTAAGAGTACCTTGAGGCTCACATCTGAAGATCTTGGAGAAAATCTCTGCTCTCACTTTCAGTTTATCCTGTCACATCCTCTTGAAGCAGCTCCTCTGTATCTCATTCCTGTCCCTGGGAAGCAAAAGGTCACAGTTAGACTAAGTGTCCAGATGTCAGAACAAAGGGACCACATTTGTTTAATGGAGTATGGAATCCAGAGAGATATTTGGGATCTAGTGATACTTCCAATGGGTCATATGTTCCATGTAGTTGCTGTGTGTTCCATCTAAATGACATAACAGTCTAGCTAGATACCACAGTGACAGGTGGCTGATAGCTGTGCGTAACAACAAAAGAAAGCAGAGCACAGCAACGTTACCAAGAAACTACACTGGCTTCAGCAGTGCTTTTTGTGTATCATAGAATCATAGAATAGTAAGGTTGGAAGGGACCTCAAGGATCATCTAGTTCCAACCCCCTGCCATAGGCAGGGACACCTCCCACTAGTACAGGTTACTCAAGGCCTTTGTGTCCTCATGTGTAGTGCATAACAACTTTTTCTTTTCTTTTTTTTTTGTTTGTTTTTTTCCACTCACATGGAAAAGATATGAGACCTCTGTAAAGAAGTCAGCACCACCAAGGGCTTAATTATATGATGAAACATTCTCGAAGCCCTCACATTAGCTCACTGATGCTTAGTGGAAAAGGCATTACCTAGCAACAGTCACTAACAAATCACTGCAAAAGTAATAGAGACTTTTATGCTACATCACTCTACAGAGTCAAAACTGGTAGCAGGATGTGCTTGCCCTTTCATTTCATGTGGAAAAATCCATTGTTTACAGGTGTGAGGGTGTAAGGGATGCACTTCAGTGGAAAATGGGCCTGTAGATCTCTTCATTAAAGAGAAGCCCAAAGGTAGAGCGAGACATCTTATTCCATCCAGAGACAGCAGACTGCAGTGAAGGCATGGGAAAAAAATATTCCTTTTTTTCTTATTTTTTGCCTCCTCAAGAAAATTACTCCTCATGTATCATTCACTCTCAAGAGCTCTGCTAGAAGGATTTATTTAAGTGCTGACCAAGTGGCTTAAGTACACCAATACCCTATGTGTGACTCAAGCAACTTACTCACATCAAGGTGTTCAGCAGTACCTTGAGCACCAAGCTTTGGTGGACGTCCCCTCTGTGTTTTGTTTCCATCATCCTGCACAAAAGAGTGGCAAAACCTCAGAGACACCTCAGAGGAAAGGACCAGATCAGGATTTGAGAGACAGAGCTATTAGAACCCATCCCCATATTGCAAATGCAGCTAGCAAAGAGACAGAGACGAGTTTTATTCTGTATTATGATTTGTTAACAAGTTAAGTAAATTCTTACTCCAGAATATTTAGAGCCAGCTAAATAATTAGAGCTCTGCTAGAAGGATTTATTTAAGTGCTGACCAAGTGGCTTAAGTGCCCCAACACCAATACCCTATGTGTGACCCAAGCAACTTACTCACATCAAGGTGTTCAGCAGTACCTTGAGCACCAAGCTTTGGTGGACGTCCCCTCTGTGTTTTGTTTCCATCATCCTGCACAAAAGAGTGGCAAAACCTCAGAGACACCTCAGAGGAAAGGACCAGATCAGGATTTGAGAGGCAGAGCTATTAGAACCCATCCCCATATTGCAAATGCAGCTAGCAAAGAGACAGAGACGGGTTTTATTCCGAATTATGCTTTGTTAACAAGTTGTTAAGTAAGTTCTCACTCCAGAATATTTAGAGCCAGCTAAATAATATGTGTCAAATCATTGATCTGACAAGTTTCACAACTTCTCCTTCTTTTTTTTTTTTTTTTTTCCACTTTAAATTTCAAATATCTATTCAAAAAATAGCATGTTCGGCTCTTGCGCTTGGTTTTAATTACTGGTGACAGCAGGAAAAGGAGAAAGAACAAAGCTGAATGCACAGAACCCAGAGTGAATTTGCCATCTCTGACCATTGGGAGAAGAGAGAAAGAATCTTTTCTACTTGGAAACTAAGCCCACTTAGCATGGAGGTCCCAGGAAGACAGGAAATGTGGCGTTCTCCCAGGGGAGGAATCCCTCTTTGCTGTCACTTTGCTGGTCACACCTCTAGCTGCAGCTACAGCAGAAAAACTTGCACCACAGGGTTGTGAGGCTGAAGCAGAAGTTCTGCAAGGGTGCAATGTTTGTTAGGTTGGATATGATATGGCTGATACTGAGGACAAAGGGAAAAGCTACAGCATCGAGCTCTACTCTTCTGCTCAGATAGGTGCCTTAAATGTACAAGGTTGGGACTTTGAGGGATGAGACTTTGCCTTCTGCATTGTCTGTGTATGCGTGCAGACATAAGCACACATCCATCAAAACTTGTGTTTGAGAGTAGTTGGAGTTTTTCTGGTTTCCCTGTGCAATACTCAAGCAGCTGGCTGCAGCTCAGAGCTGATGTGAGAAGAGACTCCAGCCCTCTCCCCCCATCTCACTCATCAGCCCCAGACTCTGATGAGAACGTTAAAAGCTACATCCAGCAGACTGCACTCAAGATTACACTTTGGGAGTCCTCCCACATCACAGAGGGAGCAGCAGGATTTCTATGTGGATCTGAGAAATGCAGGTATATTTTCTAAGTGAAACACTTTACTCTGGCTTGCTTAATACAGCTGAAAACCCCAAGGTAGGCACAGAACTCCTAGCAGGTGTAGTTAGACTGAAGCGTATGTGAGGCTGTAACTTGCTATTAGTAAAGACTTGTGTTCTATGGCAATCTTCTTTCCCATTTTTGGAGCTCTCAGACCAAACAGTGTTGCTGTAAACACAATGCTGCTCAGTGCACGTTCGAGTAGCACAACTGGAGTCTTACAAGCTCCCTCATAATTATCAGGTACACAGCGAAGAGCCAATCAAGCACCCAAAAGGACAGGCTGCCCTCTGCTCCTCCCCGGGTGCAGCTGCCTCCTTATTTCAAGCACAATCTTAAATTACAAGGAGAAAGGATTTGCTGCAGAAGCAATGTTGTTTGGTATCAAAAAAGATTCCTCCTTCCTTCTGCCACCTCCCCCCATCTGCTTTTCATGTTTTATACAAAACTTGCTGCTCTGAACGCTCCTGGATTTTCTCCCCTCCTAATAATAAAGCAGCGAATCTGATGTCTCCCACTGATGGCTTTCTAACCTTCAAAAGCATGTGTTTATCATGAGTTTCAGCTATCCAAAATAGTTTTGACCCAAGGTTACAATGCAGGCTCAGACTGCTTCGAAGCAGGTTAAATGGATGATAAGCAAACATTTCATTACAGACCCTCAGCTGTTGTAAGGATGTGCAAATCCCTGGGAAAAAATTAAATAAATAAAAGGGGAAAAAAAGAAAAAAAAAAACCAACCCTGATTTTCAGCATATCCTCCTGGGCAGCCTGGTGCTTTGGACCTGGGAGGTTCACTCAATCAGAGCCCTGCTGTCACTTTGCAAATATCTCCGCTGACTGTGCCCTGCATCATCACTTTGTAAGGCCCTGAGCGAGCCGATGGACTGGGGAGAGATTCCTCCTACCCGATGCACTGTGAGGGCTGAGATTTCGAAGTCTTAATTGAAAACACTCAGCTCTTTGCTGCCCTGCCACTTCTCTGCTTTCTGCCTGAGCAGAAATGTGGAGAGGTGCTGATGGAGGCTTGGGTGGCCCTCGGGGCAGATCGGTCCTCCCAGCCCACTGCATCACCAGGAGCCTGCAGCCTCATGCCTCCAGCAGTCAGCAATTCCAAACCTCCTGCCAGGTACACCTCAAAATTATTTTGAGCAGCACTGATTTATTGCTGGGTGACCTGTGTCTCAAGTGTGAGCGGTCCAGTGTGGACTAGCACTCAGCCTTGTCCCACCAAATTTGGGGTGTATATGCACTGCTGTGAAAGCATTTTGTATCCTGCTTACAAAAAGAAAAAAAAAAAAAAAAAGAAAGGAAAAAGCAAAAAAAAGAAAAAAGACAAAGAGAGGACAGTCTTAGTGACTACACAATCCCCCACCACAGGCAGGCACATAAACAAAGCACCAGGTACTTTGTCTGTCTCTCTCAGCTCAGTGTCTCCTTCCTAATTTAATCCAAGGAACAGCAGCACTTTATGGGTCACTACTTCCATTAATCCTGAGCAGGATGCCCAGACCCAGCTGTTCAGCCAAGGACCGTGCCCTACTTATTGAATTCCCACTTCTCCTCTACACCCACCCAGCAGAAATGTTCTTGGAGCAAAGACTTCAGCTGATTAATGGCAGAGAAAGGTGAAGCTTGAGAATCTGCAGCATAAGTCTGACCTGGGCATGTCCTGTTACTCTGGTTCCAGCAGTGCAGGGCATGGATGAGTGCAGACCACTGTGTGCTGGGTCCAAGTCTTCACTGAAACATCCACCAGCTGCATCCCATCTCCAGTCAGGTTGGGATGTAGGTGCTGGCCCAATACAGCACCAGTGTAGTTGTTTGGATTTGACATGTGTGGCCAGCTTGATGTTCAGGCAGAGTCTTTCCTTCTCGTGGTGCTGTTAAAGTTGCTGCTTGAAAATGTGAACATTCCCTCTGGAACACAGAAAACAGCATAAAGATTTTCTTTCCCTCTCCAAGTCAGCTGGCAATTTAAGGACCTTTAGCTTCCAGGTTCATTCTTCATCTTGCAGGCAGCTGTTCCAAGACAAGTCTCAGCTAAATGCATGACGAACATTGCACTGCTGTCAGTGAAGTTGCACAAATCCCTAATTCCAGTCTAACTGCACCAAGGTAATCAGTGCCTCTGCTCCTCGACTGCAGGAACAACACACTGACACAGCTGTGTCATCTTGCCCAGTTTTAGCTGTCCTCAACAATTGCTGACCTCCACCATTCCTCTTCTTCAACCCAGCACATTGCTGGCAGCAGGCTATACATAGCCCTGTCTAGTACAGGCCTTTACTTCTGTGGCACCACTGGGATTGGCACAGATTTACCTATGTTAAAGGAAAACTGGGCAGGAATATGTCTAATTATGCTTTGCTAAGTATGAAATGTCCTTCTATTTAGCAGTTGCTTGGGCCCTACTTTGACCTAACACTGAGTGTTTCAAGTAAACTGCCAGCAGCCCCGTCAAACTGTTGTGGGTAATTTGGAGTATGAAATGTGTTAAATTATTCAAAGAGCTGAATAAGCATAAACAGGCAGTACAACAGGAGAGATATGCATACCCAGCGATGCTGGTGTGACATTTAATACATCATATTAGCACTCCTATTAGTACAAAGAGCTGGATGCCTAGCACAGCAGCCTGAAAATTCACAGGCAGAACACAATCTGACTGCATTTTGCCCCCCCATCTAGCCTTCCTCCAACTGTTTCCCTTTGCAAAGCTAGATATGGCTTGCCTGTAACCAAAGGTGAAAGTTGGGAAGCAAAATTTGATTCCTCCCTGAAATGCAAAGTGCACGAGGTCAGTCTCACCCACCTTTGCCTCATGCTGGCATCAATCATCCTGCTGATAGCAGCTGTCTGACTCAGAGCAGTGGTGTAAAGCAAATCAGAATCAGGCTGCAGAGTGGCTGGGGTGGATTAGAAGGGCTGTGGTTAGTAGGTCGAGAGAGATTCTCCTGACCCTCTGCTCTGCCCTGGTGAGGCCACATCTGGAGTACTGTGTCTATTTCTGGGCCCTCCAGTTCAAGAGGGATGTGGAACAGCTTGAGAGAGTCCAGCACAAGCCACAAAGATGCTGAAGGGAATGGAACAGCTCTGTTAGGAGGAGAGCCTGAGGGAGCTGGGGCTGTGCTGCTTGGAGAAGAGGAGACTGAGAGGTGACCTCAGCAATGGTTATAAAGATGTAAAGGTGAGTGCCAGGAGGTTGGAGCCAGGCTCTGCTGGGTGATGCCTGATGACAGAACAAGAGGCAATGGTGGAAGCTGAGGCATAGGAAGTTTCATGTAAACATGAGGAGGAACTTTTCCCTGTGAGGGTGACAGAACACTGGAAGAGGCTGAGCAGAGAGGAGTCTCCCTCTCTAGAGATATTCAAAATCCACTGGATACATTCCTGTGTGATGTGGTCTAGGAGATCCTGCTCTGGCAGGGGGTTTGCACTGGATGAGCTTTGGAGTTCCCTTCCAGCCCCTGACATTCTGTGATTTTTATTTTTATTTCTGTGACACTGGGAAGAAGATCCCCAGACAGACAGACTCTGCTGGGTGATAGAGCTAAGGCAACAGAGAGCACAGGCTGGATCAAGATACATCTGGTGCAGGAATACACAGAAACCTCCATGTCCTAGCAAAAGCTGACACTAATTCAAGACAAAACTCTGGATTTTACCTGCTGTGGAAAGAGTCCATTACTTCCTATCCTTCCAAAAAAAAAAAAAAAAAAAAAAAAAAAAAAAAAAGTGTTTCCAGGTTATGGAGTATTTCTGAGCTCTCAAGGGATTACACTTCAGGGGATGAATGAGATCCTCCTGCAGTCAGGGCTTCGTGCTGGTGAGCAGCAAGGGGGAGGTGATACTCTCTACCTTGAAAGCTTTTTCTCATTCTCAGAAAAAACCTGTGCTGAGGAGGGGTTTGGGCCTGGCAACCCAATCTTTATTGCTTGATTTGTCAATGAAAAAAAAAAAAAAACTTTTTTTTTTTTTTTTTTTTTTTTAAAAAACCATCTATACAGTCAACTCAGAACAAGTAAATGGAATAATCTCTCCTGAGAGAGGATGGAAGCCCTGGTGATGGAGTTGAAGTAGCCTGGACAAAACACGCATGGATGTGAAAATACTGTCAGCTGCATGCCTGGATCAGCAAGGGATGGGTTAGCTGACCTAAAAGGCTTTTCCTTGTCTTTTTTATTTTTCTCTTTTTAATTTTCTCTCTCTCTCTCTCTTTTTTTTTTTTTTTTTTTCTTTTTTTTTTTTTTTCTTTTTCTTTTTTCTCCCTACAGTTTTTAGTAAAGGGGTCTAAGGTGGTGGGATTACTTCATGGTGGGGAGAAGTCTGATTTTAAAAGGTTCTAAAGTCATTTTGCTGGCTGCTGTGCTCTCTTACCTTAAAGTCACCATTTTCTTTCTCTATTTTTCTCCCAATACATTTAGTTATTATAACATAAAGTAATTTGGATCTGTGTGCAGTTCTGGAGCTGCCAGCACAGGAAGGACATGGAAGTGTTGGAGCGGGTCCAGAGGAGGCCACAAAGATGCTCAGAAGGCTGCAGAAGCTCTGCTATGAGAACAGACTGAGAGAGTTGGGGCTCTGCAGCCTGGAGAAGAGAAGGCTTCAAGAAGACCTCAGAGTAGCCTTCCAGTATCTGAAGGGGGCCTACAGGAAGACTGGAAAGGGATTATTTACAAGGTCTTGTAATGACAGGGCATGGGATAATGGGTTTGAACTGGCTGAGTGGAGATTGAAACTGGATGTTAGGAGGAAGTTGTTTGCAGTGAGGGTGGTGAGACACTGGCACAGGTTGCCCAGGGAGGTTGTGGCTGCTCCCTCCCTGGATGTGTTCAAGGCCAGGTTGGCCAAGACCTTGAGTGCCCTGTATTAGTGGGAGGTGCCCCTGCCTATGGCAGAGGGTTGGAACTAGCTGATCCTTGTGGTCCCTTCCAACCTCACTATTCTATGATTCTATGAGAGTGCAGTGGATTTATTAAAATGTGTACATTAGTTTCTTTTAAACTACCAACTAAACCACATCAACTAAGCTGACAAACTTGCAAAACTTAGCAGAGAAAGAGATCTCTATTGACCACTGCTATGGTTTAAAGAAAAGAAGTGGGAGAGTGGGAAGTGATTGCTTTGAAGCCTTCATTCTCCAAGGAATGCGACTACTGCTTCATATTTTACTGAAGCTCATTCTCACAGTCCCAACTCTTTTCAAGCCCAACTATAATCACCTGGAACTGGTTTCAAATGTTAAATGTTACCTTGTAGAAGCTTCATTGCATATGGCCTCACTGCTGGGCTATCCTTAGTGGGTTCTATAGGTCTACAGGACTTGGTTTGGGGTTGCTTTTCTTCTTCTGTGTTAAATGTGTGTGTTGTATCCACGTCCTTAGCTTTTCCTACCAAACTCCCTTCCTTCTTTGTTTCATAGAGATTGAACTAGCAGCAATTGGGAGCATCTTACATGAAACAAATGCAAAAAGTCCCACAGCTAAAACAAAAAATTAAAAAAATCTCATTTCTTCCTACTTTTCTTCTGTAGCAGGTTTAGTATCTTTAGTTTCTTTGCAACAACCAAGCTGCACTTACTCTTTTCTTTAGCTTACCAATGGCTGATGTCAGCAAAGCCTATATATACACTTCATCTCAACTAGGAGAGTGCAGGAAGAGCCACAGCTCAACAAAAATTATTGAAAGCTTTTGTAGCAGCTTTTACCAAGCAAGTTTCAAAGTGGAATCATTTTATACCTTTCCTGTATTTAACGAAGACAATTTCAAAGCTGAATTGTCCTCCAGCTTTTGTTTTCTTCTTCTCACCCTCCTTTCTTGTTCCCATCAGTGAATGGCTAGATTAGCAGTAGGGTTGAAAGGGCATCATTGTGCCCTTGCAATGAAATGTAATCATACTGAAGGCTGATGCAGTAATAGGCAATATTGTGTAAATAAAACTCTCCTTCTATACAATAATTTAGCTTTTTATTGGAAAGCTGTGCAAGTTTTCCATAGGAACATACAGAGTTGGTGTAATTTAACAGAACTTTCTCATTTCAGTCCTAAAACTGTCATTGGCAAACAAATCCTGTGCTTCTTATTGACTGAGAGGTAGCAACAATCTATATTGAAAGCTCTCCAGGGGCATTAAAAGGTTTTTATGTCTGTAACAGCACATCTATCTAATCTGCAGTGGTCTGCTCACATAGGAACAGTAACTGGTAGAAATAAGCACAGGTTTCCAGTTTCTTACCTGGAGGGCAGTGCTTAGGTGGTTTATAGGCAAGATGACCTCAAGTTGCTGCCAACTTTATTCTTTTTTTCTGGGTGCTCACATAGATGTCTGAAGTTGTACGCATCATATTAGCAGCCACTCGAAATGCTGGATGTGCCATCCCTTTGCCTCCTTCACAGGGATGAATGGGGTGGAAAGCAATGGGAATTTGGGAATGTATCCAGGGTTTTCAGCAAGTGCTAAGGGGAATAAGGAGAACAAGGTGAGTAACACACAGCCACTACATTAATACACTTTGGTGCACAAAATCTGTTTGCTCTCAAGAATCAAGAACAGAAAATCAGAATCTGTGAGTATCTTGCAGAAAAAGAGAGAGTTCAGCTCAGGTAAGGATCTTCTGATCATTTTAAAGGTATTTCATAGAGTCTATTTAGACTGTTTAAGAGTTTTCATCTGAGAAAATCAGCTGCCATACCAAATATGCAGGGCCTCCAGGTTCTGCACTCTTCCACTATCCATCAGATGCATCACAGTGGTAGTGTGGCTGTCTCAGCTTGCTTCCATGTCCAATGGAAAGCTGCTGGATGTGAATATGGGGAGAAAAAAAAACACTATCAAGGCAATCAGGGTACACTTAGACTCCAGAATCCAGTTGGGCTCTGCATTGCTCTCAAACTCAAGACACAGTCATATTTTTCTCAGTAAGAATCTAACCTGGCTCACACTAGGCTCTGATGGCACTTCAGCAGCATTGCACCACAAATGGGTGTACAAGAGGTGGCTGGTTGTGAAGAAAAGAGAATGGCTATGACCATCAGGTGCAGATTTTGTGATTTTTGACTGCAGGCACTTTGATTAAGCCCTAATCCATTAGTAAATGTAAGTTCATCTACAAAAAAACATTCCCTGAAATCAGCTCAGCAAATCAGGCTTCTGCTTTGCTAATCAAAATAAATGAACAAAGCACTTGTGGCTAGTTTGGAGAAGCAACAGAAGGCAGGTGAATGTGGCATGTGCTTCACATTATTCAAATTCCTTCTCTATCATGTGCTGAAGACTCTCTGCACTGGTAAAGGAAGGTGTTGTAAACCAAATGTCCAATTTTTCCACCATGCCAGCAATTGTTCGAAGCCTGCTTCTTGTGCCTTTTATCTCTCTTAACAAATCTTGAAGGGAATAGGATTCATCAGCACACAAATGGCCTTTATTTCTGGCTGTTAAAAACCTGATGATGAGCAACATTTCCAAGGAAGAAAAAGCAGTCAATTTCCGAAGCATGTGCAGAGTTAATGTCTGCAGTAATTGCGCCTAAGTACGGTAGAGCAGAGATGCACTGCCAGCTGGAGCCAGGGATTAAAAAGGAAACATCTGTGCTGAGATTATAAGAACAGAGGAAGCTGTGGGAAGGAAGAAAGGAAGGAAGTGAGAATGCCCATGTAGGTCCACCTACCTCATTTGAACTTCTCCTTTCCCCCAAGGTTTTATTTTCCTCTAACTAAACTCTCTGTACTCACCATCCTGAGCACAGAGACAAACCTGTCTGGTTTCTCTGCTGAATGACCTTTCCCTTAGACTAACCTCATGACCACACAGCTTACCAAAATGAATTCTAACAGTGGCATTTGGATGTGTGCTTAAAATTGAGCAGATCTTGAAGTGATTTGCTGCTTAAGGACAACTTTGAGCCTAACAACTTCAAATGGAACTTTGGGCCTCCACCAACAAGCTACTTAGAGTGACTCTAACTTTAGGCAGACAGGAGACTCCTTTATCCTCAATGGGACTAGTTGAAAACTAATTTATACAGGTTTAATTATTCATTTAGACAAGGAGTTAAACAAGACTGCAGCTCAATAGCACAGTACTGCCCATTCTATCAGAGTCTAAATGCATTATCACAGGTATAGAACCCATCCTATCAGAGTCTAAATGCATTATCACAGGTATAGAACCCATTCTATCAGAGTCTAAATGCATTATTGCAGGTATAGAACCCATCCTATCAGAGTCTAAATGCATTATCACAGGTATAGAACCCATTCTATCAGAGTCTAAATGCATTATCACAAGTATAGAACCCATTCTATCAGAGTCTAAATACATTATTGCAGGTATAGAACCCATTCTATCAGAGTCTAAATGCATTATCACAAGTATAGAACCCATTCTATCAGAGTCTAAATACATTATTGCAGGTATAGAACCCATTCTATCAGAGTCTAAATGCATTATCACAAGTATAGAACCCATTCTATCAGAGTCTAAATACATTATTGCAGGTATAGAACCCATTCTATCAGAGTCTAAATGCATTATCACAAGTATAGAACCCATTCTATCAGAGTCTAAATACATTATTGCAGGTATAGAACCCATTCTATCAGAGTCTAAATGCATTATCACAAGTATAGAACCCATTCTATCAGAGTCTAAATACATTATTGCAGGTATAGAACCCATTCTATCAGAGTCTAAATGCATTATCACAAGTATAGAACCCATTCTATCAGAGTCTAAATACATTATTGCAGGTATAGAACCCATTCTATCAGAGTCTAAATGCATTATCACAAGTATAGAACCCATTCTATCAGAGTCTAAATACATTATTGCAGGTATAGAACCCATCCTATCAGAGTCTAAATGCATTATCACAGGTATAGAACCCATCCTATCAGAGTCTAAATGCATTATCACAGGTATAGGACCCATTCTATCAGAGTCTAAATGCATTATTGCAGGTATAGAACCACAGAATGGTTTAGGTTGGAAGGGACCTCAAAGATCATCTAATTCCAACCCCCTCGCCACAGACAGGGACACCTCCTATGGAACTTTATTCTGTATTCCACAAGATGTGCTGAATTTAATAAAAATAGTGTTTTGTTTAAACATCAAAATCTCAAAATCTGTCCTTCCTTTAGGAATCTGCTTCCCCTCATTCCTCCTGAAATAATGAAAGCTACAGGACATTTAGTCTAGTAAAATAATACAAAGCCCTGATGGCTAAGAAACATAGGAAGGAAGATGAGACACACTTAGAACAAATTTAAAGACAAAGCCAGCAAAAATTTGCACACATGGAGACATTTAGCTAGCCAGCTTATGTTCTACTGAAAAAAAAATCCACTCAGGTGCTTTTATCCCTCTCATTCTCCCAGTGCTGAAGATTCACAAGTTTGTGTTAGATTTGCAGAAATTGCCTGTTGTGCAGGATAGGTCAAAAAAGAGATTAGAGAGCTCTTTTCATTTACTATTTTTTTTTTAATTTATTTCCCACCACCACCACCCCCCTACTCCAACTGCCTTTGAACTCTTGTTCCTCAGGAGCTCCACTGAGGTGCAAATGCAAGGATGAGGAATTGAAAGTGGGGAGAAGGAGGGAGAAGAAGAGAGAGAAAAGCTAGAAGGGAATTGCTCCTTTCAAAAATAAATCAATCAATAGAAAAAGCACAAAGTATTACTTTAAAAAAAAAAAGAAAAGAAAAGAAAAAGAAAAAAATTCCCAGAGCCAGCACACACACACACACTCCATTTCTACTAATTGGATTGTGATGTGTTTGCCTTTAATATGTGCAGCCAGCCCCTATGCCCTGCCTTGTGCACATGTCATGTCCTTTTAACATCAGCAGCCACTGGCCTGATTCTCAGTCCTTGCTAACATGTTCCCAAGTAGTATCGTGTAACGAGGGGGAACAGAGAAGCAGGGGGGGGGGAGTAGCCAACGCCAGCAAAAGTGATCAGTGGCTTTGTTGAAATGCTACAGACAGTTCTCTTCTCATCTCCCACCCTCTCATTTGATTTCAATTCTTTGTTTCTTGTTGAAATGTTAAAGAGAGGCTACAGCAACCCTAAAACAAAAGGATGGATTTGAAGCAGGGGGTTTCCTTAATCCTCTCATCTCCTTTCTCTCCCCACCCTGCTTTCAGCAGATTTTCAGTATCATTACTTTCTCTGAGTGAGTACAACTTTCTCTTCTTGCTTAGGAAGGGAATAGCTGTCAGACACCACAACAACTATGATGGGTTCAGAACCAGAGAATTTTGAAATGCTACAGTAGCACTGCTCAAATATTAAAAGAGAGTGAGGCTAGGGAAGAAGACACCTGCTTGCTCCATCAGCTCTCAGGCCAAGTTCCCATATGCTGCTGCACTTTTGCTGCTGCACTTTTGCACTGAGTAGTTTACCTCCTTTTTTTTTTTTTTTTTTTTTTTTTTTTTTTTTTTTTTTTTTTCCTAGTAATATTTTAAAAATAACTTGCAAGGATTCTCTTCACCTGCCCAAGAGGAGAACAGACTCTCCAACTAAGTATTTTACCTTTTAAAATCATTTATTTATTCTTAAAAGAATGCTTTAAAAATACCTTGCAAGGATTCTCTTCACCTGCCCAGGAGGAGAACAGATCCTCCAACTAAGTATTTTACTTTTTTTTTCCCTTTCTTTTTAAAATAATATTTTTAAATTAACTTGCAAGGATTCCTTTCACCTGCCCAGGAGAAGAATAGATTCTCCAACTAAGTATTTTAGCTTTTCTTTTTTTATTATTTCTTTTCAAAGTAATATTTTAAAAATAACTTGCAAGGATTCCCTACATCTGCCCAGGAGAACAACAAATCCTCCAACTAAGTATTTTACTTTTTTTTCTTTCTTTCTTTTTTTCTTTTTAAAGTAATATTTTAAAAATACCTTGCAAGGATTCTCTTCACCTGCCCAGGAGGAGAACAGATTCTCCAACTAAGTATTTTACCTTTTACATTTATTTATTTATTTTTATCAGCATATTTTAAAAATACCTTGCAAGGATTCTCTTCACCTGCCCAAGAGGAGAACAGATTCTCCAACTAAGTATTTTGCCTTTTACATTTATTTATTTATTTTTAACAGCATATTTTAAAAATACCTTGCAAGGATTCTCTTCACCTGCCCAGGAGGAGAACAGATCCTCCAACTAAGAAATCCTCTAGGTGGCTGCCCGAAAAAAAATCAGAGGAGTCTGAGGTGCACCTCCAAAATATTTTCCTGTCTCTTCATGCACCCTCTCTGTAAAAGGAACCACACAAAGCTTTAAATGCAAGAAGCATCTTAGCAGCTACTAGAGGCCAGCCATTTATATCTGCTGCTTGTTAGGGCAATTATCCAAACAGAACATTTTAAAGAAAGGATTTTGAAAATTACTTGTTTTGGAGATCATTAAAAAATAAAGACATTTGAATAACGTCTAACTTCTTTGTAAATAGGTAAGGACTTCTGCACAGGTTAGATGTCAAATTAAAACCTACACTGAGGAGCATGTGAGCAGAAATTAAACCAGACTTAGCCACCATGAAGCAGACTATGCACTTATTCTGAAGGCACATCTGAATGCCTGATCATGTTGCCTGCTTTTTTTTCCCCCCCCCCATGTAGAAATAGAGCAGTGAAGTTTGGCTGGGATACATCAGACCACAAATTACAGCAGACTTGGAGGTCTCACTGGTTGACTCTCTAGGGTTTATCTGAACTAAGTGCACACTGGGCTTGTTCAGTGGAACTTTCTCCTAAATGCAGTTTCTTATGGGGTTCCTGGTGTGTCCATATTGGTGTGAATAAGAACTACCTTCTGGTTCAGTGAAGATACAAGTTTGCTTGCAAAGTTACTCAGTCAACATTTCCTTTCTGCTTTAAAACGAACGTGAGGGCTTGGTGGAATTCAACATGTCAGAACCACTGACCTCACCTACAGTGGTTTTGCTGGAAACCTGAGATCCTGAGTGATGCTTTGCTTAGAGATCAGTCCTTGCATATCAGTTAATAAAAGCACAATTTCATCCACCAGGGAGCAAAAGGGACAGCAGAATGGCAAATCCAAACTAGAGAAGTGAATCTATGCCTGCCTTATTTAAGCCATAACAAGTGCCAAACTCTGTATACTCCATCTCCTTAGAAAAGCTGTTTTTGGTTGTTTTTGTATCACAGGTGGTGGGATATGTGTGGGCATCAGCCTGCCTTTCTGGTTTGATTCCTCAAGAATCCCAGATCACTGAGGTGGTGTCAGGTAGCTTAGTACATCTCTGCAATACTCCTTAAAGACTGCTTCAGAAGCAGCAGCTTTAAAGTTGTATAAAGAGACATCCTATGGCTGGCCCTATAAATGCAGGTGCAATACTTTATCCTACATAACTTTTGTCACCTCACAGACATCTGTTTGTTGTTTTGGTTTTGTTTAATTTTTATTTTTTTTTTCAAACTGCTCTGACCATCTCTGTGGGCAAGGCAAAGTAATCCAAAGCTTGCAACTAAATGATGGCAGACCCTACGGAGAATAAAAGTGCACTGGTTTGGGCCATTTGAAGAAAACCCACAAATGTAAACTTATAAATATCCTTGGGAGGGGGAAATACACTAGCACATGGGAACTGAGCACTCAGTTCTTTTTCCTCAAGGACACACTAATAGCAATAAAAATATCAAACCACTGGGAACTACTGAAGGAAAAAAAATAAGGAAAAAAAAAAAAAAAAAAAAGACCCAACAGTAAGGAACCAGGCTGCTGCAGCTTGAAACATCCATCAGGTCCACCTTTGACCCGTGTTTGATTGGCAGATGTGCACATCCTGAACTCTTAAACCTCTCCCATATCCTAATTGTGTGCCACTCGGTGCTACACACAAGTTCTGCTACAAGTGGGTGTAAGTGACACTGGCACAAGCTGCTGCTAATCACCCTACCTGCAGCTGAGCCTCGACTAGGCAGACGTGCAGCTACCAGCACGCTCCTGCCAGCAAAGCCCTGTGATGTAGCAGCTTGGCAAGGGAATAGTTTCCCTTTTATCTCTTATTAACAGGGATCAGGTGTTTGCCCATGAGAACTGCACTCCAAGCTACATGCCTCTCTCTCTCTCTCTCTTTTTTTTTTTCCCCTAGAATATGCCCATAACCTAGAGATGTGTCTGTTTAAATAAGCATAAAATTATGAGTATCCTGCAGCAAAACCAGACAGCGGCGTTCAGGAGTATAGAGGATGAAAAAAAAAACCTATGCTCTTCCCTTCCTGTGACTTTGGTGGTGAACTTCAAGCCTATGGAAAGTTTTCAAGGGCACTTCTCACAGTTGGAAAAGCTGTTTAAAATAACCTGGGTTTGGGATGTGTTTGATCAGAAAAGAGGAGCATAAGTGATGTGATTTGTATTTACGGGCAGACGAAGCCTCCCCGGCACACTGGCGGCTTGCTGTGTTGAGGAGCAGTATCTCTCTCTGGGTTTGAGAGTACAGCCTCTGCTTTTCCAGACTATAGAGACAACTTCACTATTCTCTGAGTCAAGACCAAATAGCATTATTAGTTGCACTGGCTGCCAGATTCTCCTGTTCTTGAGCCTTCTTATTTTAAAGCCTTTCATTTCCCAAGACAGCTGCAAGGTGTCCCTTCAAGGATTTTGCTTTTTTGATTTATACTTTTATACACTCGAATCTCAATTGAGATATCCCAACCTCATTCCATTTCTGACCTTACACTATCAAACCACACTGACCTTCTATCTCTCAGGGCTGGGCTAGATTCCAACCCAGGTTATGGAAGCGCCAGGGCAGAGCTGCAAAGCAACCCATCAACAGAATCCCAAGGAGACACTTCACGTGAAGTTGCTGCTGGCCATGCAAGCCTGCTCAACTCTCCACCCTTTGAACTTCTGACTCTGCTCCTGTTTTTAACTGAGGGTTTGCTTTGGGTTCACCTTGTTTTTCTGAGAAAATCCTGTCTGTGCCAAGCACAGCAGCCTCGCAGATGGCATGGAAGTGGATGACACAGGATTGAGATCTGCAGACAATACTGAAAATTGTCATCTTCATTTGCTTTTTTTTCTTTTTCTTTTTTTTTTTTTTTTTTTTTTTTTTTTTGTGTTAAACCCAGCAATTCCAACTAGGAGAGAGCTTGTTGGCAGCAAGTCAAAGCTCCTGAAGGCCAGGCACCTGCTTCTGGTCATTGTTCTCCCTCCACCACACCTGGAAGTGTGAGGATATCCAGGTATTTGATATTTCCAGCCTCAGCCAAAAAAAAATCTGGTCCCCAGCAAGGCAACACCCAGCAGTTGTCACTTTTTGTGTCATGCATCTGCAAGTGAAACACACCCAAATGAAATAAATACTTTGTCATTGCTTCAACACTGTTTTGCTAATTTTTTTTTCTTTTCTTTTCTTTTTTTTTTTTTTAAATTTTAAAAGAAAAAAAAGGGGGGAAGGTTAATGCAAAAAAAAAAAAAAAAAA